>CANTUR010000095.1:3462500-4062500 GCA_947683625.1 Mallotus nudiflorus | reverse complement strand
ATAGGAAAACCCTAATTAAAGCAAGGAATTTACGGAAGATGTCACGTTCTATGAGAAAATATATCAAAATTTTGGCAGAGTCTCCTTTGTTAAAACAAACATCTCTCTACCATAGGTAGAGCCATTCCTGCATAGAAAACAGCATTTCAAAAAAAATTCACACACAGTTTACACTCGGGTCGGCTCTCCAATACAGTATTAGCCCGACTGAGCTCACAACTCACAAAACATCACAAAATTAAATCATTTATTTCCCAAAAATACACATTACATATAAATATCCATAGCTTAGAAAATCATCTCTCATAAAGCTTAAAAACAAAATTTTCACGAACATATATATATATAATATTTGAAAACAATATTCAAAATTAACATTACTTAATTAAAAATACCAATTAATTTATAAAAATTCTCTAAACCTCTTAAAATATTAAATAAAACTAACTAAAATATATATTTAACTATAATTAGCATAAAATTACATATTTACCCATATAATAGAAAAAAAAATACACATAATACTCAAAATAATACCTTAATATATTATTTAAAATTAATTTTTGAAAATTAGTGTTAATTAGTCTAAAATAGTAAATAATTTGTAAAAATCCTTTTAAATCCCTAAATATTATTAAAAACCAACAAAAATCCATTATTTAACTATAATTAGCACAAAATTACATTTTTACCGCTATAATACATAAATTTACATAATATATTATTATTAATCAAAAATTCCCTAAAAATTATACAAATACCTAAAAAATTATTTCTCAACATTAAATTTCTTAATATAAATAAAAACATAAAATTAACTAATAATTTCCTCCAAAAATAAATTTAACCTAATTATCCACATTTGACATAAACTTAAAATAATTATAAAAATAGTATAAAAATCACAAAAACTATAAATTAAGTTCTAAAATTAATAACATTTAATAAATAATACCAAATTTTATAATTTCATAATTTTTAACAATTAATCTTTGAAAATAAATAAAATATTAATGAAATTCACAAAATTCACAATTAACACAAAAATTTTCTATAATCTTAAATGAAATCAATATACTAAAAATAATTAACAATAATTTACTCCTAATCACTAATTAAACTCAAAGAAAAATCAAATAAAACAAAATCAAACATAAAAAAAATTCTGTAAAATCAAGGAAAAATCAAATAAAACAAAATCAAAATAAAAAAATTACTGTAAAATCAAGAAAAATCAAAATAATATATAAAAATTGGATTTAAACATCTAACTTAGCATAATTAAATCATTTAACTTAGAATAAATGAAGCTTAACACACAAATCAACTCAGATAACCAGAAATCACCTAGAAACAACCTAAGAACAACCCTGCACAAACTCACCTTCAACCTTAATATTTCGACACAGGAAATGGGTGCAGCGGCAAGGCTTGGCATCAACCAACGTTTGAGAAGGTGAGGAAGGCTGAGGGAGCAACGGTGGCATCAATCTAGCTCCAACAGCAGTAATGGAAGCTTCAAACTAAGAGAGGAAGACCGGAGGAAGAAAAAGGAGGAGAGAAAGGAAGCTGGCAGCTATTGCGGCGATGATGGTCACTCCGAGAGGGTTGTGGCGCGCCGGAGGGAGAGGGAGTGACGGTGATGGTGACGGATGAGGAGGAGGGGCAGTGGGTGTGGTCTTCGGGTTCTAAAGGTATGCTTTCTATTCCTTTTACATGTATATAATAATACACCTATATATATATATACCCAAAAATAATACTTACATATAATAATAAAACCCCTAAAATAATAATAACGTAATCTATCTTAATTAAATAGCTAAATAATTAACAATTGTATAATATAATTTAAAATTATTTATTAATAACACAAATTCAAAAATTACTTTATAAAAATATAAGGTATTTACAGTCTTCCCCTCCTTATAAGAATTTATCCTCGAATCCAAGAAAGAAGATTTACAAGGCTAAGAGGGAAAGAGATATGAGAAAGAAACTCACATCTCAGCTTCAGTTTCTTAGGTACAGTCCTCTGCAGAATGGTTACTCCATAACACTTTCACCATCGGTATCTTCTTGGTCTACAACTGTCATATTTGGCGGTCCATAATCGCCACTAGATACTCCACATAGGCCAGATCATCGCTAAGCTCTACGGCTTGGATCAGGAATGTATTTCCTTAGCATAGATACATGGAATACAGGGTGGATTCTTGACAGTTCTGGTGACAATACCAATCTATACGCCACTTCACACCCACTCTTGACCGAATCTCAAAACGGTCCAATCTATCTAGGAGCTAGCTTACCCTTCTTACCAAATCTCATGACTCCTTTCATTGGAGACACCTTCAGGAACACCATATCCTCCAACCATGAAGGATACATCCTTCCACCTAGGGTCAACATAGCTCTTTTATCTGCTGAAGGCTGTCTTCAATATCTGATGTATTATAGGGGACTTTCTCTGAAGTCACCTGTACCAACTCTGGACTTGTTAACTGTCTTTCACCAATCTCCTAATATAATGGTGATCTACACTTTCGACCATATAGTGCCTCATACATAGCCATTTCAATGTTAGCATGATAGCTATTATTGTAAGCAAACTCAATCAATGGCAAGTGCAAATCCCACTGTCCTCCAAAGTCAATCACACACATCCTCAGCATATCTTCTAACGTCTAGATGGTCCTTTCTGACTGACCATCAGTCTGAGGATGGAAGGCTGTACTGAAATCCAATTTGGTGCCAAATCCTTATGTAATTCTTACTAAAAGACTGAGGTGAATGTGGCTCCTTTATCCGACACTATACTCACTAGTACTCCATACAGATAAACAATCCTATTGACATAAAGTCTCGCTAGTCTATTAGTAGAGTACGTCTTCTTTATTGGTAGAAAGTGTGCTGACTTGGTTAGCCCTATCAACAATCACCCATATAGCATCATAACCTCCTGTAGTCTGAGGATAATCCAGTCACAAAGTCCATAGCTATCATGTCCCATTTCCATTCAGGAATTGGCATAGGTTGCAACAATCTTGAGGGTCTCTGATGTTCAAAGCTTCACTTACTGACAAGTCAGGCATCTAAACACAAACTCTGCAATATCCTTCTTCATTCCATTCCACCAATATGTATCTTTCAAGTCATGATACATCTTAGTAGAACCTGGATGAATACTGTAAGCAGAAAAAATGTGCCTCTTCCATAATTTCCTTCCTTAAGTCATCAACATCTGGCACACAAATTCTAGTGCCCAACCGCAAAATACACTTTCCTCTGTCAACCACAAAGTCTCTTAACTGCCCTTGTTGTACTTTATACGTAATCCTCTGCAACTATTGGGTCTCTATTCTGAGCTGCCTTAACTCGATCCAAGTATACTGATAGTACCCTAAATTGAGCTAAAATGCACTTTCTAGTAACTTTCAACTGCAACAATTGATCTATCAATCCGTGCAAGTCTTGATAATGGGTCTCCTTTTTATGCTAATATGGGCAAGACTGCCTGTTGACTTCATACTCAAGGCATCAACAATAAGATTCACCTTGCCTGGATGGTACAAAATAGAACAATTATAGTCCTTGAGAAGTTCCATCCATCTTCTCTACCTCAAGTTCAAGTCCTTTTGTTGGAAGATATACTACAAGCTCTTATGATCGGTCTATAATCTCACATGTAACCCCATTTAATTAATGCCTCTATATCTTCAAAGCAAACGCAATAGCTGACATCTCCAAGTCATGAGTAGGAAAGTTTTGCTCGTGCTTCTTCAACTGCCTTAAAGCATAAGCAATTACTTGGCCATTTTGGCATCAATACATAACCCAGTCCTACTCTGGAAGCATCATAATACACTGTATACCCTTCATTGCCAAACTCAAAGTCAGAATTAGAGCTGACGTCAACAAATAATTTAATAACTGGAAGTGCTCTTCACATTTATCTATCCACATAAACTTAACACTCTTCTAGGTCAACCTTGTCAAACGTGCGGCAATTTTGGAGAAATCCTTCACAAATCTCCTATAGTAGCCTACTAGACATAGGAAACCTCCGTACTTCCTCTAACTGTAGTTGGCCTCGACCATTCTGTAATAGCTTTTATCTTCTTAGGGTCCTTTGTATGCCATCCTTAGAAACCACATGGCTTAAAAATGCCACTTGATTCAACTAGAACTCACACTTTAAAAACTTGGCATACAACCTGTGCTCCCTTAAAGTCTGAAGCACCCTTCTCAGATGCATAACATGCTCAGCTTCACTCTTGGAATAAACCAAGATTTCATCAATGAAGACTATTATAAATCGGCCAAGTATGGCATAAACACCCGATTCATCAAATCCATAAAGGTTACTGGAGCATTAGTCAACCCACAGGACATTACTAAGAACTCATAATGACCATATCTCGTCTGAAATGCTGTCTTGGGCTCATCACCACTTTTGATCATCAACTGGTGATACCCAAATCTCAACTCTATTTTAGAGAAGCATATAGCACCTTGAAGTTGATCGAACAAGTCATCGATCCTTGGAAGTGGATACTTATTCTTGATGGTGACCTTGGTCAACTACCTATAATCAATATAGAGTCGAAGGCTACCATCCTTCTTTTTCATAAACAACACTGGAGCACCCCAAGGTGAGGTACTAGGCCTTATGAAATCCTTATCGAGTAACTCCTGTAACTGCTCCTTCAACTCCTGTAATTCAGCTAGTGCCATTCTGTAGGGTGTATAGAAATAGGATCTATACCAGGTATGACATCGATACAGAACTCTATCTCCCTGTCTAGTAGTAATCCCTGTAATTCTTTAGGAAAGACATCCATAAATTCACACACCACTGGCACTTGTTCGATTACCCCATTCTCTTTCTCAACATCTCTTACTACTACCAAATAACCTTGACAACCCCTTCTAAGCATCTTTTAGGCTGTAATGGCAGAAATGAGATTACGAGGCATGGAGCTCTTTTTCAGAATTCTAAACACCACTTCTTTCTCTCGATAATTCACCAAAGCATAATACCTTGACAACCAATCCATACCCAAAATAATGTCGAATTCCAACACATCAAGCAACACCAAGTCCGCCAATAATTCTCTAGCATTGACTAACATCGGACACGAAGGAAAGAAGATATCCATCTCCAACTCATCACTAAGAGGAGTCGATACAGATAAAGGAAAAGACAACCTGGAAGGCTGCCACTTAATTCTAGAAGTAAACGCAGGAGAAATGAATGAATGCGTAACGCTGACAATACTCTAGCATCACGTGCACAGACTAAGAGAATACCTGCTACTACTGCGTTAGAAGTCTGCGGTGTCAGAGTGAAAACTCGTGCCTGGCCATGACCTGTCTACTAAAATGTTAAAGGCTACACAAACCCACAACCACTAGGCCTACCAACTGAACCTCAGCCATGCTAGCCCATAAGTTGTGGTGGTCTCTGTTGTGGATGTACTGGTGTTATGTACTGCTGGGGCATTGGATAGAAAGGTTAAGCCACTGATGAAGATGAACCCTAAGCGTACTGTAGCTGATATCTAGAGTGAGGACAAGCTTTGGCAAAATGACCAACCTGTCCACATCTGAAGTAAGCGCCCGACAATAAATGACACGGGCCCTGATAGAATCAACTATAACTCACATATGCACTAGCTCCAGACCCAGAACTACTCTGTCCTAAGCTCTGCCCACTACTACTACTGCTGACTCCAGTACTAAATCTGTGACCTCTACCACTTCTCCTATTCATGGCATAACCATGTTGACCAACTCGAGGAGTCCTGGACCTTCTACCACCATGTTGTGAACTACCCACAGCCTGCTAACTCGTACTACCAATATGAAATGTTGGCTGCTGGTACCCTTAAGCTACACCATATCCACTACCACCAACCATATAAGGATCTAACATGGTGCCTTGGCGGATGTGTCACCTCTCAATCAAATAGGCCTCCTCAATCACACTCTTTAGGGTACAGTCTTCGGTACGCATACCAACACAAGTTGGCCCCAAACCAGTGGCATACAACTCTACTACTCTGTAGGGATCTCTTCTAATGCCCTCTGCATGTTGGGATAGCCTATTAAACTCCCTAGTGTAGTCCTCCACTGACCTATCCCCTTTGGTGATGTGAAGCAACTGCCACCTACAAGCGTCCCTGGTGGCTGGAGGATAGAAGAATGTCAAGAAGCGGTCCTTAAACTCTAGCCAAGTCAACTCATGCATGGACGGTTGAATCAACTACATGAACCAGTCTTGAGCTGTTGCTTGGACTGACAACTCCATAATCATTATTCGTTGGTAGTCCGTGTGTCCAGTCCTGGTACGTGCCTTAATCACATTAATAAAGTCCAAAGCATCACCCGTACCATCAAAGGAAACTCTACCAATCTGGGAGTAAAGGAGTGCCACATCAGTATCATACATCTCCTGATTCCTTTGTTGTAACATCTGTTGCATAAGGGGCATCGCCTGATTCAAAGCTACAAGACCCTAAATAATTCCTACTAGTCCAGCTGTAAAAGCTATAGGGTCCACGGTTGGAGCTTTAAGCCCAATTGGCTACTGATGAGGAATCTCAGCTACAGCTGCCCTAGCTTGACCTCTACCTCTAACTCTATGATGTGGAGTAAGAGGAAGAGCCTTATCATGCACAGATTGCTCATCAAGTCCAAAATTCAGATCGACAATGAGGTCTGTTCGCACACGCCTCATTCTAAAAAGATAAAGAAAAACCGAAATCAAAACAAGACAAGTGTATTTAACGCAATGCGGAATTAGAGACAAGAATATCATAAAGACAATTATCAACCTAATCACTATAATAGTTACACTGAAAGATAGACACAGACAATTAATCAAACTTATGCTCTGATACTAACTTTGTCACGACCCGAACCCGAGGGCACGTGACCGGCACTAGGGAATGGGTAGGCATAAGGCCCTCGAAACCCGTAGTAAGCCTTAAATAAAAGAAAAATAAAACCTTCAAAATTAAAAATTTATTTCATACAAGAATATATTATCAAACTAATTTTTCTAAAAATAAACATAATTGTGCGCAATAAAAAATATTCTCCATCATCAAATATCATAAATCAATCTTAAAGCATTATACATAAGCATGGTTCATTAAAATTCAATACATAAGTATACTTAAGTTATACAAACTCATAGTACAAACACTACTACAGTATTTTAGAATTACTACTACAATACAGCTCATAACGACCTACATAATATAGCCGGTGATGAAGAAATCCAGCGTAGAGTTGGTTTGAGGTCAAACTCCCAAGCTCTTGAAAAAAAATAGATTGAGGGGAATCAGACCTCACTGAGTAAGTTAATAAAAAGAGTTGTACGGTTTGAAAACCCTTTTTGAAAATCATATAGATATAGTGAAAATAATTTATAACGTATATATATATATATATATATATATATATATATATATATAACTTTTGAAAAATCTCAGTAGAACCTTAAACCCAAATTTCTAAATGGCCAACTAGGCCCACTTAATCCTCATAGATTACCGGTCCCCGAGAGCAAAAGCATCAACCGAGGCACCAAGCCGCAGTCATCTACTTAATCCAAATACATGGCACTGGCGGTCCCCAAGAGCAAAGGCATCCACCGAGGCACCCATCTCAGTCCATTATTAACTTTCCAATCACTGGCAGTCCCCAAGAGCATAGGCTTCCACTGAGGAACCTGTCCCAGTTTATATCGACAATTCATACATATATAGGACCCGTCTCTCAATCTCTACCATGTGCACACGGTCCTGGTGAAACCCACCAAGTAGCCCGTTCTACCAAAATTTCTTAAAATGAAGTTTAAATAAATAAAATGCATTTAAATCTTAAATAGCAACATTTAAATTAAATACATCATATAATGAATACTAAAATATGAGTGCACACATCTTTAAATAAAACACACGCACAAATCAATTTATCAACTTACAAGACGAGCGAGAAGGTTGACAACTACGCGTCTGCCTTAATCTAACAACTCCCGCTCCGGTATTCTCTAAAAAAATAGACCTATTTTAAAACACATCTATGGAATTAAAATCGAAAATCATTAGAAATAGCAAAATTCTAGAATGACTCGAGGAAGACCAGATAAAACTCTATAGATAAGGAAAACCCTAATTAACGCTAGGAATTTATGGAAGATGTCACGTTCTACGAGAAAATCTATCGAAATTTTGGTAGAGTGTCCTCTATAAAACAGAATTCTCTCTACCATAGGTAGAGTCATTCCTACATAGAAAACGCACTTCAAAAAAATTCACACACAGTCTACACTTTGGTCGGCTCTCCAATACAGTATTAGCCCGATCGAGCTCACAACTCAACAAAACATCACAAAATTAAATCATTTATTTCCCAAAAATACACATTACATATAAATATCCATAGCTTAGAAAATAATCTCTCATTAAAGCTTAAAAAACAAAATTTCACAAATATATATATATATATATATATATATATATATATATATATATATATATATATATATATATATATATATAATATTTGGAAACAATATTCAAAATTAACATTATTTAATTAAAAATATCAATTAATTTATAAAAGTCCTATAAACCTCTTAAATATTAAATAAAACTAACTAAAATATATATTTAACTATATTTAGCTTAAAATTACATATTTACCCATATAATAGAAAAAAGTACACATAATACTCAAAATAATACCTAATATATTATTTAAAATTAATTTTTGAAAATTAGTGTTCATTAGTCTAAAATAGTAAATAATTTGTAAAAATCCTTTTAAATCCCTTAAATATTATTAAAACCAGCCAAAATCGATTATTTAACTATAATTAGCACAAAATTACATTTTTACCCCTATATTACATAAATTTACACAATATATTATTATCACTCAAAAATTCCCTAAAAATTATACAAATACCTAAAAATTATTTTCTCAACATTAAATTTCTTAATATAAATAAAAACATAAAATTAACTACTATTTTCCTCCAAAATATAAATTTAACCTAATTATCCACATTTGACATAAACTTAAAATAATTATAAAAATAGTATAAAAATCACAAAAACTATAAATTAAGTTTTAAAATTAATAACATTTAATAATAATACCAAATATCAAAATTTCATAATTTTTAACAATTAATCTTCGAAAATAAATAAAATATTAATGAAATTCACAAAATTCACAATTAACACAAAAATTTTCTATAATCTTAAATAAAATCAATATACTAAAAATAATTAACAATAATTTACTCTAATCACTAATTAAACTCAGAGAAAAATCAAATAAAACAAAATTCTGTAAAATCAAGAAAAATCAAAATAATATACAAAAATTGGATTTAAACATCTAACATAGCATAATTAATCATCTAACTTAGAATAAATGATGCTTAACACATAAATCAACTCAGACAACCAAAAATCAACTCAGAAGCAACCTAAGAACAACCCTACACAACTCACCTCCAACCTTAATTTTTGACACCAGAAATGGGTGGTAGTGGCGAGGCTTGGCATCAATCAATGTCTGAGAAGGTAAGGAAGGTTGAGGGGCAACGATAGCGCCGATCTACCTTCGAGAACGGCGATGGAAGCTTTAAACCGAGAGAGGAAGACCAGAGGAAAAAAAAGGAGGACAGAAAGGAAGCTGGCGGTTGTTGTGGTGGTGATGGTTGCTTCAGAAGGGTCGTGGTGCACCGGAGGGAGTAGGAGTGACGGTGATGGTGACGGACGGGGAGGAGGGGTAGTGGGTGTGGTGTTCGGGTTCTATAGGTATGTTTTCTATTCCTTATATATATATATATATATATATATATATATATATATATATATATATATATATATATATATATATATATATATAACCCTAAAATAATAATAACATAATCTATCTCAATTAAATAGCTAAATAATTAACAATTGTATAATATAATTTAAAATTATTTATTAACAACACAAATTCAAAAATTACTTTATAAAAACATAAGGTATTACAACAACCCCAAAAATAAATAAATAAATAAATAAATAATAAAAATAATAATAATAATAATAATAATAATAATAATAATAATAATAATAATAATAATAATAATAATAATAATAATAATAATAATAATAATAATAATAAAACCCTAGAAACTATATCTCCATAAGGTTTTATCCATGGCATTCCATGGACCTCTTGTGGATTTGATTCTTCAAGTATGATCATTATGTGTTTTTTCTCCATAATCACCATAAAAAAGAATAAAAAATTATGATTAATGAATAAATAATAAAATAATATTAAAAATCAATACAATCGAAAAAAGAAATAAATAAATCAAATCAAATAGAACAAAGAGAATATGATGCTTATGGATGATTTTAATGGAGTGCTCGTTATATTTGTAGAATCATTGTTCTTGATAGGACTTCGAATATTATTCTTCAAAAATTCTTCAAAGATCTTTAATAAATAAAGCAAAAAGAATTTGTAAGCAATAATATTTTCTTTTTTCCCTCTCTTTTCTCTTTTTTTTTCTTCTTTTTTTTCTTTCTTTTTTTTTTGTCTCTTTTTCTCTTATTCTCCTTTTCCTCTGCCTTCGTTCATTTTTTTTCTTTTTCTCCCTCTCTTTCTTTTTTTCCTCCCCTCCCCTTTTTTCTAATCACGATAGGTCTGAAGAATATTCTGACGCTAGCCAGACGAGAAGAACCCTATCTCTGCATTAGGGGGAGAATTTTATCGGAGCTAATAGCATCAAAACCCTGGATCAACCTGATCTCTAGACTCCAAATCTAGAAAAGAAAAAATAAATTAGTAAATCATGTAAATAAAAAGGGAAGAGAACGTACATGCAAGACATGCCAAAAGCCACACATCATGACAACACCTCTACAAACAATATCCAGTCTATAGTAAAAATAAACTAATGCAGCAGATCCCCAATTAAGGGTAACAACTCGATCTAAGTCACGAAGGGGGCCGAGTAAAGCAATATTGACCTCATGACCAGTCTTGCAAAAAAGAGTCATGCCTAGCAATATAAGAAGGAGATACCTCACCTTCTGAGCAATCTATCGGGGAGTGAGAGTGGGCAGATGTTTGAATCCCTTGATTAGAGATAAAAGGAGAACATTTTTTTTATTCTTCCATATTGGGACGAACCCAATCAAGTTACGCATGTACTGACTTTGTGCATCTTTGGGAAGATTAAAATAACTAATGTCAAAAGGAATAGGAGTTTCTTTGAAGGCAATCCCAATGATGGCAAAAAAGCTCATAGGAGAAATAGTAAGTTCCCCTATGTAAGTGTGAAAAGTGTGGGTGGTGTCCATCCACCTCTCAATTAAAGTAAATAGAGAATAATGGTCAAATCGACCCCGAATTGTCAGAAGCGCAACAATGAATTATCTAAAACCTAAGGCCCATATTAGTTGTGCCATATTCACTAGTAGCCTGTGAAATAATTCTCAAGCTATGTAAAAATAGCCAATGAATTTCAACAATCACTAGATGAAATTCAAAAATAAATAACAATAAATAAATAAATTTTTGATCAGCAAAATGGAATGCCAATCAACATTACATAATGCTGATTGACATTACGTAATGATGATCGACATTAGGTAATGCCGATCGAGAAATTAGGATGGTGATTGAAAATTCGAACCTCTCATCAGGGTTCCAGACATTCGATCGGACATATAGCAAACCCAAGCTAATATTTTCATAATTTCAGGGTTTAATTTCAAATTTTCATGCATTTTCGACCAGTTTATAATCTAATTTGAATAATGTGCATACTAATTTGCATTCTGAAATTGATTCTGATTACTAACTTTATAAATAATTTTTTGCAGAAATAAATAGAAATGAGGAAATATTACCTCATTACAAACATATGTACACTTCTGGAGATGTAGGTAAGTTAGAGGGAGGATGGTGGAGCCTTCTCAGTGTCCAAGACTATTTTGAGGAAAAAAAAGGAGATAAAATGATCGGATCTACTAGAATTTCTACTCTCTTATGTGGTCTATATCGCAAGGCAACCATAAGATCTAACAGATTACAAATCAAATGTTAGATGATTAAGTAATCAAAGAAAGAAAAAATAAATGCAAAGAGAAAATGAAAGGAAAAAAGAAGAAGGAATGAGAAAGGAAAATGGAACATGATATGCAAAAGTGAAGTATATAGGATGATAAATATCCATTTTGATCACCAAAACTTGCTTTCATTAAAGTCTAAACTTTTTCCTTACAATTTGGTCCATTCATAATTAACTCATGAAATTCATATCATTAATTAATAATTCACATAATTATTAATTACATAATTAGTCTATATTAAAATTATGAATCCTTTGTCAAGTACGAAATATAGAATATAATTATATAATTTGATTTTTGCATTTTACATGCGTTATCATTTTTTGTCAAGGATTTTAAATTTGTTTTGTTATATGCTACACAATAGTTGTAATAGAAATTTCAAATTATTTCGTTATGCACTACCTAATAGTCATAACATGAATTTCAAATTCAATATATTATATGCTACAAAGCAGTTATAATACGAATTTTCAAATCTTTTGATCTACTAGACACTACACAGTAGTTATGGTATAATTACTAGACGTTCCACATGAACTATAGTACATTTTTCAAATCATAAATCGCTAAACATCCCATAAGGAATATAGCGAGCATTATTACATATATTTCGTTAAATATCTCACAGTGAATATAATGAAATCCATTATCACTAGATGTCCTAAAGGAAATATAGTATAGTTCATCGGACACTACATAGTAGTTATAGTATTATTACTAGACGTTCCATATGAGCTATAGCATGATCTCAAATCATGAAACGCTAAATTTTCCATAGGGAATATAGTGAAAATCATTTGCATATATCTCACTAGACGTCCCAAAGTGAATATAGTGTAGTTCACCAAACACTACACGGTAGTTATGGTATTATTGCTAGATGTTCCACAAGAGCTATAGCATGATCTTAAATCATGAAACACTAAATGTCCCACAAGGAATATAGTGAAACTCATTTGCATATATCTTACTACACATTCTATAGGAAATATAGCGAAGCATGCTAAACATAGCATTTTGCTTAAAAATTGCACAACAATTCAAGCATTAATCCATCAATTAGGATACAATTAACTATCCTAATTCTTTCCTTCAAAATTGTGTGCTTTACAATTAACTACTCTAATTCTTTCCTTCAAAATTGTGTGCTTCTATTACTTTGCCACAATTTGTCAAGTAAATAGTGACAAAGGGGGAAAACTGTAAGCACCCAATTTCAAGATGCATTTGTGCATGAATGCAACGAAAGCCTCTATAATGAAAATATAGCCAAAAATTGATCTCTAGTGTTAATTTTTGCGATTTCAATGACTAAATTGCAACATTTTTTAGATTTAATTGTAAAAAATTAAATTTTGTGAGAGAATATTTGAAAATGTGCATAATGGCAATAAACATTACATAATGTCGATCGGCATTTATGTAATGCCAATTGGCATTACACAATGTCGATCCGCATTATGTAATGCCAATTGGCATTACATAACACCAATCGACATTACACAATGCTGGTCAACATTTTGCAATGCCAAGCACTAAAAATTTTTAGTAAAAATCTTTTTTTTACTGTCATTGGTCCAAATTTAATTTATTTTTAATAAATAAATTAATTTTGATATTTATCTATAGGGGTTCTGCTTCTAGTACGTGTCTCTTATTTGTACAATTTTTTAAAATTAAAATTCTTATCTTGTTTGTTTTTGGGAAGGAAGTGATCAGAGCTAATGTGATCACATAACTCCTGTGATCATGTAAGTGGTTAGCTTAGGAACGAGATATAAAAAGAAAAAATTGGCAAAGAAGAAGGGGATTTTTGGAGGGGGCGTAAAAAAAATAGAGAGGAAAAAACCTAATTAGCTACTACAAAAAAAAAAGGTTGATTGAAAAAACACAGAGGGAAAGAAAAGACTTAACCTTCTACTATAGGTTTTAAAAAAAAAAACCTTTTAAAAGGAAAAAAATGTTCTTTTAAAATATTCAGAAATCAAGAAAACACCGAGTCAATTTTCTGAAAACAGAGAAATCTCATTCTGAAAGGCATTTAAACAACATCTGTATAGCATTACTCTTCTACTCCTTTCTTTTTATTAATTCTTTCTTTTATATCATTTTATTCTTTCTGTGTTTTTTCGTTTAATTTTCATTATTTTATTTTCTTATTTCATTAATTATAATCTTATTTTCTTTTTTTTTATTCTTTGTGTTTCATTTTTTTGGTGATGATTACATGATTGAACTAAGGAAACCCATAGAGAATCCATGAATAAAAGACAAAAGTCAATGATCCCGATTTAATTTTTATCTTGCTATATTTAGTTTATTTTATTTATTTTTTTTAGGTTTTTGAATTTGTTTAATTTATTTTCTCAAAGGTTGTAATTTTAATTTTATTTTCTGTATTACTTTGGTAGATTCTGTAATAGTCCTGATAATGAGAATAATGAAAAATTAGTTCTCTTGTTCTTAAAAATTAATTAGTAAATTAGGTTCAATTTGGTAAACCCTAATTAAAATCAATGGAGGCAGTAGATTAATTTAGGCTGCATGTTAATTAAAATTAGATTTTTTAGAAGAAATAATTTAATTGCATGGTTGATTTTTTTATTTGTCAGTTTTGATTTCTTTATGATTTTGGGATTTTTTTGTTTATTTTTGTGTGTTTTGGGCCCCAAGCCCACGTTTAGGCTCTAACCCATTTAATAAATAGGCTTTTAATTGTATTTTTAAGTTTAATTTTAAAATCAATTTAGGCCCATTTAGGTTAATTTAGACTTAACCCATTTAATTTAAGCCTTTTCCATAATTTTTATATTTAAAATCACTTTAGAATTAAAATATGTAGAATTAGGCCCATTAATTTAAATACTTCATAAGCTGTAGATTTAGGCCCATTTTTAAAATTAAAATAAATAAACATAGGTTCACTTAATTAAATTAAATAAGAATTAGACCCATTAGTTTTTAGGCTCACTTATAAATAAAAACATGTAAGTGTAGCTCATTTAATTAAAATCAATGTAGATTAGACTAACCTAGGGATTGTGATGAATGCATTGTTTACATGTATTTTCATGACTAGTTTTCATAAAGTTAATTATTTTAAATAAGGGTTTATATGAAATTGCATGTAAATAGAGGATAACATAGTAATTTATAAAGTAATTCTAAATGAACACAAGATTGAAAGAAGTTGGTATTCCGTATCTAGAATCTCTTAGTTATGGTGCTAGCTTTCTTTTAAAGAATCGAGTACCACCATTTTTATTTGTCCCAATTATTACCCCGAGTGGCGACTCCTCATTTCCAAACCATGTCTTTATAACAATGGTTAGTGTGTTCTCTAGAGTCTTGAGCTCAAACAGTGTCACAGTTGCTAAAATCTTGGGAGCATGCTAAACCCCACCATCTACAGATGTGGCTTTATTAGCAGCATCTTAATCCAATAAAAAGACATGAAAAACTTGAGGTGGGGTATCACCAATGTGAACCTCCTCTCATCCTTCCAACCTTCTTGCCTTGGAATCATCTTGGTAAGTTTTTAGAATCCCTCTTAATTGATTTATTTGAATTATATAGATCCTTTGAGGGTTTTGGTGATTAAAATTTTTAATTTTTGCTGTGTGTTTTGCATTATGGAATTCTAACAATTTGACCTTAATAGATTTTATTCTAAGTATTCTAAATGAGTATCTCCTCTTGATCTCCTAACACTTAAGCAAATTGCAGTTTAATCATAAACATTAAACACATAAATATATGTCATCTCTTGATCTTAATATACTTAAACATATATAAAAATGTATTTAAAAGTATAACATTAAGCATAAGCATAAAATCTATATGCAAAAAACTTGAATTAGATTGTAATAAAAAGTGTAAATTTAATACATTCCCAAGCTACTAAAATCACCTTAGTACATAATGAGCTTAGTTATGTATGCAAATGTTTATAAGATCACAAATCATAGTAGCTCTAGTCAACATCAGAAGAAATAAGAGTAGAAGATAAGAAACCTCCTAGACTTGTCTTAAAGCTCTTGAATGCTTGAACTCAATAATTGAATACTATAAAACTTTACTAAAACCTAACTAATATAATCTTGAATTTTTGAATAATGTAGATGCTTAGAATGCTATCTAGATGATGTTCAATGATGATTGTGATGTCCCAAAGGTCCTTAAAAAGTAGAGTTCATTAATAAATCAAACTTATCTAAAATCTAAAACAAATTAAACTTAGAAAGTAAACTCCTTATCAAGTTGGGCTTATGAGCACACTAATGTAGAATATGGCATGGTCATGCCATCCTTTCATTCTTCTAAAGTAGTTATAGATTAAATTTAAATATGACCATGCGCTTGATCATGCACACCTTCTAACTTCAACATGTATGATTATGCCAATGGGTATGCAATTCAATATGCCAAAATCCATTCATAGACTTCTTACACGCCTAAGCACAATTCTAGAACTTAATTCTTCATTTGATTATATTTCCTTTAAATTTTTATTACTTCCAAATTAACTTCAAACTGTATGAATCTTATAAAACTTAAAAAATAATATCAAAAGCATCTAAAACACATATGTTATAAATCAATTATAATTCTAATCCTAAATAATAATAATTACATATTACTAATCCTAAACCATATGGATAATGCAATATATACCTAAATAAATACTATAAAATAAATCGTAATCTTATATAAATGCATAATTACTAAGTATAATCCTAATTAACCTTATTTTACTTAACAATTGCAAATTAATAAGACATTAATAAATGAGCTAATTTAATAGGATCTCAAAATATATCCAATATATGGACTTATCAAAAGTAAGAAATCAAGAAAAAAAGGTATGGAATTAGAAAAAGTAGGAGACAACTTAGAAAAATCAAAGGTTATAAAAGGAGGAGAAGAAGAAAAAGGAGGAGAATTGGGAACAAAAATAGGAATAGAAGAATCAACCTATGTAAAAGAGTGTAAAAATAATGAAATTAAAATAAATGTTGAAAGAAGATAACATCCCTACTATAAAAAAATCTCTTTGTTTGTAGATTATAAAGTTTGTATCCTTTTTAAGTAAAAGGATAGCCCATAAAAACATCTTAGATTACTCTAGGAGATAACTTATCTTTATGTGGATGTGTGTCTATAGCATAACATAAACAACCTAAAGTTTTGAGATAAGTATAATAAAGAGTTCAATGAAAAAGTTTTTCATATGGGGTTTTGAAGAATTAATTAGGAAAGTCTATTAAGGATGTAATTGACTATAAGAATGTAATCATGCTAAAAACTAATGGGGAGATTATATTGAAATCAAGAGATTGAGCAACATTAAAAAGATCTCTATGTTTTCTTTCCATAATTCCATTTTACTACAGAGTATGAAACTAAGAAGTTTGATAAATACTTCCTTGACTAAGAAATAAAGATTTATAATGATGATTAAGTAATTCACTGTTATTGTCTAGATGAAAAATTTTAATTTTGGTATTAAATTGAATAATGATCATGGAAAGAAAAGATTACAAAATAGTAGAACATTAAGATTTATAATTGAGTAAATATGTCCATGTAGCTTTAGTGAAACCATCAACTAAAGTCAAGAAATATCAATTAACACTATGACAAGAATCAAAATATAGACCCCATACATCAATAAGAAAAAGACTAAATACTTGAGTAGTTATACTGCTCTTAAAAAAAGGATAATAAAGATTGCTTTGCTGAAGGATATAGTGAATAATGAAATTTTCTTTGCATGGAGATGAAAAAAAGAGTAAATGAGATAGAGAGAAAATAGAAGAATGCCCTAAATAATTATGCCAAACTATAAAAGTAGGGGGAATAGTGGACATAAAATTAGAAGTAGAAATAAATTCCTCTTTAGTAAGACTATGAGAGGAAATGGCATTTACAAATAGATTATCTATGCAATGAGTATTAGAAAAGTAGAAAAGTTATTGATTAGAATTACAAAGAAAACTAGAAAAAGTCATCTTATATGGTCCATCTTCTTCTTGAGTAGTTTAGTAGTTGCTTTAGTCTCTAGTCCCAAAACACACAATAGGTTTAATAGAAATTTACTTTCATGAGTAAGAACTTCTTGATGAAGAATTTTTAATTTGGAATTCCACTTCCTATTGTCTTTAAAATTAGTGTCTTCATCTTAAGGTTTACATGTAGACTTAGAACATTAGTTATAGAATTAGCAATTATTATATGCATTCATTCCTTTGGAAACAAAACCGATCCACTGACTGAAAACTAAAAACCAATTCAAAATAAAGCCTAACCAAACTGGTAAACTAAGTTTTGGTTTGATTTTTAAAACCACTTTGGAAAATAATGATTTGGTTTAGGTTTATAATTTTGTAAAACCGTGGTTAACCAACCTAACTAAAAATTTTTAAAAAAAAATTGTTTGATTAGTTGGTTAACCAACCCATTAATACTAAAAATTAAATGTGAAAATATATTTTAAACTTTTAATATATTAATAACTTACTAAAAAAAAGCCTCAAAAGACTTTTAGATAGGAAATATATGGAATATTGAAGTAGTAATCATTTGGAAGACTCATCATTTATAGAATTATTTTATTGTTTGTTAAACATTTATTTTGTATACTTTTAAGTTGTATTGATGTTTGATTAAGAAATTTATTTTATATATATTTAATTTTGAAGATTGGTAATTTTAATGTGAAATAAGTTGCAGTATATATATATTATGAATTTAATTTGATAAAAAAAATGTGGTTTCTTTTTTTGGTTGAATTCAATATTATATGCAATAAAAATTATTACAAATAAAAAATCCAAAAAACTGATATAACCAAACCAGTTTAATTGGTTAACTAATTAATTGAATAACCAAAATAATTAGTTTGGTTATGGTTCTAAATATGATTAAACCAATAGATATGGTTCAATTTAAAATTTTGCTCTATAATTTAGTTAGTCGGTCCATAGTCACCTCTAGTAATCTTACTTGAATCAAACCAACACTATATGAAACCATTGAATTTATTACAATAAAAATTGTCACTCAAATCTATATATTGTCATATATATATATATTCAATGAAAATTGTCATGTGATTGTCACTTATAATTGTGTAGTTAAAAGTCATCAGATAATAGTGATAATAAAAAAATATCACAATAAAATTATTGTCACATCAATTGTATTTGTTTACAACTTGTGTTGTGAAGTAAAATATAACACTTGTCATGTAAAAAATAATATTGTCACAAATTATATATACAATCAAAGTTAAACTCATGACATTTTTTATTATTGTCCCAAAAAGTACTCATAGTGGCAATATTTTATAGTCACAAATTAAAATTCATTGTCCACATTACATTGTGACAAATTTTTAAATGTGTTGATAAAATTTTGTTGTCACTAATTTTACTTCATTGATACTAAAAATTATATGTTAGTAATATTATATATCCAGACTCTTATGTATATTTTTATCACTGCTAACATCATTTAATATTAACTACTTTCAACTTTAATATAATATTGATCTAAAATTTCAAATTTTAATATCTGGAAAACTTTCAACTTTTTTGTTTTGAAAGTCATCATAACAACCATATAAAAAAAAACATGATATTTTTTCAATTGGATCAATTTATAGAGAAAAGTACAAGCCTCTTACTTTTTAACAATGTGGGATTTAAGTGTCACATCTCAATAGATTTTTTTAAAATTTATTTCCTTTTTATAGAAAAAAGAAATTGCTAATTTAATTTATCTACTCAAGTAATATATAGAGGCATTAAATAAATTGTCACTTCAAATCTAATTTATGAGGGCAAATGATTTAGTCTGTATCTACAAATCTAAATTTAAGTAATTAAAGAGACAACATAATAAACTTGTTTTAGATTGTCACTATAGGTTAAATTTTTTGTTGTATCTAAAATTAAATTTTAGATCTATAAAAGTTCAAAATATGAATGAGAAAATGGATTTTTTTTTGAGTAATTAATTGTTGTTAAAATTAAAATGTAGATTATAATTTAGAATCAACTTAATGTAGTAGAAAAAAGATAGGAGTTAACGTCAATAAATTTAGAAGTTTAATTTGCTTTTTTCAAGTTTATGGTAATTATTATATATTTGATAAAAGTAAATATTTAATCAATGGTGAAAATTTTTATTGTAGTAAAAAAGTGTTTTGAATATATATTAGTAATAGTTTATTATTTTATATATATATATATATATATATATATATATATATATATATATATATATATATATATATATATATAGCCCAAAGGTACAAATTGTACCATGAACTTTGGGTCTAGGACTCAATTAGATCCTAATGTTTTTTTTTTCCAATTAAAACTTTATTGTCCAATATCATCTCAAATTGGACCTTACTTAAAAGGAGGTCCAAAAATAAGTTAAACAACATCACTCCTTCCCTTTCTCTTTCCCTAAACCCCTAAACCATGTTTCTTTCATTAAACACAGTCACCACCCCTCTCAAAATCACTACTATCACCGTCACCCACCAATTATTAGCAACCCAATGCCTAAAACACATTCTAAATAAAAAACATAAATTTTTTATTCTTCATTGCTACTTTAATAGCAGAGGCAATTGTTTCTTTAAATGTCGAAAAAATTGTCGACCTCCTTATTCATGAAGCTGCTAAATTGGGTGGTGTAAGGGAGGAAATTACCCACTTACAAGCAGAACTCAGACGAATGCAATGCTTCTTGAAAGATGTAGACAATAAACAAGATTAAGATGAGTGTGTTCATAACTAGGTTGCTGAAATTAGAAGTGTCATATGTAATACCCTATATAATTACTTAAATAAAAAGGGGTATTTTTATCAAATCATATTATTAATAATTACTTTTTTCATCATATTATATTTTATTTATGTTTATATTATATTTAGGGTTAAATATTATTTTAGATGTATATATTAAAAATAATTTGTGTACATATGTATGTATAAGTAGTATATGTTTATGTAGTATATATATATATATATATATATATATATATATATATATGTACTAATATTTATCTATATACATACATGCATAAACATATATTAATATATATAGTTATATATATTATATTAATGGTTATTAATATGTATATATAGTATAAGTTCATGTAGTGTATGTTTATATATATATATATAAAAGATATATTTTGGAAGAGAAGAAGAAGAAACCGAAGCTCACCCCCTCCCTCACCGCGCGATATCCCCGACCACCATCGTCACTGTGCCTCCCCCATCTCCGACCACCATCTGCTGCCTCCTCCTCCTTCTCCCTCACCTCCGGTCACTTGCAGAGCTGCCGAAATCGTTGGAACGGGGAGAAGCCGAGAATAGCTCCTAAAATCGGCCAAGCTCCATCCGGCCACCATTTCCCTCCATTCCGGTGTCAATCCCCTCCTCTTGCACCAGTGAGACACATTCCAAGCTTAGTTTAAGCTTTGATCTTGTTTTTGGTTGAGTTTTGTGGATTGTTAGTTTTTGAACTCTAGGGTTTTGAATTTTTTTTTTTGGACTTGATCTAGCTTGATTCATGCAAATTTCCTTTTCAAATGTGATTCCTAGTAGCTCAATCTACCCCTAGGAATTTTTGTATAATTTTTGGAATTTATTTTGATTTTTGGTGAATTTTTGAATATTTTAATATTATTTTAGGAATTTTCGTAAATTAATTAGAAAAAAAAAATAAATAATAATATTTGGTATTTTTGGTGTTATTATGAGTTGATATTAATTTTAGAGTAAAGAAAATAAATTTTTTTGAATATTATACAATTTTTAGGAATTTTTATACTTTATGTCAAAATTTAATTATTAGGCTAATTATATTTTTTAGAAGAAATTAAAAGCCATTAATATGTTTTAATTATATTAAGAATTTAACATTTAGAAAATAAGTTTTGGATGATTAAATAATTTTAAGGAATTTTTTTAGTATTAATAGCACATTATGTAATTTATGTATTTTAGGGGGGGTAAAAATGTAATTTTACACTAAATATGATAAAATATATATTTTAATTAGTTTTATTAATATTTAAAGGGGTTTAGACAATTTTTATAAATTAATTGATATTTTACTTAAGTAGTGTAAATTTTAAATATTAAATTTAAAATAATATATATATATATATATATATATATATATATATATATATATATATATATATAATACATTACAATAGTTTTAATTTGGGTTGTAATTATATTTATATTTTGATGATGGAATGCAAATTTAATTGTTTAATTTTGAATAATTGAGATTTTATATAATTTTATTTATTTTTAGTATACGTGTACGGGAAATATGTATTTTAGAAATAAATGTTATTAATTCTTGCTATTTTATTGAGTTATGATCTCGGTCGGGGCAAATTGTAGTTTTGGAAGCCCAACTCGAGTGTGGGTGTTTGTGGTTATTAGAAGTGCATTTTCTATGCAGGTCTGGCTTTACCTTTGGTAGAGAGATGTCCGTTTTACAAAGGAGACTCTGTCGAAATTTTGATAGATTTTCTCGTAAAACATGATACTCGTAAAATTTCTAACGCTAGTTAGGTTATATCCTGTCTAGCGAGTCTTGCCCGATTTTGCTCGAGTCAGCCTGGAATTTCATTGTTTTGTTGATTGTTGGTTTCGATTCCATAGTATTATTTTAAAAGTCGATTTATTATTTTTTCTTTTAGAGCATTACGGAGCAAAAGCTGTGAGGCCGAGGCAGACGCGTGGTCGTCAGCCTTCGCATTCATCCTGTAAGTCGATAGAATGATCTGTGCGTGTGTTTTAATTAACAAATGTGTGCGCTTATATTTTAATATTGATTATATGGTTTATTTAATTTAATGTTGTTATTTAATATTTAAACGCATTTTATTTAATTAAAATCGATTTTGAGAAATTTTGGTAGAACGGGCTACCTGGTGGGCTTCACCAGGACTATGTGCACATGGTAGAGATTGAGAGATGGATCCGATAATTGTATGATTGATGAATGTTAAACTGGGATGGGTGCCTCGGTGGAAGCCTTTGCTCTCGGGGACCGCCAGTGATTGTAAGGTTAATAATGGACTGGGATGGGTGCCTTAGTCGATGCCTTTGCTCTCGGGGACCGCTAGTGCCATATATTTGGATTAAGTGAATGACTACGACTTGGTGACTCGATTGATGCCCTTGCTCTCGGGGACCGGTAGTCTAGTTGGAATAAGTGGACCCAGTTGGCCATGTAGATTTTGGGTTTAGGGTTCTACCGAGATTTTTCAAGAGCTATACTTATATATTATAAATTATTTTCACTATAAACATATACAGTTTTCAAAAAGGCTTTGAAACCGTACAGCTCTTTTATTGACTTATTCAATGAGGTCTGATTCCCCTCAATTTTTTTTTCAGGAGCTTGGGAGTTCAACCTCAGACTACCTCCACGCCGGGTTTCTTCTTCACCGGCTATTTTATGTAGGTCATTATAAGTTATACTGTGTGTTAATCTAGGTTGCTGCAGTAGTATATGTACTAAGGATTTGTGTGGTTTAAATATAATTGTGTAATTTATTTGTGTAAACTACGCTTATGTATAAGATTTAAATTCAATTTATAATATGAGATGTTGAAACACATTTTTATTAAGCAGTTGAATTTGTGTATTTTGAGAAAAATCAGTTTGATAATATATTCTGTTATTAATTAAAGTTTAAAATATGAATGGTTTTATTTTATTTTCCTTTAGGCTTACTACGGGTTTCGGGGGCCTTATGCCTACCCATTCCCTAGTGCCGGTCACGTACCCTCGGATTTGGGTCGTGACATCATATCTGATGCTGAAGATGTCATCGACACTTTTAACCTCAAAGGAAAACAGTCATATGGACTCCTCAAGAGCTTTGCCTCCATTTTCACCAGAGGTCTTCATTATTATAAAATTAGGAAATATATTGAAGAGATATGAACCTCATATTCATGAATAATGTTCCAATGAAAACCACCCTATAAATTCATCACTCGCAGTCAAATTTACAAAATTAAAGACAGTAAATTAATACCAAAATTAAAATTGCATACTAAAGAAAGCACATTTATAAAGCAAAATCAAAATGTAAAATAAAGGGTAGCTATGGATTTTGATTTTGAGCATATAACTTATTGGAATAACTAAGGATTTAGCGTCGAATGATGGTGGTTGTATTAGCGGGCATGAAGTGGTGGTGGCAATGCTGGAAAGAGTTTGTAACTCCAGTTTGATGGTGCAACTTTTAGAATCATAGTTGATTTTCATTATGATTTGAGGTAGAATTTAGAGGTGGATTTTTTTTTTTTAAAATTTGTGTTTTTGGGTTCAATGAATATTTGTTGATATTTTAAACCAAGGCCTAAAATGAGTTAGTATGTTGGAGGTAATAGGACTGGATGAGTTTTAAGCCATTTTTATGTATTGACGTCCTTAATTAAAGGCAAAATTTGCAAGTTTGGAGGCAATTATTAAGTCACTGAGGATAGTGAAGTTAAGGGGACAAGAAACGGTGTTATTTTTTTTAGGAAAGGGTAGGAGCAAATTAGAGAAATATAATGGTAAAAATGAGGTGGTAAAAGAGAGACATTGAGGAGAGCTAGGGTTTTTGGTTCATTGAAGAAGAGAAAAGGGTGTTATTAGAGTTGGATAGGAGGATGAAGCATAGATTGGATACTTTTATGTTATTGACTGGCATTGAGATGTAAGTAAGAAATGGTGAGGACAACCTTGACCTTGAGTAGAGTGATGTTGTGATGTGGCACAATTTATGGGTCCTAAGAGTCCAACAAGTTAGAATTTAACATTTGTTTTTACCTCTCTTTGGGTAAGGTATAATTTAAGATGATATTGGACAATAAAGTTCCAAATGAGAATAGAAAAAAATATTAGGGTCCAATCCAGCCCTAGGCCCAAAGTTTAGGGTCCAATTTGTACCTTTTGTCTCTATGTATGTGTGTGTGTGTGTGTGTATATATATATATATATATATATATATTGATGTGGCATAATTAGTGGGTCCCACGAGTCTAACAAGTCAAAATTTAATGTCTGTTGGGACCTATGTCTAAGAAAGGTATAATTTGAGATGATATTGGACAATAAAGTTCCAAATGGGAACAAAAAATATATATTAGGGTCTAATCTAGCCCTCGGCCCAAAGTTTAGGGTCCAATTTGTACCTTCTCTATGTGTGTGTGTGTGTGTGTATTAGTGGGTCCCACGAGTCCAGCAAGTCAGAATTTAATGTATGTTTGGACCAATGTCTAGGAAAGGTATAATTTAAGATGATATTGGACAATAAAGTTCCAAATGGGAACAAAAGAATTATATTAGGGTCTAATCCAGTCCTCGGCCCAAAGTTTAGGGTCCAACTTGTAGTTTTGATTTGTGTGTGTGTGTGTGTATATATATATATATATATATACACACACCTTTTTTGTAGTGTAGATTAGTCATAGATAAAAAAAAATTTGTGTGTGTCCGAGGAAGATTATGACAAACTCATTACACCACATCGATCAAAGGCATAAAATTTTATTATCGACGATGTTGGCTTCGGGTACGGCAATGAAGCATTGTGATTATACAAAAACTTTTAGCCACCACTAGTTCTCTGTATCTTTAGATCCTTCAATTTCACTATCAGCACCCATCACTTTCTTTTAATCATCTTCAAATATAGAAGCTCTGCTAACTTTTAAGTAAATAACACCACCACTAACAACAATAAAAAGCAAAAGCTTTCCTTTTGGTTTTATAGTTATGGTATTTTGAATTGGTTAATTGAGTTTTGTATATGATTGTTGGGTTTTAGGTGGTAAGGCTCCATGTGTGAAAAAGAGAAAAAAAAATGAAAATGGCAATATGAACCATTCAAACTTTGTTTACTAGTTTAAAAACTAGAGATTCAAGTTTAGAGTTTGAAAAGAGCATGGATTTTATGAGATTTTTTTATTTGAAGAGGATTAAATTTGGTCGAAAGAGGATTTCCATGATTCATAACTCAAATTTTGGTCCTAAAATCGTTGAACTTTTGCCTGCCTCTGAAGAGAGCGCTATGTTTTTTTTTTATATAATTTTTCATCATCATTACTATTGAAACAATTACAGGTTAAGAACTGATGAATTTGTTGTGAATTTTGTTTAGTTCCAAGATAAAAGCTTTGTGAATTATGCTCTCAGAAATTTGCTTTAATAGGACTTAGAGGATGGAAGCTTCAAGGTATTGTAAAACCAAGTAATAGTTTGTAGCATTTGACAAGAGTCAACACCGTCATATTACTCATTTAGTATTGTGTCATTTTGCTATTGTTTGCTAACATTAAGAGTCCATTTAGTCCACAAAAACTTTTGAGGGCCTACTTAAATCTTGGCCCAAATATTAAGACCTTAAATGCACATTTTCCCTAATCAAATGAAATTTGAGGGGTCTAAAGCTAAATATGTGAAAAATTTAGGGGGCTGAAAATGATTTTTACCTCTTAATTATCTATATACAAGTGGCCATCCATGTTTAGGGGTGTAATCGAGTTGAGTCGAGCCAAGCCGAGCCGAGATTTGGCTAGCTTGGGGTTGATTTGTTTACAATCCAATCAAACTCGCCATCCTACTTAATGTTCATGAGCTCTTTATAAGCTTAAACGACCCTAAAGAAATTTTAAAAAATATAAACTATAAATTAAAATTATATATTAAAAAATTAAAAATAAATTATTTATTAAATAAATTACAATATATTCAATAAAAATTATGATTTTATTCTAGTAATATATTTTCTAAAATATTTTTTACAATACAAATTTATATATTATATATCAAAAATCAAAGTACTAAATATTAAAATTATAAGCTTATTCACGAGTTTATATTCGAATTTGTTCGGAAGTTTTACGAGTCAAGTTTTGTATAATTTGATATCAACTCATTTATTAAACGAGTTTCAATATATGAGCTCAAATAAATTTTTATCGAGCTGAACATTAAATTGTTCGTGAGCAGCTCGGCTGATTTACACCCCTATTCATGTTATCTATAAATGATAATGCAACGTTTGGTTGAGAAGCGGCGGCCATTCATGACTTTCATGTTATCTACAAAAGTAAAGAAGAGAATAATTTTGTAAGAGCAAGTGATAATTATAAGTTGAATCACGTGATAATGAATCTACGTATTTCACATAACAAAATGAATAATTATAAGTTGAATCACTTGATGACAATTACTCTTGACTTTAGATGCATGGTTTCCAAACAAAACAAAGAGCTTGCTGCCTTGCTCTCGTCCAAAAGCTGACCTTATTGTAGCAGATGGATCCCGCATCTTTTCACTGTGAAGTGCTTTACTAGTTCTTTACTCTCTGATGCATAAATACGAGGACAGAAGTCAAATGATAACACAATATCGTCAAAACGTTTAATGGGGCTATAGCTGCAGATTAGCACATGATCTGTCCCGCCAATTAATGAAAGATCAATATGGTGAACAGGTGCTCTCGGGGAGTTGCAAAATGAAATTAAAGAGTACAATGGTGACATTCTTGGGGACTTGTTAAATTTGAAAACAACGCAGTAAGTAATGGTTTCAAAATGACGCAAATTTAAAGGAAAGGGTAAGATGACCGAAGATCCTGTACTTTGATAACTAAACCACCCTGGAACTTCACTTCCGGGATAAACAAAATTTAGCTTGGGATATGGAAGCTGAAACAGACAAAAAAATAATAATAAAAAGAATTAGAGTACTCACCGGAAAAGCAAATTCAAAGAAAGTATAGTAATTGAATGAATGATTAATTAGTTTTACATTTATTGCTGCAACTTGAGCCTCAATCATTGTCAAACATTTCCTTATAGTCCGCCCTTCGTGCTCGCGATTCTGAGCCTCCATCACCAGTGCCTTCACATCCAATCTCGAGCATTTTGCAAATGTCAGCTTATCCAGGCTGCAATTTCTGCTGAAGCTGATTGCCACAGTCTCCAGCGATTTGCAATTATCTGCGTCTAGTTGATCCAAAGATGGTGGAAGCTCTGGTAAAAAACGCAGACTCTTGCATGATTTTAACGTTATTTTATAGAGCTGAGGAAGCCTATGGATACAGCTCGGAAGGCTCTGAAGGAATTGGCAGTCCTCCAGGTTCAGAGTCCCCAACCAACTCAGATGTTCAATGGATGATGGTATCTCTTTAATAGCTGATCCTTTTAAATCAAGAAGTGCCAAAGATCTCAAATTATAAATGCTGTCATGGAGCCTCTTTAGATTTCTGCAATTCCTCAAATAGAGAGACTTCAGATTGTCCATGGGTTCCAAGAATTCTGGGAAGCTCTCAAGTTCTGACCAATTGTTCAAATAAAGTAACATAAGAGATTTCAGTTTATAAAAGCTGCTTGGAAGGGTAGAGATTTTCTCGCAATTATGAACACCTAACCAAACAAGCCTAGAGGAAAATGGGCTTGAAGAGATCGTTGCTGGCACATGATCTTTTATTGCAGTATAGTCTAATGCCAAATCTTCTAGACAATTTCCCTGAAACTCTGGACATCTGTTCACCCTTGAGCAATCATACAAATCAAGGCGTTTTAGAACTTTAGAATTAATTCTATTCGGAAGACTTGCCAGCTTATAGCATTCACCAAGATTGAGGATTTCCAGTTTGTTGAGATACTGAACGGACGAGTGAATCTCCTTTAAACTTTCACAGCCCCACAAATGAATTTTCTCAATATTTATGGCCTTTGACAGATCTGGGATTCTAGTCAAATATTTGGACCCTTCAAGGTCAATCTCTTTCAATTTCACAAGATTCTGTCAAAAATCATAAACTTTATTAATAATAAAGAAGAAATTGCCTAACCCGAGTGGGATAAATGGTTTACCATATGGTCACGGATCAAAATATTGGTAGAGATTATAAGTTCAATTTTACACTTCTTTATAATTTCCTTTTAAAAGTTCTAATACAAGAAAAATGTTTAAAAAAATAAAGAAAAGATTGCAATGAATTTTGTTTTTAAGCAAACCTTATATATTATGCTATAAATGGTTAGATATCAATTAAAAGTCCTAGAATATACAAGTTTTTTAATTATTTGATACATGTGCATAATAATATTTATAATTTGGAGTGGAAGCGTACTGTAAATAAAATTTGTGTGTTTTAATGATAGATTATTAACAATATATTTATATGTTCAACAATTATAATGGACAACAAAGAATTATTATTAATTATAAATGTTGTCTTTATGGTTTTTTTTACCTGGTGGCACATGGTAGGAAGAATAGGAATTTAAATCTGTCTCTAAACTTATATATGTTACTCGACTTAATCGTTAGCCTACACAAGGGAGACCTCTTTATGGTTCTGCTAAAACTAAATTAATTAAAACGAATTGGCATGTGGATACTGTAGTTAAGGAAAAAAAGAAAAGCCTATCATCTCCTGCCCAATTAAGAGATTATACCTGTGTTCCTGTCCAAAGCTTTTTAACTTTGCTATGAGGTAACCTGAGAACAACCAGATTTTCTGGACTGAAATTTGACGGTAGAGATTTCATAGGGAAACCAGTCCAATGGAGATACCTCAATTCAGTGGGAAGAGATTGAAGGCCATCAGGCGAAAGCTGGAATTTAACCTTCCTTTGTTTTTGAAATGACCAGTAGAACTCGAGATACTTGAGTCGATACATCTTTGCGAATGCGTCCCTTTTTAAGCAAATTTCACTTGCCTTTGACATGTCCAATGATATGCCTTCAATTGCCTCGGTTCCCTGTTTATATATACATTTTTACAGTCAATAATTCAATATTAGCTCCACAAAGAAAAAAGAAAAGAAAATTTTCAATAAATTAAAACATGTCAACGCCTCTCAATCTCATCTCATGAGAAATTTTAAATGCTTGTCACCTTGTTTTCCTTCAACACATGGCAGACATTGTGTGGAATCCATAACCTGCTACGATTTTCAGGCTTCTTAGATTCATCAAGAACAATGTTTCGACCCATTTGTTGCATCAGATCATGCAACTCTAACTTGTTCTCGTCATAAGAAGCAATCATAATGAGAGACCTATCAATTAGAGTGTTTATAATGACACATGCAGAAGAGTAAGAGCCATTCAATACTTGGGTCACAAAACTTCGATGTTTTGCTCTGAAGAAACACGCAATATCAAGAAAAATATTTTGCTCTTCAGAATCCAATCCATCATAACTTGTTCTCAAAACATTACATATTTCTTGGTTAGGGATCTTTTTTAATCTCTCCAGTGCGCTTTCCCAATCTTCTTCATTTTTACCAAACATAGCAGAACCCAAAACTTTAATAGCCAATGGGTTGCCTTTCGCATAATTTATCACCCTTTCGGATGGCCATCTACGATCTCTTGTGGGCTGGTCTTGCTTGAAGGCATTCAAGTTGAAAAGTTGAATAGCTTCATCCATGCTCAGTTCCTTCATCGTATAAATCTTATCACCAGCAAAATTCTTGAGAACTTGCTTATCCCTACTCGTAATAAGAATTCTACTCCCTGAACCAAAAAATTCAGGCTCGCTGCCTAATAATAGCTCATGCAACTGGGTTGTATTATCCACATCATCAATAACAATAACAACTTTCTTACGACAAAGCCGATCCCTTACAAAATGTAGCGGTAAATCGCGAGTGCCTGTTGTTAGACTTTCCTTCTCTAACAGTGTCGAGAAAAGATGATCTTGTAACTGAGGCAGCGTACATCTTTGCAGTTGCTCTCTTGTTTTTGAAAGGAAGCAGCAACTTTCAAATTGAGGAGAGATTCGTTCATAAACAGATCTAGCAAGAGTGGTCTTGCCAAGACCACCCATACCCCATATTCCAACAACTCTAACTTCTGAAGATTTCAGCCATAACAGAGACTCAATATCTTGAATCCGTCGTTCAATGCCAACCAAATCTTTGGCGTAGTAACTTGAAACCTTTTGATTTAGTTTTTCCAATGTATCAATTATAATCTTTTTTATCAGTTCAGATTCTGGCCTGATAAATACAAGAAACTAATGTTTATAAATGTATATAACCTATATAACAACTGTATATATAAAAGTACAAAACACTATATCTATCTATATCTGTAGAGTAAGAGAATTCTCCATGTTTATTTTTGTTTCATGATGTGCTCCAAATTTGTTCTAGTTTTTAGGAGTTTAGCATTATAAGCTTGTTGTTGCCTAGGCTTCCCAAAAAAAAAAAAAAATTAGTTCATATATATATTATAATAAATGGAAAATTTTAACAGAGAGCAATATAGGCATGTATACAGCTGTATTGATCGTATTTGATATAAAGGCATCCACAATGGTTTACACTCTAAAGAGTGTAATACCCATGCTACATCATCACTTGGTTATCTACTCTTTCATTATTATTTTTTTCTCATTAGATTACATTCAAAAAATATAATATTATAGACCCACTATCAAAATATATTTACTTTAATAATTCTTAATGTATATCTCATAAATAAAGAATTATGCTAGTTATATAATTGCTAGCATTTATATGAGCAAAACTTTAAAAAAAAAAAAAATGACTAAAGTTAGAAAAAGTAGCCATGATGCGTGTCATAACCATGACATGCATCATGGCTATTAAACACACTACAATGGAGAGTATGTAATACAGAGGGTGTAATGGAGGGTATTACATATACCTGCTGTTACACCCATTGCAGATGCACTAACATATGATGATTTATAGAGGCCAACATGATTTGGAATTCGGGCATATGCGCAAGCATATTTGACAATCAAAATAGTGTATTTTTAGAGGCAACACAAATTGAGACACTGGTGTTTTCCCAATCATGTTCATCCAGTTTAAATTTTTGAAAAACCTCTTAGCCCAAATATGGGTTAGTAATGGTCATGTTTCCAACTCTGTTGTTGGATTTTAACTTTGGAAAAACTTCTCCAAGTGGACATGAGCAAGGACGTGGGCGTGTTTCAGGATGTGTTGACAGTATGGCCAAAAACATAGTCTCTTTCTCAGGTGTGTTCTAGAAATTGAACGAGCTATTTTGTCAGTTGCAACTACTTAATGAATAGTTATGTCTTTTAATTGAATAATTGTGATTTAATAAAAGGGTTTCTATATTCTTATAAACACAACTATCTTACATATAAAAAAACCTATAACAATTTTCTTCTTTTATCTGTCTTTATTTTTTTACAGTTCTTTGGAAAAATTTCAGATTTTGTTACCTACAGTTTTCAGATTTTATTGTACCCTAAAATATAGAGCAAACATACAGTAAGGTTAATGAACACTAAAAAGAAAGTCATTTAATCATGCATCAATGCGTAAATTACACCTATTGTAATAACAAGTATTTGTTAGAAATTATTTTGAAATGAAGTCCAAGGTTGTTATGATTCAAAATTTTATCATGTTAGGTAGATGCAACGGAACCAACTTTAGACATTGGGAAGACAATATATAGTTTCTTATCACTGCTTTTAAAATTTAATATATCCAATTTGGCAAACCTTCAATCGCCAACTCTTGAAGATGATGAGCAAATTAAGGCAAATCGAAAGAAAAGTGAAGAGTATAAACTACATCTATGATCTTTTCACCTTCGTAAAATCTCCAAAGGAAATATGGAATGGGGTTAGAATTCAAGTACAATAATAAGAAATAATGTGAGGATAAATTTTTTATTATGAAGTAACTTTGAATTTTTTTTTTTTATGATTGATAATATGGTTGTGATCAATCAAGTCCATGAATTATAATCCTAGTCTATAAATTAAGAGACCTGAAAGTAGTGGTTCCTGAATCATTGTAAGTTAGATGGATTATTTTAAAATTACCTCTAAGTTGAAATGATTATAGAAAAAAACTTTTGCATACCATAGGAGAGTTTTCTTTTGAACAAATTCAAAAGCATCTTCGCTTGGAAGAAAAAATTAGAGTGTAAATAAAGAAATTTGCAAATGAACTTAAACAAAAGTGAATTTTGTTGAAGCAAATAAAAAATTCGATGGAGAAAAAATTTGGTGGAGAAAATAAGAGAAAATACTTTGAAACATATGGTTTAAGCTTTGAAAATGGAAGTTCTAGCAAAACAAGGAAAGAAAAAACAAGATGTAGTTGTGGAAAGAAAGGACATAAAAAAAATGTAGATTTCATAAGTAAAAATGGGAAGGTCATCAAAATATTAAAAATTTCAATGAAGTAGAACAACAACAAAAAACTAATGGACTTGTAGCAATGTTGACTGTTATAGTATATACAATAATGTAACTTTATATAGTTGTTATATATGTATTTGTCACTTAGTTTTAGGTTGTTATTTCTGTATCTATCCTTTTCCATTGTTCTCTATTTATATTTGTAAATCTTCTACACAACAATACAATATTGAAACCTTTCTCATTCGTTGGCATTTACATGGTAATAATGCTAATAACAACAATCAGCTTGTTATTCCTAATACCATTTCTTCAAATCCTATCTTTGCTCATCATTCTTTTTCCATTAAACTTAATCATAACAATTATTTGGCATGGAAAACTCAATTTCTTCACTCTTAAATTATTAAAATTTAATGAGTGTTGTTGATGGCTCTACTCCTCAACAAACCATCAATAATGATGCTACTCCCCTTATTCCCATTCCAAATCCAGACTATGCAATCTGGTTTCAAAAAGATTAAATGCTTTTGTCTTGGCTTCTATCTTCCCTATTAGAAGATATGTTTTTTTATATTATAAGCTTGACTCCTTTCAAGTTGTTTGGTCCTCCTCAGCCAAATGTTTTGCTATATTTTTTAAAACAAGAAACTTCAACTCAACATTAAGCTTAAGAAGAATGACATGTCCATCACTCAATACCTTAGAAAAGCCAAATCACCATGACTTATATAGAATTTAATGCCATTATTTATCATAATATTGGGGCTAAATATCACAGTATAATTACTACTCTTAACCTTCATTCTGAACTTGTTAGTTTTAATAAGCTTTACAGTCATTTGCTTGCTCATGAAGTGTTGCTCAAAACTGCCCATGAATCTCCTCTAACTCATCTTTCTTACAAACCGTCATTGCTACCCACACCTGTAGCTAATTCCTTGTCACCTTGCCCTTGGTAAAATTCATCCCCAACTAGTACTTTTTTGCCCCTGCACCAAGCTTGGCAACTGATCTCTTATCGCCCTCAACAACCTTTTTGGCCATCTTAACGTCACCATGGCCATGTCAAATCTACGGGTTTCCTAATCATATTATAGATTATTGCCATTCTAGATATACAACTCATAATGGCATGCTATTATAGATTATTCCCTCCTTCTCAAGCACTAATGGCATCCTACCTAACCAGTACTCCACCTCATCCTTTATCACCATAGGTGGCTGATATCAGTGCCATTGCACACATCACCCCAAACCTTGCTACTCTCATACTTCCTTAATAATGTTTTGGTATTAATCCTCTATTGGTTGGTAATGGACAAGGTTTAGTAATCTTTAATATTGGCACTTCTTTTATTTCTTCTCCTTCCAAGCTTTTTCAATTACCTAATACTTTACATGTTCCCCATATTACTAAACTTTTAATTTTTGTCTTTTAATTTTATTCTAACAATCTTGTTTCTTTGAATTTTAGTCCTTTTGTTGTTATTAAGGATCAGAAAATAAGACTGGAGTGCTTGAAGGGTGTGAATGAACATGGCCTATACCATTTTCCATAACCTTATAAAGCTTTCCCAATAGATTCACCACCCTTTTCTTTATGGTATTCCTATTTAGGCCATCCAAATAATCACATAGTGAAACAAATTTTAAGAGAAAAATCTTTCTCTTCAGCACCACATAACTCCAATGTCAAGTGTGAATCATGCTTATTGGGAAAACTAGAAAAAATTCCATTAGCTTCTATTGAACATAAGAGTTAACCTTTTGACATTATTCACTCTAATATTTGGGGTCCCTCTCCAGTTTTATCTTAATGTTGGGTTAAAATATTTTGTTCTTTTTATTGATGATTTCAGTAGGTTTATATGGTGTTATTTTATGAAAAATAAAAGTGAGGTTAGTGATATTTTTCTTCATTTTCAAGCTCTTGTATTAAATTTATACAATGCTTCTATTTAATCTTTCCATTCTGACTAGGAAGGCGAATACCAAAAATTAAATAAATATTTTAAAACTAAAGGCATTATTCATCAAATTGCATGCCTGTATACTGAAAAGAGTCCTAGAGGGGTGAATAAGACTATCAAATAAAAATGAGAAATTAAAATAATTCTTTGCAAGAATTAAATAGAAGTTGAGAAGGAAGAATGAAGAACACAAAGATTTAAGGAGTTTAGATTCAACAACAATCCTACATCTCCACCTAACTTATCCCTAAGTTAGGATTTTCAAACACCCACAATCTTATTAACAAGATTGAGATTATACAAGAGTTTTATGGCTTACTCTTATAACCTTACAACATGAGTTTTCAAGGCTCACTCAAAAAACCAAAACCCAAGTGTTTTAATGGACAACACTTAAACCAATTCCTTTAGAAATAAATCTCACTTCCCTTTTAATCTAACCTAAGATTTAAGATGAAGAGAAATTCTATTTCTAACACACACCCAACTCTCACAAGAGTTATACAAACAAAGAATTGTTTAAGAGAATTTGAGAGCTCAATGAATGCTTAAGAAATAATGAATGATAAATAAGTTGATTAACTTCCATTCAGCTTTAAATGTATTTATACTAAAAAATATAGCTTTTAGACGTTCAAATAATGTGTCTAATATCTATATTTTGAATCATTGAGAGTGATGATGTCAAACAGCTATTCATGGATTGAAACCATGATTGGCTCCTCAAGACGTTTGAATTTTCTCACACTTTCTTCATACAAGCTTTAAATATTTGAATTAGCTTTTCCATATCAATTTGAATCATCTAAATTTGACTTCTTTAGCTCAATAAATATTCAAAATACTAAAGGTTGTGCAATCTATAATGCAGACTAGACTACAATCAGACAGCTATACCCAAATTGAAGTTGTGATTTGCTCCTGAAGAATTTTGAATTTACTTTCTTCATGAAAGCTATAGATATTTGAATTATCTTTCCATATCATTTTGAATCACCTAAATTTTACTTATGTGGCTCAAGATATGTTAAAAATACTAAGAGCTATGCAATCTGAAATGCAGAATACTGTCAAACAGCTATACATAAGTTGAAGCCATGATTTTCTCCAGAATAAATTTTAATTTGCCTATAATTTCTTCATGAAAGTTATAGATATTTGAATTATCTTTTAATATACTTTTTAATCACCTTAATTGGACCTCTTTAGCTCAAGATATGTCCAAAATACTAAGAGATGTGCAGTCTGAGATGGCAAACGTATATATGGATTTTGACTCAAAATTTTCATAACCAAATGAACTTGGATTTTGACAAATAAGCCCAATTCAAGAAGATCAAGATATCTACTTCAAATTTTAAGAAGCTAATTTTCTCATTTAAGAGCTCTAAAGATGTCAAAAGCCTTCTTGAATCTTAGAGGTTCAATTTGCTCGAAAAGTCACTATTTATCCAAAAGTATATATGCATGGTATATGTTTGGTATATAATTTCCTACACACTTAATTGAAATTATTTGTATAAAAATTTTTTGTTAAAGTCCAAAATTTGGAGTTTGATCATGCAAATGGTTAATAATCTCCCCCTTTTTGGCTTTGACAACCAATTTTAAAAGATAATAAATAATATGTGTAAGTGTGACAAAAATAAATAACATGTATAAGCATGCTAATTAAAATAGCTCCCCCTTTCAAATTAAATAAATGAAAAATGAGAAAGTATTTTGCTCCCCCTTAACATATGCATAAATTCAATAATTATCATGTATCATAGTATATAAGTGAATTATCATAGCATGTATAAGGGTTTAACAAATCTATTCCTTTAACAAAATATATTTCTTTATTTCTCCTCCTTTTTGGACATGATAAGAAATATAAATAAATTTTATTATCCTTTTTGTCAAGAATAAGGACAACATAAGAATATTATCAAGAACATGGTCTAACATAATAAATGATGATAACATGATCGTTAAAAAATGTTAGACAACATGAAGGAAATAATTTCAAACATATATGCATATAGTGCTACTATAATGCATCACAAAATAGTACATATGCTATATTGAAACATCACATGATTATAAAAAGTTTAACTAGTCAATCAATCATACATAATAATATGGTACTTAGCATATCTTAAATACAAACACAATTATTTATCCCCTAAGTACATAGCTTCTTTTCCCCCTTTGTCAAAGACAAAAAGAAAAGAGAGAGATATAAAGGGACAAATAATACCAGAAGGAATAAAAGATCAAGAACCAAAATAATGAAAGCAAATATACTCAAAATCTTTATGCAAGTCATTTCATTTTTAAAGATAAAAATCATTCCCAAAAAGAATTTATACATGAATATGAATTTTGCAGGTATAAGCATAATTGATAGTCATGCATAAATAAAAAAAAATCATGTCATATATAAACAAAGTAAGCAAAACAAGGCTTTTTATCAGAAGAACAAAACTAGCCACACTTACATTATTACTATGCATGTATAAAAAAATTTCTATAAAATAAATTCAAACAATTTTCTCCCCCTATTTCAATGAATTAAAAAAATTGATATTAAGTACACACTATCATATAGTTATGTCACTAAACTGAATAGAAACTGACATAAAATGAATTAAAAATATTAAAAAATATTGCTGAGTATGAGAAATATTTTTGCTAAATTAAAATAATTAATTAATTGAATTTAGTTAAATAATTAACTATTAATTTGAAAAATATGAGGGCTTTTGAAAAAAATTGAAAGAATCCACATAAATTCAAATCAAATAAAATTAATACAAAGATCATGCAAATGGGAAATACAATATATCATGTATATGAAGTAAATTTGCTAAAGCAAATACTTTTAAAATAGAATATATACATGACGCTGAAAATAATTTTTGTAAAGCATATGATCACATAAAAATCCAAACATCAATTCATCAATTTAACAAGTGATCAAGATAATCTTAAGCCATCAATCATGCCAAGTTCATGCTTAATAAAATTCAATCTTTCCTCATAAAGAGGCTTCGTAAAGATGTCTGCTAATTAATGATTAGTATCAACAAAATCAAGAAAAATATCACCATTTTGCACATGATCACGCAAGAAATGATGTCTAATGTCAATATGCTTAGTTCTAGAATGCTGAATGGGATTTTTACTAAGGTTTATAGCACTTGTATTGTCACATTTAATTAGAATGTGATTAATATCAATGCCATAGTCCAAAAGTTATTGTTTTTGTCATAGAACTTGGGTGCAACAACAACTAGCCGCCACATATTCTACACATCACCATTGCCAATGCATGTCCATTGATCATGCAATAAGAACATACGATATTTTCAAATTTATTCCTCCTAGGATGAAATGTTTTCCTAGTATGTGTAACATGCCTTTAGTGTTATATGTATCTCTTATTATTTTGTGTCATAAAGCGAGACATGCATTAGCAATGGTGATGTGTATTTCGATAATTTTGTGCAACATATTTATATGCATTGTATTGTGTAGCATGCTTATTATAATTGTGTCTAATGTACATATAAGCATGATTGGGTTTAGGTGCTCTAATTTGAGCCTTACCTCTTTGTGTTAATTAAGGATGAATCTCATGAGACTTTTCCTTGCTATTTAACACATGAGATCTTTTAGCTTTGAAAGCTTGAGTCTCATTTGATTTGGTGGTTGAAGGAGTGGAATCATGTGAAGATTTTACAAAATTAATATATGATGAAGATTATGAAGACATTCCATTCTTATATCCAATTTAATGGGTATCTCTAAGAAATTTTTGAGAGTCAAGAAGATTATCTAAATTTTATTTTCCTCTCTTAAATTTATCAATGGAATTCTTTAATTATAAGACCTCCTTATAAAACTTATAATTTTCATCATTTGCTTTCTTAAGTTGATCTTCCAAAAAATTAGAAGATTTTGCATCACTAATAAGTTTTTTATTAGATTCAACAAGTTTAGCAAAATTAATTTTTAAAATTTCTAATTCTCTATTTAAGCTACCTAACTCATGCTTATAATGTTTTTTCTTAGATAATAAGCTTTTGCATTTAACAAGTAATTTGCTCACAATAAAGCTCTTATCATCAACATCATTATCACAATAATTATCACAATCATTAAAGGAAGAATAAGAAGTATATGGTACCTTATTTTCATTTTCAAAGGCCATGAAGCAAAGATTAGCCACCTCTTATTATTCCTCTTCCTCTTCAGATTTGGAAGAATCATCCTAAATAGCTTTGAATGCCTTCTTTTTATCCTTTGCTCCCTTGTTCTTGAATTTGAGTTTGGGACACTCACTTCTAATATGTCCTGATTTCTTGCATTCATAGCAAGTTTGGGACACCCACTTCTAATATGTCCCGATTTCTTGCATTCATAGCAAGTAACCTCCTTAGTTTTCTTCTTTCCATCTCCTTCGAACTTCTTATTGAAGTCCCTTGTTCTTGAGAATTTTTTCTTTCTCAAAAACTTATTAAAGTTCCTAGTGAGCATGGTAATGTCACCATCTTTATCATTAGAATCTTTGACGTTTTCATCTTCACTATCTTCTTGAAGAGCTTTTAGAGCAATGCACTTTTTCTTTTCTTCTTTATCTTCTTATTCTTCACCTCTTTGCTTGATAGTGAGCTCATATGTTAAGAGCTTACCAATGAGTACATCGGTTGATAAGGTGGAGAGGTTTTAAGCTTCCTTAATTGAAGTAACACGACATTCCTAATCCTTTTTAGGTAGGATTTTTAGAATCTTGTTGTTTACTTCTTCCTTGGAGAAATATTTTCTGAGTTTCTTGAGGGTTGTAAAGAGAGCATTGATACGATTTTTCATCTCCATGATTGATTCATGAGGTTTCATTTTGAAGAGTTCATATTCATGCATATGAAGTTGAACATTTTCGATTCTTACTTGAATGTTGCCTTCATAGTGGTTTTCTAAGGTCTCCCATATTTCTTTAGCTCATATATAATGTTGAAGCTTGCCTCTTTCTTCTCTTGTCATTGAAGAGACTAGAGTAATCATAGCTTTTTTATTTTTGTGATTTTCTTCCTTTTGATCAATACTCCATTAACTTCTTACAAGAGTAGTTACCACACCATCAATGATAGTTGTAGGTGGTTCCCAACCTCTTAGGACAATGTCCCAATGTTTGATGGAATCACAATTAAGATATAATTCCATTTTGAATTTCCAATGTGGATAGTCACTACTATCAAAGAATGGTCTAAAAGAAGAGATGTTTTGTGATTCACTCGACATGATCTTATATTCTAGTAATGAAGTACCTAGAATTCAAGCTCTGATACCAATTGAAAAGAGTCCTAGAGGGGGGAGTGAATAGGACTATCAAATAAAAATGAGAAATTAAAAGAATTCTTTGCAAGAATTAAATAGAAGTTGAGAAGAAAGAATAAAGAACACAAAGATTTAAGGAGTTCGGATTCAACAACAATCCTACATCTCCACCTAATTTATCCCCAAGTTAGGATTTTCAATAACCCACAATCTTATTTATAAGATTGAGATTTTACAAGAGTTTTATGACTCACTTTTATAACCTTACAACATGAGTTTTCAAGGCTCACTCAAAAAACCAAAACCCAAGTGTTTCAATGGACAACACTTCAACTAATTTCTTTAGAAATAAATCTCACTTCCCTTCTAATCTAACCCAAGATTTAAGATGAAGAGAAATTCTATTTCTAACACACACCCAACTCTTACAAGAGTTATACAAATAAAGAATTATTTAAGAGAATTTGAGAGCTTAATGAATGCTTAAGAAATATTAAATGATAAACAAGTTGCTTAACTTCCATTTAGATCTAGAGGTATTTATACTAAAAAATATAGTTTTTGGAGGTTCAAATGATGTGTCCAACATCTATATTTTGAATCATTTCGAGTGATGCTATCAAACAGCTATTCATGGATTGAAACCGTGATTGGCTCCTTAAGACATTTGAATTTGTCCACACTTTCTTTATACAAGCTATAGATATTTGAATTATATTCCCATATCAATTTTAATTACCTAAATTTTACTTCTTTATCTTAAGATATATTCAAAATACTAAGGGTTGTGCAATCTATAATGCAGACTACAATCAGATAACTATACCCAAATTGAAGCCATGATTTGCTCCTGAAGAAATTTTAATTTGCCCATAATTTATTCATGAAAGTTGTATATATTTGAATTATATTTCCATATCATTTTTAATCATCTAAATTTGAATTATGTAGCTCAGGATATGTCCAAAATACTAAGAGCTATGCAATCTGAAAATGCAGAATACTGTCAAACAGCCATACACAAGTTGAGGCCATGATTTACTCCAGAAGAAATTTTAATTTGCCTATATTTTATTCATTAACATTTTATATATTTGAATTATATTTTCATTTCATTTTGAATCACCTTAATTGAAATTCTGTAGCTCAAGATATGTCCAAAATACTAAGAGATGTGCACTTTGAGATGGCAAACATATATGTGGATTTCGACTCAAAATTTGCATAACCAAATGAACTTGGATTTTGGAAAATAAGCCCAATTCAGAAAGATCAAGATATCTACTTCAAATGTGAAGAATCTCACTTTCTCATTTAAGAGCTCTAAAGATGTCAAAAGCCTTCTTGAATCTCAGAGGTTCAATTTGCCCGAAAAGTCACTATTTGTCCAAAAGTGTATATGCTTGGTATATGTTTAGTATATGATTCTCTACACACTTAATTGAAATTATTAGTATCAAAAAAATTTTTCAAAGTCCAAAATTTAGAGTTTGATCATGTAAATGGTCAATATATACCCATGAGCAGAATGGCACTATTGAACGCGAAATTCGTCATGTGGTTGATACAAGACTCACATTATTAGCATATATCCAAAATACATTTAAATACTAGCCTTGTGCTTTTGACACTTCCATTTCTTTAATAAATGGTTTACCAACTCTAATTCATAATATTCAATCATCATTTTCTCTCTTATTTGGAAAAACCCCAAAATATAATTCTTTAAAGGTGTTTGGCTATTTAGGTTTTCCTTTGCTTCGACCTTTCAATTCATATAAATTTAATTTTTGAACAAAAAAAGTGTTTATTTAAGTCCATTAAGAACACAGTTTGGTCATCGCTGTTTATACCTAAACATAGGCAAAATTTTTATTGCTCGCCATATGCAATTTAATGAAACAACATTTCCATATCACCATATGGAACCTTCAGTTCCCACAAATTTTACCTCAGATAAAACACCTTGGTTGCAAGTAGTCTCCATAAGCCATACAACTTCATCCATATTAAGTACTCTGCTCTCCTCATCTAGTTCAACTTCTTCTCCTCTTCATCCTTCCTTATCTCTAGTTCCCTCTTATTCTCTATCTCTCCCACCTGATCTACAAAATCCTTCTCATGTTCCTCTCATTCTCACCTATTGAGTTTGTGACATGAATTTCATGGAGAATTGGTGGTTTAAAGGTTTTGGAGCAAGCCACAACTATGCTTAGGCCATATTAAGGTGTTTATTATGTCTAAAAGTAAGCAAGACCTAAGCATGAGAGTGTTGGTGCTTGTGTTGGAATCTGCCATTTTGTCTAGATGGTGACAAGGCCTAAAGCACAGCCATGTCATGGCTATGTTAGGATCTATCATTTTGTCAAGAAGGTGGCACGGCTTGAAGCACGGCCATGTCATATTTATGACGGGATTTGCCATTTAGTCCAAAAAAGAGCATGGCTTGAAGCACAAAAGTGACACGGTTGTGTCATGAGTAATATTATTAACCTCAATTTTAAAAAGCTATTTTTCTCCTTGTTTTGACTCCACTTATACCTTATTTATATAAATACCTACCTTTAGGGTTTGGCAAATTCATGTTCTCAATATTGTTAGTTGTCTTAACAATCCTTTGTATGCTCTTTTACAATATAGTAAAATCCTCTATCATTTTGTCCAGATGGTGACACGGTCTAAAGCATGTTCGTGTTATAGCTATGTTAGGATCTATCATTTTGTCTAAAAGGTGGCATGGCTATGTCATATTTATAATGGGATCTACCATTTAATCTAAAAAGGAGCATGGCTTGAAGCACGAAAATGACATGGCTATGTTACGAGCAGTATTATTAACCCCAATTTTAGGAAGCTATTTTTCTCCTTATTTTGACTCCGCTTATACCCTCTATGTGTATAAATACCTACTTTTAGGGTTTGGCAAATTGGTGTTCTCAATATTGTTAACCTCCTAACACTCCTTTGTATGCTCATTTACAACATAGTAAAATCCTCTACCATTTTGTCCAAATGGTGACAACCTGAAGCATGGTTATGTTATGGTTGTGTTAAGATTTGTCATTTTATGTAGATGATGGCACAGCTTGAAGCACGGTTGTATCATATTTATGACAAGATCTACCATTTAGTCCAAAAAGGAGCACGGCTTGAAGCATGAAAATGACACAGTTGTGTCACGAGTAGTATTATTAACCTCAATTTTAGGAAGCTACTTTTCTCCTTGTTTTAACTCTACTTATACCCTATTTGTATAAATTCCTACTTTTAGGGTTTAGAAAATTGGTGTTCTCAATATTGTTAGTCGTCCTAAAAATCCTTTGTATGTTATTTTACAATATAGTAAAATCCTCTCCTCTACTCGTGGTTTTTCCTTGTTTCAGGGTTTTTCATGTAATTTCTTATGTGTGGTTTCTCTACTTCTTTATTTTACCATTATTCTTTTGTGTTTAATTTATTTGTTTATGCACTCTTATCTCTTCTTATGCATAACATTACCTCTTAACAAACTCCTCTTTATCTATATCTCCTAGTTATACCGACTCCCCATGATAGACTTAGTTGTTGATCTTTCCTCTTATCCTGTACCCAACACCCAATATGTGATCTATCCTCTCATCCCGCTACTGCCAACCCATTACACATCTCGTAGCATTCACATCCTATGAACCTGTGTCCCAAAACCATTTCAGATGCCATGCCCATTTTACCACCCCACCTAATGCCCAGCTACCTGACTCCTTAGACACCAAACCTACCTCATTTCCATATGCTAATAAACATAAAAAATGGCATAACACCATGAGTGATGAGATTATAGCCTTGTTACATAATCATACATGTTTTTTAGTACCCAAACAACAAAAAAATAAATGGGAAATAAATGGATTTATCATGTGAAGAAGAATTATGATGGTAAAATTTTAACATTTAAAGCTCGTTCAGTTGCTTAAAGGTTCACTCAACAGTCTAGGGTTAATTATAAATAAACTTTCAGTCTAGTTGTGAAGGCCACCACTATTCACACTATAATTGCTCTAACTGCTATGCAGAAGTGCAAAATTAATCAATTAGATATCTCCAATGCTTTCTTACATGGGTTTTTTTTATGAAGAGGAATCTTTAATGCTTTCTTACATGGTTTTTTTAATAAAGAGGTGTATACATCCCAACCTCAAGGTTTTGTTAATCAATCAAAGTCAAATTAGGTTTATTTACTAAAATGATCTCTCTCCAATTTAAAGCAGGCACCATGAGCTTGTTTTACTCATCTTAGTGAATTTTTTATGAAATTTGGTTTTCAAGCTTCCAAAGCAAACTCCTCTCTTTTTATCCTATGCTAAAGTACCAATTGCATGTTTATTTTAATTTATGTTGATGGCATCCATATCATTGGCTCCTCTCAATGTTTTATTGATAAATTTCAACATTCCTTACAATCTAAATTTCCCATCAGAGATGTTGCTCCTCTTTACTATTTCCTTAGCATCAAAGTGGTTCATCATTCAAATGGTATTTCTTTATATTAACAGAAGTACCTTCACAATCTTTTGGTTAAAACAGGCATGGATAATGCCAAACCCTATACTATATTGATGGCCACCACTGACTAAAGCCTTAAGTTCTTTACTTGTTATAGAGAGCACTATATGCATATTTTAAGGCTTTACAATATGCTACTATGACACGACCTGACATTACCTTCATTGTGAATCATCTTTGCCAATTTATGCACTCACCTATTGAAACACATTTGACAACAGTGAAGTGATTTCTTCATTATATCTGACTTACCTTGGATGACTCATTATTTTTTTCTCATGACTTTATTTTTCAATTATAGTGTTTTTCTAATAATGACTAAAGTGGGTGCCCAGATGACCATTGCTCAACCAATAGGCATGCTATTTATTTGGGCAAATCTTTAATCTCATGGTATGCTAAGAAATAGCCAACCATTACTCGTTCTTCGACAGAAAGTCAGTATGTCTTTTACAAATGCAACTGCATCATTAATATGGATCAAATATTTGTTAAATGAACTTGGCATTTCTTATTTTCAAAAATCTATTATGTGGTGTGATAATGTTGGCACTATCTATTATTATACATTTTCAAAATAGTCACATCTTTTTAACAAAAGCATGACTATTACCAAGAAATATGTCTACTTAATCAAATAGATATGTTTATTATCAAATTGTAACCACTCATTCGTCTTATATAAATAGAAATTTGGTTTTCCATAGGAATTAACTTCCTATTATTAATTAATTCTGCATAAAACACCATTACAAACACCCAAGCTTTATAGAATCCTAAAGGCAAATTGTACATTATAAATATTACCTTTAGGAAAGTAGGATTCATACACGACTTGGAGCAAATTTTTCAAGATTATTTTTACAATTTTCTAACAATCTAAAGGCAATATTTCCCTTATAAAAATCTGCATCCATTATAACACTCAAAGAATTAACAACTAGTATAATGAAATTATATCATTTTGATAGTGGAAATTTTATGAGATGGCAAAAGAGAGTGCATTTTCTATTAGTTTCTCTACAAGTAGTATATGTTTTCAACACACAAAGGCCAAAAGAGAAAGACAATAAGACTCTTGCAGAATTAAGGAAGAGGCAAAAATGTGGCACTAATGATGAGATATATAGACGACATATTCTGAATGTAATGAGTTATTCACTTTTTGAGATCTACAACTATGTGCCTACTGCAAAAGAACTTTGAAAGAGGTTGGAGAGTAAGCACATGCAAGAGGATGCCAGAAGTAAGAAATTTATTGTCTCTTATTTTAATAATTATAAAATGAATGATTCTATGCTAGTTATGGAACAATTTCATGGATTAGAAAGAAGTCTTAATAATTTTACATAGCATAATATGCATATGAATGAGTCTATTATTGTGTTTAATATTATTGACAAATTGCCCTTTTCATGGGAAGATTTTAAAAGAAACTTAAACAGAAAAAATGATATATTTCTCTTAAGCAACTTGCTAATAGCTTTCATGTAGAAGAAGAAATTTGTGAGGAAATGCAACTTCAAGATGAGACTAAAGAGCATTCTGCTCATATCTCTAAAGCTCATGTAATGAAAGAAGAACAACCCTTTAAAATTTCAGACAAGAGGACAATTCAATATAACAACACTTAAAAATTTAAAAATAAAAAGAAGAAAAAGGGTAGTTATTATTTTTATGGCAAAAAAGGACATTACAAGTCTGAATGTCAATACTTAATAATATACTAATTTTATTTATCGTAAAAATATTTAAAATATTTATTTATTAAAAAATTATTATAAAAACTATTTTTTAATAAATATTTTTTATTCAAAATATTTGTTGATCATTGTATAATTACCTATATTTTGACATTGACAAATTAATTTTGATTCAATGATTTATGTGCCCAAGTGTGTATATAAGATAGGCATTTGTTGACAAATTAATTTTGATTCAATGATTTGTGTGCCTAAGTGTGTATATAAGATAGGCATTTGTTGATGAACATTTGGAGGCAAAAAAACATAAAATTTTCAAGTTTCTACCACTTCTCATAATGGATGCCATGATCATTATCATGCACACCTCAATCATGATCAAGTGTCTTACGACATGAGCCAAGTAGCTCTCATTGTTAGAACATCACAGTAGTGCTTACGATTAGTCCCATTATCATGATCCTACCTTGCCTACTCGTGATCGTTCAAGCTCTCACAAACATAAATTCACAAGGCTCCTCATGATCTCAATCACAATCGTAAGGACACCTAGCTCACTCTTGAACATCAAGGCCTTTTAGCACCTAAGCTCATAGTACTCTTCATAAACATCTCCATGATCATGATCAAGCATGACATGTTCATGATCGTCAACACCTCAAAAAAAAAAAACTAGCTTCCAATGTTTCTCACTATAGATTTAATGATCCTTGGCCCAATTGCTAACACACTAACCATGATTGTCATCATGCTTATGAGTGACATGTCAAGCCTCTAATGATAAGCAATCAAAGGCAACAACTAGTTTTTTCATTCCTCGTGACCGTAGCATGCTTTTTGCATGATTATTTGCATGCATTTTCCTATAAAAACTGAATTAACATTTAATAAAGAATGAGAAGCTTGAGGATGAATTAAATCCACTTCAATAGTCATATTTCACTCTCTAAGTATAAAAGGAAGCTTTAGAACTCTATTTAATTACTTAAAGAGTTTGGCGAAGCAATTATCTTTCTTAGAAATCTACCATCTTTCAAACATGCATTGCTCTTTATAATTCATTTAATTGTGATCTTTAAACTCTTTGAGAGTTTGGGTTTATGTTATTATAGTTAGTAATTCTTATCTTCTACTCTTTCTTGGGTTAAGAAGAAGAGAAGTGAGAATTCTCCCTAAGGAATTGGTTTATGTATAAATCATAAAACACTTGGTCTTTGGATTTTGGTTAAAGTTAAGCCAAGATAAATTTAAGTATAATAAATTTGAGTTGAGTTTCAAAAACTCAATTATAATCAATCTAGTGTAATAGATTGGTTGTGAGTTTATAAAATTCTAATTTAAAGATAAGTTAGGTGAAGACATAGGTTCATTAAAGAACTGAACTCCTTAAACTCTTGTGTTTGAATTATCTTCCCTTCTAATTCTAAACTCTTTACTTTATTTATTAATATCCTTAAGTTCTTAATCTCTTTTCAAAATTTAAATTAGCCCTATTCAACTTCTCTAAGGCCTTTTCAACATTTAATACATATTTTTATTAATTTCTATGTTTTATTTATAAATTGTTAAAATATATGCTAATATTTAAATGTTTGACCAATTTATAATTTATTTGAGACTTGATTCCCAAGGAAATTAAAATTTATTCTTTAAGAATAGAAGGGGAATAGTGATTCTCATTCATGGGTGAATCACATTCCTATTCCAATATAGAATTTTAGCCAGCCAAATACTAAAAATTGAAATCATCCCTTCCAATTTTGATTACCTCCCTTATTTTTACTAAACAAACATACCTTAGATTTAACATTTTGACAAAATATAATTAAACACATGTAATTAATAAATTTAATTACATATAAAATAAATGCAAATAGATAAATATTTATTTAATTATAAATAAAAATGTTATTAGAATAAAAAATGAACTTTATATAATATAAATGGATATAAAAATGAAATAATAAAAATATGCAAGAAATATAAACATTAAAATTGACAATTAAAATCTATATTTATTAAAATTGAACTTTCAGTTTAATTTAATATTAACTACAAAAACACAAAATAAAGTCTTTTGATATTCATACAACAAGTCATAAATTATTTTTAATTTGTGATCTTTTATATTTTATTTATTATAAGTATTATTTTTATTTCTTATCATTAATTTTTATAAATATTATTTATTTATTTATTTATTTGTGATATTTTTTCCTTCTATTTTTATTAAATTGAATAAAACTTATTTTATATAACCCACGCAAAATGCTTTACAATAAAGGCAAATGATTTTGATTTTTAGGATATAAGGTATTATTTTTTGGAAAACAATGGTCTTTAGAGAAAGATTTTATAGTGTTTTTTGGTAGAACAAAAAAATTGAAAAAATAATAACAACTTAGAAATGTAACTCACAAAGAAATTTTACTGTCTAAAAACAAACATAATATATAGATGTATGTAGAGATTTGTCATCTTGGAACATAATTTTAAATTATGATAAATAGATATATCATATTTTAAAAAAAATTAAAATTAAACATTTAAATATAATAATTTTTAGTTAATATATAATTAAAAATATAATTAAAGTTATTTCTATAAAGTTAGCATATTAAAGTTAAATGAAAGTTAATCATTATTATAATTATCATATCAAATCTATTTATTATGAACATAGATAAAAAAAAATTATTGATTTTTATTACTAAAAGTGTGTTTGACATAAATAAATTTTATAAAATTTATTTGATTTAAATAAAAATTTTGAAAATTTATTTATAATCCAATTCTTAAAATTTTTATAATTTTTAAATAATTTTTATTATTTTAAATCTAATTATTTATGATATTAAAATATCATTTTTATAAATTTCAACAAATATATCATTCTTATTTCTTAGAATATCTATTTCGTGCAATGATAGCTTAAAAGAATATTTTTTACCAAATAATATAAATTACTTTAAATTTTATATTCATACAAAAACAAAATAAAAATGTAAAATTTTTGCAAAATTTTAAAATATTTGTTTAAAATAATACACTTTCAAATAAATATAAATACAATATTTAAAAAATAAAATACATTTCTACAGTGAGAAGTGTAATTAGATGAAGTATAATTAGAAGTGAGAATAGGATGAGAAGTTTGAAAGAATTTTACCCGGCAACGGATGAATCCCAGCCGGACAAATTAGCGACTTCCTTCAAAGCAGCTCTCCAGGTGTCCACTTGGCGCTTGCTGACTGTCGAAGACTTGGGATGTTTGGCGAAGGCAGCTCCAAAACTACCAGTCTGATTACGGACATGGGATGGATGAACTCTGTAAAACACGGGGATTACTGTCTGGCTATGGTTTTTCATGCAATCAAGTATCTTAACAAGTTCCTCCAAACACCATCTGGAAGATGAATAGTTTTGTGAGAGAACAACAATGGAGATTTTGGACTTTTCGATTGCTTTCAAAAGTGAAGCTGAGATCTCTTCTCCTCTCACAAGACTACAGTTGTCAATGTAAGTGACAATTTTCTTTTCATTCAATGCAGCAAATAGGTGGCTAGTAAAATTATCACGAGTGTCTTCACCTCTGAAGCTGAGGAAAACATCATATTTTCCTTTTGCTTGAGAGTTGGTGGAATTTGAAGATGAAGAAGAGGAAGAAGTCCCAATAAAGCTTGGTGTTGCATGTTTTTTTCTAATAATTAAAGCAGCTCCCAAAACAAAAGAAAGAAAGAAGAAGAAAAGGAAGAAAGCCAGCGACCATGGTTTTGGCTTCTCGACCTCAACAAGAAATGAGGTCCAAAAAGATGAAGCAAAACAAGATGAAGAACATGCAAAGGACTCCATAGTGATCCGGTCGGGGTTGCTGTGAGAAGATGGTAAAAATAATTGAAATGGTTGTGCTTACAAAAATTTAATTTGATTAAAAGCAGGATTTCTTGTAAATGAGGGAATAGTCTAAGTGTTACTTTTTTTTTTTAAGATGTTTTTTTATTGTAAGGTCCATCAATATTAATATCATATAATTTATCAATTTATTAAAAAAAAAAAAAAGCAGGATTCCTCCTTTCTATATTAGTCAACTTGTTCCGTCTATTATTAACTCATTCACCACTGGAGTAAAAGACAACTCCATCATATATTGGTTTCGGTACAATGCAATTCAATTCAAGAAGGTTGACTGCATCATGGAAAACGAAGAAAAACATCTCACAATTGTAGAGTCAACAATTAGACTCTAGAGTGCATTGATGATGAAGAAGAAATTTTAAACTCATGTTATTATTATCATTATTATTATTATTGTTATTTTTGACTTAATGGCTATTTTCATACTGGGAAAGAGTAAGCAGAGTAGAAATTTGAATATACTTTCTCAATCTTCATATCTTCATATGTCATACGCTTTATTTATTAAACTACATAAAAAATAATTCATGTTAAATTAATTATTAAAAGATACGAACAACTTAGTTATTATAATGTATGTATTATATTAATTATTATATCATTTTTGTCATGTTTATAATTCTATTTAAATCGAATTTGATTAGTTAGAGTTAATAAATTTAACTAAATATAATTAAATTAATTATAATTTTTAATTGAAAAATTTATCATCAAATATAGTCAAATTAATTATATTTCTCAAATTAGACAGAAAAAAATCATGATAGAAAAGTCAAAGTGACTCTTAAATAACGGAGGCAACTTTTCTTAACCCTTTTTGGGCGAGTTCCAAATTTTGGCGCGTGCACTGTAGAATGCTTGGAAAGATAAAGAGGCAAATTTCAATGTCAAATCCACGACGCGTCGCACGGAGATATTGTTTAGCGGTAGTTATCACTGATATCATCCGTTTAAACGGCATGATACAATGCGAAAATAAACAAATCTAAACTTAATATAAATAGGTTTGCATTATAAAAATCAATTTGTTTAAAATATAAATAAAATTATGTTTAATTAGATTAAACTCCTAATTCATTTAAACACGTTTAATAAATATGCTAACATGAGTAATTGCTAATCCTTCTAAACACGTACTAATATGTATATATACACATACATATGATAGGGATAAGTAAAAGTATATATAAAAAAAAAAATTATTCATTATTATATAAAAATTGAATAATTTAGTCATTTACTAATAAAAATAATATTAAATTAATTAAAATATAATTTTAATTTAATAAAAGTTTATTTTCTAATTTAATTAGGTTAACTTCTATTTTATCTATAGTAAAAATTAAATTAACTAAAATATAGGAATTTAATTAAAAGTATATTTCCTATTTTATTTAGGTTAACTTCTATTTTATCTCTAACAAAAATTCTAATTTAATTGAAAATATATTTTCTATTCTAATTAGGTGAATTTAATAAAAACTAATTATAAAAAATATTGAAGTAATATCATATAATTATTCAAATAATATATTTATAAAAAATTTAATGAATTATAATTATATTAAGTCAATATCAAATTGTTATATAAATAAATAACACTATTATTATTTTTAAACCATTTATGTAGTTGTTGTTGTTATTGTAATAGTAGTAGTAGTGGTAGTAGTAATAATAAAAATAATAATAGGTTTAATTATTTATTTACTATATATTGCAAGTCAATTAATTTTTTTTTTCACATACGAAATACGTGGCTATTTATATATATATATTAAAAATGTATATATCCATAATAGAATTATTTATTGTTAGGCAAATTAGTATTGTCAGTTGTATTAAAACAAGTCAAAACATGTTAAGTATGTTCTGGTCGTGTTTCTAAACGTTTAGACATGTATAGGTTAAACAGGTTACACATATTGTATCTTGTAGCATGTTACATAGATGTATCAGTGTTTCCATTTATAACATTGACACGATTAATTAGAGGAATAAAATTTAATTAGGCCCTTAAACTTTTTGAAAAAGTTTAAATTGTCCTTTTTTAACTTTTTATTCAATTTACCTCATGAACATTGCAATAAAGGTCAAATTAGCCCTAAAAATTTCATTTACACCCCTATTGTCTAAGAAACAAATATCATAGTAAAAATTACAAAAAACTCCCTGATAGTTTAGTTAGTTAACAAATTAGTCCATACTTTCATAAAAACATTTAGTAAAAATTTATTTTCTAAAATTATATTTAAACCCTTAATTTATTTATGGTATATTATATTATTAAAAAAATTAATTTAGTCACCAATAAATTTTAATCATGATATTAATATGATAAAAATTTCTTCTAAGATGATTAACTATAATATATTATTTTAAATATTTTTAACATATAATAATTTTTAAAATTTGAAATAATGTTATTTATATGTAAATTAAAATGCTAATACAAATATTGTAATACATCAAAAATTTTGATACATAACGTTAAAAATATTTTGATATTGTATGTATTAATATATAAATTAATGATATAAGTAAATGAAACAAGTTTTAATTTTCCAAAATTATTAAAATATTATCGGTAAAAAATAAATTTTTATAGTAATATATTATATTAAAATAAATTTATGCCTTACTATATTTTTAAAAAAAAAAGTATAATTTTTTATTAATTATTTTTGCAAATATATGGACTAATTTGTTAACTCATTAAACTATTAGGAGCCTTTTTGTAATTTTTATTATTATATTTGTTTACTTGTTAGACAATATAGGTGTAAGTGAAATTTTTAGGACAAATTTGACCTTTATTGCAAAGTTCATGGGGTAAACTAACAAAAAAGGTCAAAAAAAAGGTTAAAAAAAAGGCAATTTGAACTTTTCCAAAAGGTTTAAGGGTCAAATCGAAATTTATTCCTTAATTAAACTCGTCATGTTCATATTGCCCATTTCTATATTATATTTGTGTCTTGACATGATACATTTATGATTTGCTAATACGAATTGGTAGCCCTTATTGTTGACAGTCATACCAAGGATCATTACAGCATTAATTTTTCATTGGTCAAACAATGATTATAAAATTAATTTTAAATGTAAAAAGTAATTTTTGAATAAAATATACACCAACAATACTATTAGATAGAAGAAAGCATGGTTCGGTTAACTGAAACATATAATAAAAGTTTAATCCAAATTGTATTATATGGTCTATTAATTAATACCTACAATCAAAACCAAAACAATTATATTGATTATCAAATTAATCGGTTAACCACTTAAACTGGTTCGATTATACTGAATTTTTTTATTCAAAATAATTTTTATTGAAGGTAGTATTAGATTCACCATTTAAAAAAAAAAAAACTACATGCTTCTGTAAACATTCAAATTTCGATGTTTTGATGAAATTAATTGAGAATTTAAATGTGATTTTTAATTTATTTTATTTTATTAATATGAAATGGGAATTATTAAATTTGATTAATTTTATTAAATTGACGTTAATAAAAATTATTATTTAAATTTTAAGATTATATATATATGTGTGTGTGTGTGCGTGCGTGCTAGTAATTATTGGTGTATTAGGTGCACTTTTGTATTTTATAAAAATAATAATAATAATAATAATAATAATAATAAAAATATATATTTTTTCTTTTTCTTTTTCTTCTTTTTCTTTCTTTTTTTTTCCTTCTTCTTCCTTTTCTCCTTCCCGCTACTGTCAGACTACACCAACACTGCCTTACCGTCGCCACCACCTGCAAATCGTCCCCTCAATTTTTGGCGAGCTCAACTTCTCTTTCCATCCGGTTTCTTCTTTTGACTGAAATCTTCCTTTGAACACCAACAAGGATTCCGGTCGTTTCAGGCCAAGCTTGATAGCTTGATCTCTTCCTGTCCTCTTGGACTTTATTTCCCCCAAGGTGATTCATCCAATCATCACTGAATTCAACTTCAATTTTGAGGACTTTATTCTAGGTTTCAGTCAATTTTTGTTAATTGAGTTTAAATTCATATTATTTATGTTAAATTGACTTGAGATTATTGAAATTGATCTTATAAAATTTTCAAATATGTATTTAGATTTAATTTTGGAGATGATTTTTGAAATAGCACTATTTCGTGACTCGGAGTTAATGTTTTGGTATTGTCCCAATACCGAAAAATATTTTTTATTTTTAATAAATTCTACTAATTATTTTTAGCAAGTTCCATTGAGAAAGTTTATTGAAATTATATACTGAATTTTTATTATAAATTTTTGAATGTTTATGCCAAAATTGAATTTTTGGAAAAATAATTATATATTAATAAATTTTATTAATTTAAGTAAATTGTTGGTAACTATAATGTTTTAGACAGATTTTGAGTAATAATAGTCATTAAAATAATTTTTATAATTTATTTCCTATTTTTAACTAATTTATATTAATTTTTGGAAAATAATAAGAACAATAAATTTATTTATTGTTTTAAGCTAAAATAAGTTATTTTTTAATTTTGTGATATATTTAAGTAATTTAAATAGTTATTTGCAATTAATGTTGATTTAATTATAAAATTTAAATTAAGTATGTTTATTGACAAAATTTTATATATAAACTAGAATTTTACTATTTATTGAAAATAAATATGTTTTATTATGGAAATAAATGAATTGTCGTATTTAAATGATATTTTATGATTTTTGGTGATTTTAAAGAAAATTATATTATTTCATTATTTATGTGAATTGTGGTTCTCGGTTGGGCATTTAGTATAGTTCAAGGGCCCAACCTAAGAATGGGTGATTATGTGAATATTTGAAGTATATTTTCATGGAAGAACAATTCTACTTTTAGTAGAGATATATCCGTTTTACAGAAAAAAAAAAAAAAAAACTATGCCAAATTTTCAATAGATTTCCTGTAAAACGTGACATCGGCCTATTTCAAATTTTTAGTTTTAGTTGATTTTATGTCTTTGATCCAGTCAATTTTGTTAATTTTATAGTTTTCATAATTTCTAAGAAATTTTTATGAATTTATTTATTTTATTTTACGAGCATATTTTAAATAAATATTATTTATTTTAGAGAACTCCAAGATTCGAACTGTAGCACCAGTGGCAGCAGAGAATGTATCGTCTAACACGCTCAACCTGTGAGTTAATTTTATGAATGTGTGTTGCATGTGTTTTATTATATTTTCAAATAATTAAATATAATAAAGAAATGATTATATGAGTTATTTATGAATATATTTATATTGCAATATGCATAATCATTTCTTCTATATTTGTTAGTAGAAATTGAAAGCATGCTTAAAGGAAATTTATTTCGTTATGTTTTATTTATTTATATTTAATCATTTAATTATTCATTATTTAATGATTTATTTATTTAATTTTTATAATTTTTATAATTCAAATTGATTTGGAGATAATGGTAGAACGTACTACCTAATGGGTGCCACTAGGACCACTTGTGTAAATACCCAATTTCAAGATGTATTTGTGTATGAATGCGATGAAAGCCTCTATGATGAAAATTTAGTCGAAAATTGACCTCTAGTATTAAGTTTCATGATTTCAAGGACTAAATTACAATATTTTTTGGGTTTAATTGTAAAAAAGTGAATTTTGCTGGTGTATATTTGAAAATGTGTGTAATGTCAATCAGCATTATGTAATGCCAATCGGCATTACACAATGTCGGTCGACATTTTGCAATGCTAAGATGCTAAAAATTTTCAGTAATTTTTTTTACTGTGATTAGTCCAAATTTAATTTATTTTTAATAAATAAATTAATTTTGGTATTTATTTGTAGGATTTCTGCTTCTAGTACACGTCTCTTACGCGTATAATTTTTTTGAAATTAAAATTCTTATCCTTTTTGTTTTTGGGAAGAAAGGGATCAGAGCTAGTGTGATCACGTAAGTGATTAGCTTAGGAACGACATATAAAAAGAAAAGATTGGCAGAGAAGAGAGGGGGGCGTAAAAAAGAGAGAGAAAAAAACCTAATTAACTACTGCAAAAAAAAGAAAGGTTGATTGAAAAACACAGAGGGAGAGAAAAGACCTAACCTTCTACCATAGGTTTCAAAAAAAAAAAAATTTCAAAGCAAAAAAATAAGTTCTTTTCAAAGTCCATAAATCAAGAAAACACAAAGTCAATTTTCTAAAAAAAAAAATAGTAAAATCGCATTCTGAGGGGCATTTAAATAGCATCTACATAACATTTCTCATCCCCTACTCCTTTCTTTTTATTAGTTCTTTTCTTTTATTTCATTATTTTCATTTTATTATTTTTGATTTTATTATTTCTATATTTTTTCTTTAATTTTCATTATTTTATTATTTTGTTCAATAATTCTAATATTATTTTCTTTTTTTTCTTTATATTTCATGTTTCTGGTGATAAATACATGATTGAACTATGGAGAATCCATGAATAAAAGCCAAAAGTTAAAGTTCCCGATATAATTTGTATCTTGCTCTATTTAGTTTATTTTACTATTTTTTAGGTTTTGAATTTGTTTAATTTATTTTCTCAAATGTTGTAATTTTAATTTTATTTTCTTTATTATTTTTGGTAGATTTTATAATAACCCCGATAGTGGGAATAATGAAAAGTCTAGCTTTCTCTTGTTCTTAAAAAAATTAATTAGTAAATTTAGATGCAATTTAGTAAACTCTAATTAAAATCAATGGAGACAGTAGATTAATTTAGGTTACATGTTAATTAAAATTAGTTTTTTTAGAAGAAATAATTTAATTGCATGTTTGATCTTTTTTATTTCATTGTTTTGATTTTTTATGTTTTTGGGTTTGTTTATTGACTTTTGTGTGTTTTGAGCCCCAAGCCCACGTTAGGTTCTAACCCATTTAATAAATAAACTTTTAATTAGATTTTTAGGTTTCATTTTAAAATCAGTTTAGGCCCATTGAGGTTAATTTAGACATAGGCTTAAATAATTAATTTAGACTTAGCCCATTTAATTTAAGCCTTTTCCATAATCTATAGATTTAATATCACTTTAGAATTAAAATATGTAGAATTAGGCCCTTAATTTAACTACTTCATAAGTTGTAGATGTAGGCCCATTTTTAGAAATAAAATAAATAAACTTAGGTTCACTTAATTAAAATTAAATAAGACTTATGCCCATTAGTCTTTAGGCTCACTTATAAATTAAAACATGTAGATTTAGATCATTTAATTAAAATTAATGTAGATTAAACTAACCTAGGGATTATGATGAATGCATTATTTACATGTATTTTCATGACTAGTTTGTCTGGAGTTAATTTTTTTAAAGAAGAGTTTATATGAAATTGCATGTAAATAAAGGATAACATAGTAATTTATAAAGTAATTTCAAATGAACACAAGACTGAAAGAAGTTGGTATTCCATATCCAAAATCTCCTGGTTGTGATGCTAGCTTTCTTTTAGAGAATCGAGTACCACCATTTTTATTTGTCCCAGTTATTACCTTAGGTGGCGACTCCTTATCTCCATGTCATGTCTTTATAATAATAGTTAGTGTGTTCTATGGAGCTCTGAGCTCAAACAATGTCGTGGTTGCTAAAATCTTAGGCACGCACTAAACCCCACCGTCTACAATGGCGACTCCAATAGGGATAAGAGATACTGATTCTACTTGTGTTCTTTAATATTATTTTATTCTTGCATTCATTTTACATGTCCCTATTAATCGATGGTGTTGGTTTATGATTCCATTAGCTTCATAGAGTTATAAATTGGCTAACCATCACTTTTAGCCTTATCTCAGTTTAAGAGAGATTACCAGACTCATCTGACCAGAGTCTGTAACCCAAGTCCTAAAGGGGGGTAGTCTTTTTTTGAGTTTGTAAAGGATGTCGGCCCCTTTTGACCTTGGCCTGTAACTCAAGTCCTAAAGGAAGGCATATTGGTAAGGGATCTTTGACCCTTTTCATCGAACTTAGCTCATGTAGTGGCCTAGTAACTTCCCCTAGGATTTACCCAAATTGCTTGTGAATATTGCCATGAGGTATTTTTATCTATAAAAGTCCAAGCCCATACTTTTGAAACCCACTTGGGCTAATAAAGATTGGGTTAGACCTTTATACTTAGAAATATTATTTTCATGCTTTTATTCCTTTAAGAGAGATTTGGCATGCGCATCAGTTCTTGATATCCCTTATTGATATTAAGGCTAAGACAAAAAATCTTAGGAAAAGAGGCTCACCATTGAACACATGTGTAAGAGGAATAAGGTTGGAAGGATGAATGTTGTACACTTAATTTATACTTGTTATTTGCTACTTGTTGCATAACACGTGCATCATGCATACATGCATTTCATCCATCACACTAATACTTTATTTTGCAACCATCATCGATTCATCTAGATCTTCTCGTATTTGGGGATGGAAAGGTGGTAGACCAAAAAGAACATATTTAAGTCATAAAGACATAGCAAAAGAGATCCTTCATAGACTAGAGAAGAGTGCTATTAATCCACTTTACTTGGAAGCTGAACTAACTCTAATTGAGCATATTCAAATGGAACAATAACAAGGAGGGAACTAGACCTTAAAAGACATTAAGGGAGCTCTGATGGATAACATGAGGGCTATAATGTAAAATGAACTTAGATAGGCTTTATCTGGATTGATGCAACCTGCTGCTGCTGTTATACCACCACCTGCAATTGAGCAACCACCTACTGTCACAGCTATCCCACTTACAGTAGATGCTCCACCTGCTGCCAATTATGTTGGGGGCAACGTGTTGCTATAAACCTATATGCTATTGATGTGAAGCTTGAGGATGTTGAGAACTATATAGTAGAAAAGGCAAAGAGAGAATCACTTGAACTAGTACAAGACCACAAGTCCAAGTAAATGCAAGCACTTACCTAGAAAATGTCCAAGATGGAAGAGCTGATTAAAGGACAAGGCATGAGATATTCATTTAACTTTGATTATATGTTGCTAACAGAGGGTAATAAGCTACCTAAGAAGTTCAAAATGCTTTAGTTGTAAAAGTTTGGTGGAACTGAAGATTGTAGGATTCATCTCAGTCAGTATACAATAACTATGAGCATTATTAAAGCCCCATTAGTAGTGATCACTAGGCCCAACTTATATTGGCATTCAACCAGAGGGTCATAGTTTGGAGAGTATTATGGAGGAGGTGAGATAGCTAGAGTAGAGACATATCTGACATGGCGCCATACCTGATCCTTATAATAGTGGCATTATCAAACCTGTTCAGAAGGTGCAGTAGCCATTGTTTCAGATAGGAACCATGAGTACTCAGTTAGTAGGTCCTTCTCAACAGAGCAGATAGTTTGGAGCACATTAGACTAGTAGGCACCATTTTGCTCAGGATCTCAGAAGTAGTAGGGCTACTAGATTTGGTTGTAGTGCTAGTAGGAGTACTGGACAGAGCTCCAAATATGGTAGTTATGGGTCTGGATCTAGTGCGTGTGCCACGTGTGGGCGAGTACATCAAGGTCTTTATCACTTAATGGCAGGAGCATGTTTCAAATATGGTCAGTTTGGATACTTTGCTAGAGCCTGTTTGAACTATGGATTCTAGCCTTTTGTTCAGGGATCTTCACCTTCTATTATCTAGCCTTTGTAGCAAGTACCTTAGTAGTATCAGACACCCATGCACCCTCAACAGTGATCGATTTAGTTTGTGAGTCAGTAGGGCAGAGGACATACTCAGCTGTTCACCTCATAGCAGTCAGGATGTGGATAGGCTAGAGTCTTTACTTTGACTTCTCAGGATGCACATGCATCCAATGCAGTGGCAGTAGGTATTATTCCAGTCTATTGTTCTAAGGCTAAAGTTTTGTTTGATTGGGGAAGCACTAGCCGGATGGTGGAAGTGCATGTTGTTCAACAACTAAGGAGATTCTCTAATTTTAACGAACCTTTGTCAAAAGTCCTAGAGTGCTTAATGCAAAAGGGCCTACTTCAACCTTTACCTAATCCAAATCCACCAAACCTAAACACCCTAAGCTATAACCTAAAAAAATACTATAAATTCAATCAAAACCTCCAACACTCCACAGATAACTGCATTCACCTCAAACATAAAATCTAAAACCTTATAGACTCTGGAAAGATCACAAACCCCAAAAATCCAAGCACTATAAATAATCCTTTCCCAAACTACAGAAATGTACCATCCCTAACTACTATGATGATCAACTTAGGAGTTAGTGAGGAAGAAGTGCTAAGCTTCTTTAAGGACCAAAATCTTAAAAGCAATGAGAAATCTCCTAATGCCCTCAAATATATGGAAAGAACAAAAGACTTATTTGGTTAGCCTTCAAGCAAGTTTAACTATAAGGTGTTTTATACTAAACCACTTTCTTTTGACATACTCTTTGAGTCGATTGTGCCTACAGGATAGGGTGATGAGTTTGATGATGAGAAGCTACTAGATAAGAAAGAAAAACACACATTGAGGTGCAAAAAGATAAAGTCATGGAGATAGTTAGCAAGAAGATATAAGAATAGTTATTATGTCAGCCACCCAAATGACAACCACCTTGAGACTTACCATCCCTAGCACTTAGAATAGGAAATAAATTTTCTTATTGCCTTCTTTGAATAAATATTAGTTTTTTTAGAACTTGTTTTGTTTTAGTGATCAATGATATGAATTCTAATCATGCTTACTTATGTAATGTGCATCTTAATGGTACTGTGCATTATGATATTGATCACATCTGCGTGTTTGACATAAATTCAATTCAATTATATTCATTCAGCATAGACATAAATGCAAATTCAAAGAACATCCATATATCACATGATGTAACTTATGAATATAGAAAATTTGAGGAAAAAATAAAAAAAGGAAAAAATAAGGAGAGAGAAAAAGAAAAAAGAATAGTGAGGTAAAATTAGAGAGAAAAAATTTATGACTAACTGATAATAGGAGTTATATCATGTGATGTAATAAATGTTCTCATTTTTGCCCTAATGAATTAGTAAAATTGAATTTTAAATTTTTATTCAAATATTGCATATTTGTTTTTATCATACTGCATAAGTATCTGAATGGAAAGACAATATATAATGAAAGCTAAACAATCAAAGCTATAGGACCACTATTCTAGTTATATTTTCTTTTTTATTACCCTTTATGATTTTACTTGTAAATCTAGTGTTCCCTTGTACATAAAAAATTTAAGTGGCTCAAACCCATACCTTGTTCAATCATTGCATCAGCATCAAGCCTCATATTCTGCTCAAGAGTTCTTTAAAGTGCAAGTCCAACTGAATTCATTATCAAGAACTCGCTTCAGTCAGTTTGCCTACTCCTTTGCATCTTCAATGCGTGAGACTGCAACTAATAGGGTTAGTAAGTCAAAGGATTAAATTAAGTCTCTTAAAGAATAGCATGAATGAATTTAGAATGAAACTAGGGGAAAAATAAAATTCTGAGGGCAAATTATAGAATAGTAAGTCTGCATTCAAAGAGTGAAGAAGGAACACTAAAGTATAAGAGCCAGTATAAGAAATCTTGAAGTAGAAAGAAGCATACAAATACATCAGTTATCATACGGCAAAAGCAATAGCAAAAAGAAAAGTTCAATAGTGCATCGGTCAATCACAAGCTCTAGTGTAGAGCCATAGACCCCACTTGCTAGCATGGTCATTTATCTGACAAACTGTATCAAAGGCTTTGACATCAGAAGTATCAATAGCAAGGCATTCAATGCTCAAACCTATAGGCTTTTGATAAGGCACCTTGTTCTCACACTCCAAGCTACAAATATAGCTCTATTCCAAACAGAAGACCTTTGGGATCATGTATGTCATACATAATATGAATACACTTGCATACATTTATTATGAAATACTTACACACATTTATTATGAAATACCTGCTTTGCATAATAAAGTCTTTGAACTTAGGTGAGATTGTGTAAATACTTTACTACTAACATTCAAAATTAGTATTGTAAAAGTGCAAAAAGGTAGTCAAAGTGTTCACATTTGAAGGAAAAGGTTAACACTATCAAGGTGAACCTAATATTCAATGGGACTTTAGACCTCAAGAGCCTAATAAATCATGAGCCCATCTAGTAAAGGAATATCACCGATAGTGACACTTGTAAAAGAATTATCCTGGTGACCTCAAGAGGCTGGATAGGACACTCAAGCTCCTCAGATTCAAAATCCATCTTTATAGTCTCATTTGGAGTATCATCTAAAATATCTCTCCATAACAGTTAGACTAGTGTAGGGTATGAAATATGGTGATGAGAAGGCCTAACATGTCAGTAATACATTCATCAGCCCTAAAAAGGAAGGATGCACTCAAAACTTAAAATGAATGCACTCTGAAAAAATTACTTAATCATGAAATAAGACCTCTAATTCATAAACCTTTTTTGCAAGAGATATCAAAAAGAGGAATGAAGCCCTTTACCATAGAATTAATGGAATGATGAAAATACAAACCCAGCCTAAAACCACAACTTCAATAGTGGAATATCATGACCCTGTGATTAGAGGCATCGTCATCATAATTAAAATGGAAGAATGCAAAAGAATAACATTGCATTTTGACAAAATCTCTTCACTTGCAAATAAACCATACTAACTTATGGTATTTTGCGCAGGGAAAAATAAAAGACAATAAAGAAGGGGAAAGGAACCGATACATCAGTAAGATCAAGTAAGATTGTAAATGCTAATCGTTCATTAGAGTATCACCTTCCGTGATAAAAAACTTGCCAAACACTAATTAAAATAATCAAAGGAAGTAACAGAACTCTATTTCTTTAGATTCTATAATAAAGTACCATCTCAATTATAAAACTCACAGATTAAAAGTAAATTCATCCACTTCAAGAGATCATGTGTGAAAAACCTATCTCATGACCTTTAATCATAATGGCTCTTTTTTTATCAGCCTCATAAAATTCAGATAATTAGTTAGCAGCTTTGTGCTGAGAGTTTATAAACTTTAATCAATCTAATGCATGCTTTGCACTCAAACGAGGGAAAGAAAATGCAAAAAAAAAAAAAAAATCCATGGACTTGCAGTATATATTGCTTGAATTTCAAAGTATCATTTAAGTCTTTTGAACAATAAATGTACATATAATCTACTCCAATGCTAAAAAATGAGTACGATTACAAATCCCTTGACGCTATCCACGCTGAGTAATATAAGAAAGGTAGGAAAATAATAAAAGAAGAATAAAAATAAAAGCAAACATAATTTACTCCAATGCTCAAAAAATGAATAAGAGTATCAATGTGAACCTCTGGTGGTATCCATGCTGAGTAATACAAGAAAGGCGGGGGAATACTAAAAGTGGACCATGCCAAAAATTGCTCTATTTACTCTAATGCTCTATAGGAGTATGAGTATCCAAATGACCTTTCCAATGGTATCCATGCTGAGTAATATGAGAAAGGCAAGGGAATACTCGGATAAGGAAGGAAAGCATAAAAATAACTTAAAGGTTTTTTTGATACTCAGAATTCAATCTTTTTATGCTCAAATTCCATGAGTTTTGTTTAGTGAATTCTCTTTAAAATTAGGTATGAAAGTAAGTTCTTCACTTAATAAAAGATATACTCTTAGCATAAGACAGTTAACGATGCCTTTGACCTTTGCAAATGGTAAATAAATGACAGTCATGAAAATAAAAAATAGTGAGATTCATTGAGTGCACACTATCTTGTGAAAGAGTGATGAATTTTCTCATAAATTTTCAACATTATAATGTACTTTTGTACATTCATCATGATTAAAACTAACTTCAACAAGTCTTTAGGAAATGTAAATCTAGAAGGAAGTGCATCCAATTTGCAAAGTTGGTTAACATAGTGGAATTAAAATTAGTCAATAAAGGAATACTAATTAGTCAACATAATAAAATTCAAAGTCAGTCAGTAAAAAGAATTCAAAGCATTCGACTTAAACAACTAAAGATAAAAATCGAGAGCAATTATGGATTGTAGCATCAAAGGTGAGCAACGAGAGGGTTACAGTTAATTAAAATTAATGAGCATTTATGGAATATAGCATTATCGAAGGCAAGCAATGAAATGATTATAATCAATTTGTAAGCAGTTATGGATTGTAACATCAAAGGCGAGTAATGTAAGGGTTACAGCTAATCACGAGCAATTATGGATTGCAGCATCATTGGCGAGCAATGGAAGGGTTACAACTAATCGTGAGAAATTATGGAATGTAGCATCAAAGGCGAGCAATGGAAGGGTTGCATCTAATAGTGAGCATTTATGGATTATAGCATCATTGGCGAGCAATGAAAGGGTTGCAGCTAATCACAAGCAATTATGGATTGCAATATCATCGGTGAGCAATGAAAGGGTTACAGCAAATCGCGAGCAGTTATAGACTACAACATCATCAATGAGCAATTATGGATTGCAGCTAATCAGTAAGCAATTATGGATTGCAGCATCATTAGTAAGCAATAAAAGGGTTGTAGCTAATCACGAGTAATTATGGATTGCTGCATCATTAGTGAGAAATGAAAGGGTTACAGTTAATCATGAGCAAATATGGATTGCAATACAATCACAAGCAATTATGGATTGCAGCATAATCACGAGCAATTATGGATTGCAGCATAATTGCTAAACGTCCCAAAAGGAATATACTGCAGTTCACCAGACATTACACAGTAGTTATGGTATTATTGTTAGACGTTCCATAGGAGCTATAACATGTTCTCAAATTATGAAATGCTAAACGTCCCACAGGGAATATAGCAAAACTCATTTTCACATATCTCACTAGTGAAACACAGTAGTTATGGTATCATTTGCATATATCTCACTAGACATTCTACAAGAAATATAGTGAAGCATGCTAAACATAGCATCTTGCTTAAAATTGTGAGCTTCTATTGCTTTGCTGCAATTTTTCAAGTAAATATCAATAAAGAGGGGCAACTGTAAGCACCCAATTTCAGGATGCATTTGTGCATGAATGCGACGAAAGCCTCTATGATGAAAATTTAGTCAAAAATTGACCTCTAGTGTTAAGTTTTGTGATTTCAAGGACTAAATTGTAATATTTTTTTAGGTTTAATTGTAAAAAATTGAATTTTGCAAAGGCATATTTGAAAATGTGCATAATGCCAATCAACATTACATAATGCCGATCAACATTATGTAATGCTAATTGGCATTACACAATGCCGATCGGCATTACATAACATCAATCGACATTACATAATGCCAGTTGACATTTTACAATGCCAAGGCGCTAAAAATTTTTAGTAAATTTTTTTTACTGTGATTAGTCCAAATTTAATTTATTTTTAATAAAGAAATTAATTTTGCTATTTGTCTGTAGGGGTTCTGCTTCCAATAAGTGTCTCTTACGCATATAATTTTTTTGAAATTAAAATTCTTATCATGTTTTTTTTTTTTAAAGGAAGGGATTAGAGCTACTGTAATCACGTAACTCCTTTGATCATGTAAGTGGTTATCTTAGGAATAGGATATAAAAAGAAAAGATTGGCAGAGAAGAAAGGGGGGCATAAAAAAGAGAGAGGAAAAAACCTAATTAGCTATTGCAAAAAAAAAAAAAGGGTTGATTTAAAAACACAAAGGGAGAGAAAAGACCTAACCTTCTACCATAGGTTTCAAAAAAAAAAAACCTTTTCAAAGAAAAAAAAATACATTCTTTTCAAAGTCCAGAAATTAAGAAAATATAAAGTCAATTTTCTCCAAAAAAAAAAAAGGTGAAATCCTATTCTGAGGGGCATTCAAATAGCATTTGCACAACATTTCTCGTCTTCTACTCCTTGCTTTTTATTAGTTCTTTTCTTTCATATCATTATTTTCTTTTTATTATATCTATATTTTTTGTTTAATTTTCATTATTTTTTTTTGTTCATTAATTCTAATCTTATTTTCTTTTTTTTTCTTTGTGTTTCATGTTTCTGGTGATTATACATGATTGAACCAAGGAAACCCATAGAGAATCCATGAATAAAAGCCAAACGTCAAAGATCCTTATTTAATTTATGTCTTACTCTATTTAGTTTACTTTATTGTTTTTTAGGTTTTGAATTTGTTTAATTTATTTTCTCCAATGTTGTAATTTTATTTTTATTTTCTTTATTATTTTTGGTAGATTTTGTAATAACCCCAATAGTGGGAATAATGAAAAGTCTAGCTTTCTCTTATTCTTAAATAAATAATTAGTAAATTTAGGTGCAAATTGGTAAACCCTAATTAAAATCAATAAAGGCAGTAGATTAATTTAGGTTGTATGTTAATTAAAATTAGGTTCTTTAAAAGAAATATTTTAATTGCATGTTTGATCTTTTTTATTTGATTGTTTTGATTTTTTTATGTTTTTGGGTTGTTTGTTAACTTTTGTGTGTTTTGAGCCCTAAGTCCATGTTATATTCTAAATTTTGGGCCCCAAGTCCACATTAGGTTCTAACACATTTAATAAATAGACTTTTAATTGTATTTTTAGGTTTAATTTTAAAATCAATTTAGGTTAATTTAGACATAGGCCCACTTAATTAATTTAGACTTAGCCCATTCAATTTAAGCCTTTTCCATAATCTATAGATTTAAGATCACTTTAGAATTAAAATATGTAGAATTGAGCCCATTAATTTAAATACTTCATAAGTTGTAGAATTAGGCCCATTTTTAAAATAAAATAAATAGACTAAGGTTCACTTAATTAAAATTAAATAAGACTTAGGCCCATTAGTCTTTAGGCTCACTTATAAATTAAAACATGTAGATTTAGATCATTTAATTAAAATCAATGTAGATTAAAATAATATAGGGATTTTAATGAATGCATTATTTATATGTATTTTCATGACTAGTTTGCCTGGAGTTAATTGTTTTAAATAAGGGTTTATATGAAATTGTATGTAAATAGAGGATAACATATCAATTTATAAAGTAATTTTAAATGAACACAAGACTGAAAGAAGTTGGTATTTCGTATCCAGATTCTCCTAGTTGTGATGCTAACTTTCTTTTAGAGAATCAAGTACCAACATTTTTATTTGTCCTAGTTATTACCCTGGGTGGTGACTCCTTATCTCCATGCCATGTCTTTATGACAATAGTTAGTGTGTTCCCTAAGCTCAAATAGTGTCGCAGTTGCTAAAATCTTAGACGCGTGCTAAACCCCACCGTCTACAACATGCGCATGGGTAAGATCTCAATATATATTTAAATTATGGAGTAGGCTCAATGCAGCGTCTGCTCTTGGGAAAGAGTAAATGGTTAAAGCTCGATGGAGCTAGTGCTCTCAAACTGAAAAAAGGGTTGTAACTCAATTGAGCTTGCTCTCGGGACATCAATATGGAATAAGTGAAACGATTGTGGTAGTAATTTGGTTGAGCTTGCTCTCGGGACAGCAGTCACTTGGATTAAAGAGAGCCAAAAGGCTATTAGCTTAATGGTTTAAGTGTTCTACTAGACTTTCCATCAAAATAATTATTTTATATATTTTCTTATAGGAATTTTATATTAAATTGATTTAAGAGTTATAAATAGATTTTATTTAAATATTTTTGTAAAAAGTAAATGATTTTAATGATTATAATTATTTTATTTACTCTTATTTCAAAAAAAAAAGGTTTTAATAAATGGTTTTATAAATTAGTATGCATTTTATAGAATTCATTCATTCAGTAAGGTCTGATTCCCCTCAATTTATTTTTTTTAGGACCTCACAGTCAGCCTCTGAGTGTTCCTTATCTACGCTGGGTTCATTCTTCACCTACTGCACTATATATGTTGGATTGATATATGTATTATATAACTAAATTCTAGAAATCATAATAGTTATCTATGAATCTTATGTTATTTGTATTTTGACTTGAAATGTTGTTGTATTTAAAGAATATTATTAAATGTATTGGTATTGTGCATTTATTATAAGTGTATTATTTTCATTTTGCAAAAATTTTTTAAGTCTTACTATGCATTTCAGGTACTTTATGTATTTTTATTCCTTAGTACTGGCCACGTACCTTTCGGTTCGGGTTGTGACAAAGTTGATATTATAGTGCATGTTTTATTTCGGCTCTAATGGTCTTTGAATTATGTCTTTTCTTAAACTACTATGGTAATTAGGTTGATGATGTTGATTGTTGTCCTTGTTCCTAGAATTTCATGTTATGTCTATTCTGGGTTATATTTTGAATTCTTATTTTTTTTATTCTTTCAAAATGAGAAGGAGAGCATAGGATGCTCCTACTACAGTGGCAGCATATGATGAGGATGAGCAATCCATTCAAGATAAAGTTCCTCCCCTTGCTCCTCGATGTAAAGGAAGGGGTAGGGGTAGACCTAGAGCAGAAGTAACTTATATGCAAAAGCAAGAGCAGCATGTAGGACAAAGAGTTCTTAAGGTTAATCCTATAACTTTTATAGCTAGTATAACAGGCATCAACCAAGGCTTAGTACCTTTAAAAAAAGTCATGCCTTTAGTTCAGTAGATGTTACAACAAAGGAATCAGGGGATGTCTGATGTAGATGCATCATTATTGTACTCTAGAGTGAGGAGAGTTTCATTTGATGGCATGGGAGATGCATTGGATTTCCTTAACACTATTAAGATCAAAACTCGAATAGGCTACACAGACTATCAATAAATTATGGTTGTAGAGCTATATATTCAGGCCACAGCTCAAGACTAGTTCATGTAGTCAATCTAGCCATGCATGACTATGATGTCTTGGTTGGAATTCAAAGAGCAGTTTCTAAGGTACTTCTGTCCAACATCAATGAGGGATAATTACAGATGGTAGCTACTGCATATAAGTAAAGATGATCGGTCAGTTGTAGAGTATACTCATGAGTTCCTCAGATTGGGTCATCATGCTCTAAATGTGATGTAGGATGATAGAAGAGCAGTATAGTTATTTATGACCGATTTAGGTGCAACTTACATCAGCATCTAGACTTAAGACCAGAGATTGGACAATGTTATTGAAGAGGCTCGACAGCTAGAGAGATGCCATATTATGCATGGCACCATTTCTGACCCATATACGAGTAGTAACAGTGGAGTAGTGAGGAAACAAGGGATTCATCAGCTTGTGTTTAAGATGGGTAGTGTTGGTATGTAGACTATGAGTATTTCATAGTAGGGCCATCGAGGTAACCTGGTACATAGGAGTGGCAGACACAGTAGATGGAGTAATAGACCTCTGAGGTTCAAACTTAAAGCTAGCAGTAGTAGTAGCAGTTAGAGCTTTGGGTATGGTAGTTCAAGCTCAGGGCCTATAGCATGTCCTACTTATGGCCCTGTACATCAGGGACCATGTCATTTACTGACCGGAGCATGCTTCAGGTCTGGGTAGATTGGACATCTTATTAAAGCTTATCCTAACACCATGTATCAGTCTTCTTATGCCTAGGGATCTTCATCTTTAATTGCTCAGTAGTTTCAATAGGTGCATCAGCCCTATTAGGTACCTATGTACCCTCAGCAGAGGTCAACTCAGTTTATGGGCCAGCAAAGCTAAGGTTCAAGAGGCAGACATGAGGGTAAAACAAGTGATAGAGGATTCACACAGCCTTCCAGTTCCTAGCAAGCTAGCCATGGGCAAGCTAAGGTATTCACTCAGACTCCTGAGGATGCTCAGGTATCCAATGCAATGGTAATAAGTATTCTCTCAGTGTGTTCTTTTGAAGCTAGAGTTTTATTGGATCCTGGTGCATCACACTCTTTTATTTTGCCTGTCTTTTCTTTGAGGATGGGGTGGTAAGCATCTAAATTGTTGTTTCCTTTATCTGTAGTGACTCCACTTAGTGATGAGTTGAGTTAGAGACAAACATCTTCTTTCCATCTTTTCCTGTGTTAGTAAAGAGTAGAGAGTTGCTTACAGACTTGATATTGTTGGACGTAATCGATTTTAATGTGATCTTAGGGATGGATTAGTTAGCCCAACATTATGCCACTCTAGATTGTCAGGTGAAAGAGGTGATTTTTGAAATCCCTAATGGTAAAGAGTTTTAGTTCAGAGGCAATAAGTGTTTGATGCATTAGAATTTTATTTCTACTATCACAACTAAAAAAATGCTTAGAAGGGGATGTAAAGGCTATTTAGCTTTGGTCAAAGACATAAAGATAAATATAGGGGTAGTTGAGAAGGTGCTTATGGTGTGCGAGTTTCCTGATGTGTTTCATGAAGAATTACCAAGATTGCCACTAGACAAAAAGATAGAGTTTTGTATAGATATTGTACCAGGTACAAATCCTATCTTGATGTCACTTTATAAAATGGCTCCGACAGAATTAAATGAGCTTAAGGAGCAGTTGTAAGAAGTACTTGATAAGGGTTTTATCAGACCTAATTCATCTCCTTAGGGTGCTTCTATGTTGTTTATGAAGAAGAAGGATGGTAGCCTTCGACTGTGTATTGATTATAGACAATTGAATAAAGTCACTATGAAGAACAAATATCCTCTTCATAGGATTAATGGCTTGTTTAATCAGCTTCAGGGAGGTCAGTGCTTTTCTAAAATTGACTTGAGATCTGGGTATGATCAATTAAGGATTAAAAGTGGAGATGTACCTAAGATTGCATTTTGGAAAAGATATGGCCACTATGAATTTTTGGTGATGTCTTTTAGGTTGACTAATGCCCAAGTAGCCTTTATGGACTTGATAAACCAGGTGTTTAGGCCATTCTTAATTCGATTTATGATAGTCTTTATTGATGATATCTTAGTATATTTGAGGAGTGAAGCTGAGCATGTTATGCATTTGAGGATGTTGCTTCAGAATTTAAGAGAGCATCAATTGTATGCCAAATTCTCTAAATGTGAATTTTGGTTGTATCAAGTGGCATTTCTAGGCCACATGATGTATAGAGATGGCATACAAGTGGATCCCAAAAAATAAAAGCCATTATAGAATGGCCAAGGCCAACGATAATGACAAAAATTAATAGTTTTCTAGGTTTAACTGGCTATTATAGGAGATTTTTAAAGGATTTCTCCAAGATTGTAGTGCCTTTTACAAGGCTAACTCAGAAAAATGTTAAGTTTATTTAGATTGATAGATGTGAAAAGCACTTCTAGTTGCTTAAGGACTTATTAACTTCAACTCTAGTATTAACTTTACCTTCAGGTAATAAAGGGTATACAGTGTACTATGATGCTTTTCGAGTAGGACTAGGGTGTGTATTGATGCAGAATGGGAGAGTGGTTACTTATGCTTCACGGTAGTTAAAAAAGCATTAGCAAAACTACTCCACCTATGATTTGGAAATAGCAGCTATGGTATTTTCTTTAAAGATATTGAGGCATTATTTATATGTTGTGACTTGTGAAATATACACAGACCATAAGAGTTTAAAGTATATATTTAAGCAAAGGGACTTAAATTTGAGACAAATGAGATGGATGGAACTTTTGAAAGATTATGATTGCTCTATTCTTTACCATCCGAGTAAAGCAAATGTGGTAGCTAACACATTGAGTAGGAAGTCAGCAGACAGTCTTGCTCACATCAGCACTAAAAAGAGACCAATAATTAAAGAGCTCAATGGACTGATTGATCAAGGGTTACAATTGAAAGTAACCAAGAAGTGTCTTTTAGCTCAATTCAAAGTACGATCAATGTACTTGTATAGAGTTAAAATAGCTCAAAGAAGAGATCCATAGTTATAGAAGATTATGTTTAAAGTGCAACAAGGTCAATCTAGAGACTTTATTATTAACAGTGAGGGCATGTTGCATTTGGACACAAGGTTGTGTGTACCAAATATAGATGATTTGAGGAAGGATATTATGGAGGAAGCCCAATTTTTTGCTTATAGTATTCATCCAGGTTCTACCAAAATGTATCATGATTTAAAAGATACATATTGGTGGAATAGGATGAAGAGAGACATTACAGAATTTGTGTCCAAGTGTCTTACTTGTCAACAGGTGAAGTTGGAACACCAGAGGCCTTCAAGATTATTGCAGTAGTTGCCCATCCCATAGTGGAAGTGGGATATGATTGCTATGGATTTTATAGGTGTATTACCTTGGACATCAAGTGGCTATAATGCTATTTGGGTGATAATTGACAAAGTCAAGTCACTTTTTACCAAGTAAGAAGATGTACTCTACTGACAGGTTGGCTAGATTGTATGTTAACTAGATTATTTGTCTTTATAGAGTACCTATTAGTGTAGTGCCAAACAAAGGAGCCACTTTTACTTTAGACTTTTAGCAAGAATTACATAAGGCTATAGGTACAAGGTTGGACTTCAGCATGACTTTTCATCCTCAAACTGATGGTCAGCCTAAAAGGACCATTCAGACTTCAAAGGATATGCTTCGGATGTGTGTGATGGATTTTGGTGGCCATTGGCACTTACATTTGCCATTGATTAAATTTGCATATAACAATAGTTATCATGCTAGTATTGAAATGGCTCCGTATGAAGCACTGTATGGAAGGAGGTGCAGATCACCTTTGTGTTGGGAAGTTGGCGAGAGACAGTTGATAGGATCGAAATTGGTGCAAGTGACTTCTGAGAAAGTTTCCATCATTCAGCAAAGGTTGAAGACAACCTTCTGTAGGCATAAGAGTTTTACAGACCCTACGAGGAAGGATGTATCATTCTCTTGGAGACTTAGTGTTTCTAAAAGTATCTCCAATGAAGGGAGTTTTGAGGTTTGGTAAGAAGGGTAAGTTAGTTCCAAGATACATCAAACCCTTCGAGATTTGATCAAGAGTTGGCGAAGTCATGTACAAACTAGTGTTACTACCAGAGTTGTCTCAAATTCACCCAGTGTTCCATGTATCGATGTTGAGGAAGTATATTTCCAATCCTTCGTATGTCCTTCAGCCTTATATAGTGGAGCTTAACAAGGATTTAACATATGAATAGTTACTAGTGGCGATAGTGGAATGACAAGTTCGTCAGCTCCGCCCTAAAGAAATTTTGATAGTGAAAATGTTGTGGAGCAATCATGCGGTGGAGGATTGCATGTGGGAGACTGAGGCAGGAATGTAGGCGGTGTACAATAGTAAACATTCGTACTTTTTTTTATTTATTTAAATTCAAGAATGAATTTTGATAAGGAGGGAAGATTGTAAACACCCATATTTTGATGTTTTGATGAAATTAATTGGGAATTTAAGTCTAAATTTTATTTTAATTTATTTTATTAATACTATATGGGAATTATTAAATTTGATTAATTTTATTAAATTGGTGTTAACAAAAATTGTAATTTAATTTTTAAGAGTATATATATATATGTGTTTTTATGTGTGTGTAATTATTGGTGTGGATATTTTTTTTAAATATAATATTCCTAGTGGGTGTACTTTGGTATTTTATAATAATAATAATAATAATAATAATAACAACAACAAAATACTTTTTCTTTTTTCTTTCTTTTTCTTTTTCTTTCTTTTCTTCGTCTTCTTCATCATCTTCTCCTTCCCGCTACTGTCAGACCACACCACCACTACCTCACCGTTGCCACCACCAAATTACACCACCATTACCAGTGTCACCACCACTTGCAAGTCCTCCCCTCCATTTTCTGTGAACTTAACTTTTCTCTCCATCTGGTTTCTTCTTTTGACCGAAATCTTCCTTTGAATGTTGGTGAGGATTCCAGTCATTTCAGGCTGAGCTAGGTAGCTCGATCTCTTCCTCTCCTCTTGGGCTTGATTTCCCCCAATGTAATTCATCCAGTCATCACTAAATTCAACTTCAATTTTGAGCAATTTGTTCTAGGTTTCAATTTTTGGTAATTGAGTTTAAATTCAGTTAGTTTATATTAAATTGACTTGAGATTATTGAAATTGATGTTATAAGCTTTCTAAATATGTATTTAGATTTAATTTTGGAGATGATTTTTAAAATAGCACTATTCTGGGCTCAAAGTTACTGTTCTGGTACTGTCCCGAAACTGAAAAATATTTTATACTTTTAATAAATGCTATTAATTATTTTGAGCAAGTTTTGTGAAGAAAGTTTATTAAAATTGTATACCAAATTTTTATTATAAATTTTTGAATGTTTATGCCAAAATTGAATTTTTGAGAAAATAAGTATATATAGTAAATTTTATTAAGTTAAGTAAATTGTTGGTAATTATGATTTTTTAGACATATTTTGAGTAATAATAGCACTAAAATAATTTTTATAATTTATTTCCTATTTTAAACTAATTTATATTAATTTTCAGAAAATAATAAGAAAAATAAATTTATTTATTGTTTTTAAGCTAAAATAAGTTATTTGTTAATTTTGTGATATATTTAAGTAATTTAAATAGTAATTTTCAATTAATGTTAATTTAATTGTAAAATTTGAATTAACTATGTTTATTGACAAAAATTAAAATATAAACTAGAATTTTACTATTTATTGAAAATAAATATGTTTTATGTTTTATTATGGAAATAAATGAATTATGGTATTTAAATGAGATTATATGATTTTTTGCGATTTTAATGAAAATTATATTATTTTATTATTTCTGTAAATTGTGGTTTTCAGTTGGGGATTTAATGCAGTTCGGGGGTCAAACCTGAAATTGGCTGCTTGTGTGAATAATTAAAGTGTATTTTTGTTTAAGAACGACTCTACTTCTAATAAAGAGATGTCAATTTTACAAAGGAGATTTTGCCAAATTTTTGATAAATTTCTCGTAAAACATGATATCAGCTTATGTCAAATTTCTAGTTTTAGTTGACTTTGTGTCTTTAGTCGAGTTAGTTTCGTCAATTCCATAGTTTTCATGATTTCTAAGAAATTTTCATGAATTTATTTATTTTATTTCATGAGCATATTTTAAATAAAAATTATTTATTTTAGAGAACTCTGGGATTCAATCTGTAGCACCAGGGCAGCAGAGAATGTATCGCCTGACATGCTCAACCTGTGAGTTAATTTTATGAAATGTGTGTTACATGTGTTTTATTAAATTTTCAAATAATTAAATATGATACATAAATTATTATATGACTGATTTATGAATATATTTACATTGCAATATGCATGATCATTTCTTTTATATTTGCAAGTAGAAATTGAAAGCATGCTTAAATGAAATTTATTTCGTTATGTTTTATTTATTTATATTTAATCATTTAATTATTCATTATTTAATGATTTATTTATTTAATTTTTATAATTCAAATTGATTTGAAGATAATGGTAGAACGTGCTACCTAGTGGGTGTCAATAGGACCACATATGCACAGGTAAGATCTCAATATATGTTTAAATTGTGGAATAGGCTTAGTGGAGCATGTGCTCTCATGCAAGAGTGAATGGTTAGAGCTCAGTGGAGTTAGTGCTCTCAAGTTGAAAAAAGGAATGTAACTCGGTTAAACTTGCTCTCGGGACATTAATATGGAATAAGTGAAATGACTATGGCAGTAACTCAATTGAGCTTGCTCTCAGGATGGCAATCACTTAGATTAAAGAGAACCGAAAGGCTATTAGATTAATGGTTTAGATGTTTTACCAAAATTTCCATCAAAATTATTATTTTATATATTTTCCTACATGGATTTTATATTGAATTGATTTAAGAGTTCGTAAAAAGTAAATAATTTTAATGATTATAATTATTTTGTTTACTCTTATTTTAAGAAGAGGTTTTAATAAATGGTTTTATAAATCAGCATGCATTTTATAGAATTAATTCACTCAGTAAGGTCTGATCCCCTTAACTTATTTTTTCAGGACCTCACAGACAGCCTCCTAGTGTTCCCTATCTATGTCGGGTTCATTCATCACTAACTGTGCTATGTATGTTGGATTGATATATGTATTGTATAACTAAATTCTAGACACCGCATTAGTTATCTATGAAACTTGTAGTATTTGTATTCTGACTTTAAATGTTTTTGTATTTGAAGAATATTATTAAATGTATTGGTATTGTGCATTTATTATAAGCATATTGTTTTCATTTCACAAAAATTTTTTAAGGCTTACTATGAGTTTCGGGACTTTATATATTCTCATTCCCTAGTGTCAATCATGTGCCTTTTAGTTTGGGTCGTGACAGCTTCTTTTTTAAAAATTATAAAGCAAAAAAAAGATTTCCCATAAACTTTTATATTAGGAAAAAAAATTATATATATATATATATGTGTGTGTGTGTGTGTGTGTGTCTAATTTATTTTCTAAAATTATATATAAACTTTTATATTATAATAAGAAAAAAATTATATATAACACACACACACACACATATATCTGTGTGTGAGCGTGATCTGGTCAATTAACCATGGTTTTTAAAAAAGGGTTAAGGAGAATTTTTGCCCTTAATATTCATAGCAAAAAAATTGAATTGTAGTGATGGAAATTTCTATCATAAAATTTTGATAAATTTGTGATGGAATAGTGACTAAAATTAGAATTAGTGACAAAATTGATTTCCATTAAAAAAATTATCCGAAAATGATTCGAGAAAAAAGTAGTTGATTTTGTAATGGATTTATGACAACAATTATGACAAATTTGTGATAGAAACAAAATTTGTTGCTAAAATGTGGTGGGAAGTTAGCGCAAAAGTTTTATGACGGATTTGAGACTACTTTTGTGACAAAAATTTACAATGGATAAGCAATCTATCACAAAATAAAAGTACTAAGTAAATGACTTTATTAAAAATAATTTTTGACAAATGACATTTTTTTTACAATTTAGTGACATTTAAAACTGTACATGAAAAAAGATGGAACATTTGTGGATGTGAGGTCAAAACAAGTGAATGTAGGTTCATCTTTTAGTATTTAGTAATTTTAATTTTATTTATAATTATCCCAAATTGTAAAATTAACTTGAACAATTTTTAAAAATAGGATTGCATGAAGGAGTTGGTGTCTTCTGCATCTCAGCCTTTGGATGATAGTTGACAACCTCCACTAGCTGACATAGATACTCTTTATTTTCAGACTATAGGTGGGGAGAAGAGGAGATGTTGGCTTGCAAGCTGCATCTATCTATCCTACTTCCTTTTAGAGTAATGAGACTTCATATCCATCATAGGCTACTGCATTAATAGCTTGAGTAAGAGAGATTGTGCAGCAGGAGATCACAGATAACTAAGCAGAGATGGATAAAACAATTGTTGAATTAAATTTCCAAAGAGAGCATCTACTTCAAATGGAGGAGCATATAAGATGCTTCATAGAGCATATGTAATTTGCTAAAGAATTTCATGGATTATGATCTTTTGCACCTTAAGTTAGGTGATGACTTATTTAATGTTTGATGTGTAAAACATAAATGTTTATTATTAGTTATGTTTGACTTGTATTACTTTTATGTTTTTTTTATATATGATATTTATTTGATCTTGTGAAATACATTTTTCATTATTGAATTTCAATTTCCCTCTATTAAATATATTCTAATTAGAAATAACATTCAATTTATAAAATTTATATAAAATATAATAACAGGAAAAACATATAATAATGATGGAATGGTGATGGACATATCATTAATAAATTGTGATGGTTTAATGGTGGACATTTTGTTAACAATTTGCCACTAAATTGTGATGGATTAGTGATGGAACAATGACAAGTAACTTAGTGATGGATTTATGCTATTCATCACGAATCTATTAAAAAATTTATGATTAAATTATGATGGAATAGTGAGGAAATAATTTGTGTGGGTTAGTGATGAAAAATTTAGTGATGGATTCCTATCACTGATCCATCACAAAATTATGGTAGATTTCTATCACTAATCGATCACAAAACTTTAATGAAAATTTATTTTATTCATAGTGAATTTTTAATGATGGTAACTATTTCCATCACAAAATTGTGACAGATTTCTATCACTAATCCATCATAAATTTTTATGGATTTCTGTCACTAATCCATTACAAAATTATGACAGAACACCTTTTATCAACATTGAGTTTTTTAGTGACGAAAATTATTTTTGTCACCACTTTGTGATAGATTTTCATCACAAATCTGTCACAAAATTTTTTAATGAAATCATTGTTGTTAAATATAGCAATAGTTACTATTATGACGACAAGAATTTCATCACAAATTTTTCAATAAACCTTATTTGTGATGGAATTTTTCGTCACTAGTCTACTATTTTCTTATAGTGATATAAAAGAGTACATTTTACTTTTACATTTTTTGAACCATTTAAACACAAAATTAAATTATTTTTATAATTTTAGCCCCTTATATAACTTATTAAACAAATAGAGTTAACATCATTAGTATTTGGTCAAAATAGTCGATCCTTTGAAGAAACCCATCTCCATGTCTCGAAGAAACCTCCCTACTAATCACTTTACACCTTATCCAACTATTACAGCCCCATCCTCCTCCTCAATTTCAGCCATCATCATCCCCTCCTTATCTCCTCCCCATCCACTGTCCACACATCCCATCTTCTCTACCACACCACTTGTCTCTAACTTTATAAAATTATGTCAATATCATAGTTAATTTTTGCTTTTTTTGCTAAGCCTAAATCTATGACCTTAACCTTAGACTTGTAAGTTGGTTGTAGATGATGGGGAATTCTTATGGTGAATAAAAAGGCATTCAATTCCTTTTCCAAGTCATTGATGGAAGAGGCGTAAATATGGGGCTGTAAGAAGCAAACTAGTATTAGTATCAAGTACAAAATGGAGTTTGGTTCTAGTGACCCTTTTGTTTGCTAAATTAAAGAGAGACATCAAAATTTTTATTTCTTTGCAAGTTTTTAGAGATTTTATCTAGCAATGTCTTTATATAAAGTTTTTCTTGGGATGGATGAATGACATACTTCTTTCATATGAATGTCCTCAAAATATAATTAAGGTTGAGATATGAGAATGCCATGGAAAATCAGTGAGTAAATGTAACGATTTCTATGACTTGTATATGTTATAGCAATTTCATCGTTAGTATTTACAATTTAGAGTTTTTGAAAATTTCATGGATTTACATGACTTTTTTTAAATTCCAATGGTCATTCGAAGGGTTAAAGATATTGTTAGGTTGGAGTTTTGTTATTATTCACAATTAGTTTTTCTTCTAATATTAATGCAAGATTTTGCATGAGCTTTTCTTCCAACATTTGTTTTTTTTACTTCTTTTGTTAGTTAGATCATGTCATACTCAAAACTAGAGACAATAGAAAGAGAGTTGATGCGGGTTAATATATCTCACAAGATATAACAATTATTTTGACGAAAGCAAGCATTATAAAAAAAGGTGTTAACTCCATTTGTTTGATAGATTATCTAAGGAACTAAAATTTTAAAAAAATAATAATTAATTTTGTGTTTAAATGGTCTAGAAAATATAAGGGACAAATATGCTCCTCAATACAAATATTAGGAGCAGAAATACACCATTAAAATTAGAAACTTAAACAAAACCATTATTTATCAAAGCGGTTCAAAAAATTGAACTAAAATTAAAATTACTAGTTAGGTTAACCTATTTTCCATATTGGTCTTTCAGTTTTTGATTGGCGGATCAGTTTTCAATTTTATTTGCTCGCCCCTACTATTTGAGAAAAGGACAAAAAAAAAATCAGATTGTAGTTTTAAAGTTCTTATTTCGAGTATATATAGTTTTAAATATACATAATTTCTTTTGCAATAATTTAAAATAGGCCTATTGATCTAAAAAAATTAAAACCTTTTTGATTTGTTGTGATTTTAGTCCACTATTAAAATCTTGGCATAAATGGTCTAATTTAACAAATCATAGCAATTTTAGCCCAAAATAGATTTTGATCAAAATTGAATATGGAGGTGCTGATGTGGCATCCTAGGTGGCACCATTGATGTGAGACCTATTGTCATAACAACTAAATATTTACATAAAAAGACCAAACATTTTGTATTTATAGCAATTTTGTCCCACATTTTTAATTTGGCATGAATATCTTAATTTTTCTAAATACACTACATGTTATTATTAAATATCTTAATAAAAATATAAATAATTTTATATTTAAATATGTATTATTATAATAATTAAATGATCTATTAATTAAGAAATAAAATTTTAAATGTGTATTCTTTATTTAATACTAAAATACTTCAATGTAATTAATAAATTATGAAAAGATAAAATATTTCACATGATTAATAACCATAAATATTGGTAAAATTAAATATATTTCCATACAAGTATAAAACTTTAAAAGCATACATGTATTAAATTTAATTTGTGTTTAAAATTTAATAAATAATATAATACTAATAAAATTTTTAACATATGTATTAATATGTTTTTAATTTTAACAATACTAATGAAATTCAATAATTAAAAATTTAGTGATTAGATTAATGTAATTTAGTTTTAAATCTATGGTATTTATTTTTAAAATTTTATAAATTATAAAACTAATTTGTATTTCATAATAACATGTAATGTATTTAGAAAAATTAGGATATTTATATTAAAAAATAAAAATTTGGACAGAATTAGTACATATTGAAATTATTTGATCTTTTTATGCAAATATTTAGTTATGTGATAGTCATATCAATAACCTTTAATGTCACATCAGCACTTTCCACACTCAATTTTGACCAAATTAATTTTGGGCTAAAATTACTATAGATTTATTAAATTTGGACATTTTTGCCACGATTTTAAAAGTGGGCTGAAATCACAACAAGTTGAAAAAGTTTGGATTTTTTAGACAAATAGTCCTTTAAAATATATAAATTTTAATATGTTCATAATTTTTTTATCTATTAATAAATTTCACAATTAGTAATTTTAAATATATATGTGGACTTTATAACAGGGCATATTTTTCTTTTTAAATTAAGTAAAAATTAATTTTATAAATTAATTATGACTTAATTCAAATGCTATTCCTCATGATATTTTTGGAAAAAAATAACTATTATACTACTACCTCACTAACAATGTTTTTTTCATTCATCACACAATATAAATCATTTATACATATGGGCAATACGACCAGCTACAACTTTATTAAAAATAATCTAACCTTTTAATTGATTTTCTTGCTCGAAAGTGGATAGCTTAATATAAGTCTTTAAAAGAGTACAATGATTGCTTAAATTTAATATAAGTGAGCAATGATTGCTTAAATGTAATATAAGTCAGTATAATTCTTTTTGTCATAATGGGTGTCATTCATTCAAACGAAACACTAGTTACAATATGATGGTCCTATGAAGGACAAAGAACAAAAGGTAATTACTTCTAAGTAGTTCTTGGCCATTAGGGCTATTATGAAAGGAGCCTCTTGTAAGTCAAGGTTGAACTCTACAAATATACTCAAGTTCAACAGTTGACTATGTCCAATAAATCAATAATTCTAAAAAGAAGAAGAAAGAGGGACCTAGTCTTATGAAAATACAAACATAAGACTTTCTAAACCAAAAGGAAACAAACAAAAAATTTGTCTGCTATCAATTTATATTAAAGAGAACAAGGAAAATAAAAAAGAAGGAAATTAAAGCAAATAAAACTAAAAAAATCATATCTTAGAAAAATAAAAAAAAAACCTAAGGAGAAACCTGCAGACATAAAGACCTTATCAATCCAACCAAAAAATTGTATACATAGGCTAAGAACACTGAGATAATCTATATGGAATCCCCCTCCTCCTGGTAGCTTGATCGTGCTCCTACTAAAGGACTGTGGATTTTTTTATTAAGGTGAGATCCTCTTCCTATGACTACTTCTACTGCTAGAGACACTATCGGACTGGGATAGCCACCTCTTCAGTGTCCAACAAAACTAACCTTTTATTCCAACCATAATCTTGTCCTTTGATCTTTGAGAAATATAGCACTGCAATAAAAATAAAAAAAATAGAGCAAATTCTTTATTTAGATCCATAGATCTAAAGAAAATAAAGATAAAAAAACTAAAACTATGAAGAGAAAAAAGAAAAACTGCATCATCGAGAAGAAAAGTATAGGGAAGAAGAAGATGGGATGATTTTTTTTGCTAAAATGGCCAAAAAATCACCCACACTTCATTGAGAATAAGGACTTAAAGATAAACTAAGGTTAACTTTTTTCTCTATTGATTAAGAGAAACTAGAGAGCACTTGAGTACAATGATTGTTTAACTTTCAAAGAAACTAATTCTTTAAAGCAATATAATTGTTTATAGGAGAGTCACTTAAGAATGAGAGGGTAGTTTTCTCAAGAACAGTATTGTCTTTAGATTCTCTAATTTGCCTCTTAAATGGGAAGGTCTCCCCTCGTTATAATAGAGCTTATGAGCTTTTAGCATGAAGGATTCTTTAATAGTTTCTTTGTAACTTTCATTTGGCACTTGTGGAGTGGCGTTATTAGTCTAATGCTTGTCTATAGTCCTTGTGGAGTGGAATTGTTAGTTTGACTATTATTCATGCTACTGGCTGTATTGGCAAGTGGAATTATTTTCTTTTATATTGGTATCCTTTAGAAAATAATTTTTTTAAAAGTTTTTAATTTTTAAGTATTTAACATTATTGTATTGTCTTTACATTACTTCTTCCAGTCTTTCACATTATTTCTCTTACATTATTGTTATTGCTTTCAATTTGTCACTTTATTGCTAAACAAATACAAAAATAATAATCTTCACTGTCATCTCCTAATTTGACTTATGGGCTATTGGTATTAAAACTAATAGGGATAGAACACTTATTGTAAGTTATTCTATAAATGGATATCACACATACAAGTTTTTATATAAATTAGGAGAGTGGTTTAAGTTGTAAGTAATAAATCAATTGTAAATCAATTGGCTTAGCTCATCCATTTATAAGAACATGAATGTTTAGATAAAGTTAAGTATGAATTTATTTTTCAAAACTCAATTTATCTTTAATACCTCATCCACCTCTATGATTGGGAGAACATTGTTAATATTGAAGAAATTATCATTTAAGATTTTGAAAAGGCAATAGATAAATGGAAAACTTATAAAGTTCAAAAGAATCAAATCTACAAGTCTAGTAAATTTAACATGTTTAGCAAAAATGATTACACTATTCGAATTGAAGAAATATATATATTAAATGAACCATTTGAAACCATCATACTTCTTTCTCAATTTTTCTTGAACAAAAATAAAAATGAAAAAAAAAAGTATAATTATATTCATATTGTTTAGAACAAGAAATGATAAAGTCTTTAACTAAGAATGATTGAATACCTCGATCCAGACTATCTTGAAATGTGTGCAATTTTATGATTTTTAAAATTATGTACTTAGTTTAATATAGTATAGTCTTTATAATTGTCTAATATCATTTGGCTATTTTTGTAATCTTATTGTCTCATTGCATAATAAAACTATTTTAGACAGTCTCATTTTACAAATAATAACTTATAATTATAGAATGATGGTCAAATCTATTTTATCTACTTTAATTAATAAAGTATAACATAGTTGTGGTAACTACATTTGCATCAAAAGCTCTCTTACGTAGTAAGAAAGGTGAAACATTGCTTCCCCAAACAAACCTCAATAAAATCAATGTTGTTGTTTCTAGATCCATCAAATGGCATGAAGTCTCTCTTATAAATGTGTGGATCTTAGAGGGAGCAACCAAACCAAAGCCTGAAAAATGAGTGTTCAAAAATTAATGAGTTTGTCTAATAATATGGTAAGTGTTAAAAATGAGTATTAAAAATTGTTGTCCCTAGGATTCCTAAAATAATTAACTTTTATATAATTTTAAAAAAAGTATTGGAGAAAATAACAAGAAATACTATGAATAAAAAGGAAAAAAATTAAATTAACATTTTTTACTTTAAGTATTTGTCAACTTATAAAAACATTTTACTAATATATATTTTATTGGTTTAGAATCTCTTTACACGTATATTTATAATTTGTAAAAGAAATATTTATTTTAAGTTATATTGCGATTGTTTTCATAATCTCTTAGGCCATCTCTAACTGCAAACACTAAAATTGTAATGCCCTACATTGACATACCTCTATCATATACGTCCTTTAATAAAAGAAATGTCAAAATGGATCATTACCAGTAGACCTAATAGTTATGATAACTATCTAAAATTAATTATGCTATGCCAATGCATATATAATAGTAAATTAAATGGCACAACACTTAACAGTTATTGGCAAATGGCATTCATAATATCCATAAACACATAAACTCTATAAGCTTTATTTATATATACACAAAAGTAGATTTCTTTTCATATAATATTTTTTCATAATACGTGTAGGAGAGTATGAGTTATATAAATAATTAATAAAAAATATTGACAATTATAGTTCCAACAAACCTTTCTCTACAAGATCTCAACTATATGAATATATTCATTATCCATCAACACATCCATAACCGTGGCATCCTATAATCTCTCTCAAATCTTAGAAGAAAAATGTATCAGTCACTGCCCAAGGAGGTAATACTTGGTATCTAGTAAAAAGGCTAAAAGATGTGGTCCACTATTGGTAAATCATATCTAGGTCAAAGTGACTTAGACTCCAGAATCAATATGGTAGAAAACATGTAGTGTAGTACATATGTTATCTGTACACTTATTGTGCACTATTAACATACATCCATTAACTCTCAGTGGCTTAATAATAACTCGAAAGGCAAACTTAGCATCTATATCATGATAGATGATGTATTACATTATTGTCTCTCTCCCTCTCTCTCTTTTTATCAACTCATTGGTCATAGAAGTCCATTGTATTTCCATATTATCTATATACTAGCTACAAAATATAAATACCTATATTGGAAATGTAAAAGAAGAGAGTGTGAGTAATTTTATAAGAAAAAATTACCTAGCGATTGGTTAGAGTGCAAAAATGGGTATAGAGAATATAGAACTGATTAATGATAGCAAACTACCAATATCAAGATAATAATTAAAAAAATTAAACAAATTAAGAAGCTAAGTTACCACAGAAAGATGTAATTCTTAAATCTTTAATTAAGGTTTAAAAGTGAAATTCTTAATTCTTGAATTTACACTTGAAAATGGAGTTCTTGATAATTAATTATTTATTAATGGCATTATTATTATTAGATTCCTTCTAGAACTCGAATTGTGTTTTCCATAGTTTCACTTATGTAATTATTATTGTATTACACAAAGTACGTTACGAACATTAGAGCACTATGACACATGTTCAAGTGTAATTCAACTCGTAAAATAGTATATCATATGCTAAACATTATGTCTCATCAGTAACATCATTGCATCTCATATGCAACACAGTAATGCCATTCTCATTATCTCTTTCGTAGAGCATACTAATTCATAAAATCAGTATGCATACTTTTCAACCATATAAATTTGCCTAAAGGCATGATGAATTTATGCATTGTCCTAAAATAGTTATTATTTGTTAACAAAGCACAAAAATTAATTTATGACGAATCTTACATTAGAGACAATTATAATTATATCTCATCTATAATCTCCTCATTACCCCTTGACAGACACAGATTCAATTATGCTCTAAAATAATTCCAATTATAATATTCAAGATTTGAGTACAAATATTGACAAAATTGCCATTTCTCATTTTTTACATGTACTTTTAGTTAAATTTCAATGTAATGTTTGTTCTTGTTGTTCATTTATAACTCTTCTATAATAAATTTATTCTCATGTTAAAGACTTAAGAAAATTTTGTAAAATTATCATAATTTGAAGTTATCACATGCAAGTTGTAGTTCTTAAATTAAAAATTTGCATTTGAGTTTGAAGTAACTTGACCATAATGTGGTTTTTTGAATTAAATGAGTAAAACATAAACTTAATATCTTAATTTATAAGTTAATTTCTTGAATTACAATTTACTTTCGTAGTTATATATGTAAACATAAACATATATCAAGTTATGAAGAAACCCATATTGATTTTAAAATAACATATTAGTTCTTCAAGTGAACACTTGTTTTTATAAACATAGTTTTAGATTCGACCTTGGGTTATAAATTTATCTATATAATGTGGGGTTTATTACACTAGTGGTACCTTAACTTTCCATATATTTCATTTTGGTACTAGATTTTTAATTTTTTTTCTTTTTAGTTACTAAAGTTCTAATTTTGTTTTAACTTAAAGTAATTCGAACATATCCAATCAAATTTAGCATACGTGGCAGTCATAATAAACATATTCTTAGAATATTCACCATGTAAGCATTCCACTAAGTAACCTAATTATCTTATGGGTCCTAAAAAATAAAATTACTATTTATTAGGGTTTTTACATTTTCAATTTTATTTTCTTTAGTAATTTTGTTTTTTAGGGCCCACAAAATGATTAGACTGCTTAATGGGATGCTTACGTGGCAAATATACTAAGAATATGTTTATTTCGGCTGCCATGTATGCTAAATTTGATTGAATATGATTGAGTTATTTTAACTTAAAATAAAAATAGAACTCTAGTAACTGAAAAGAAAAAATTAAAAATCTAGTACCAAAATGAAACATATGTCAAAGTTAAGGTACCATAGGTGCAATGACTTGATAATAGATATACACATATATTTAAAATTTATCGCTTATTCCCATGGCTCATACACCCTAATGTTTCTTTTATTTTTTATCACTTAAATGTACTTATTATAGTTTTGGAATTGTAGAATTTCATCCAATATAGAATAGTTAGTTTCAAGCTTAATTAATGTCTTTTCAAGTCATGCACAGACTATAAATCCACCAGCATTGTAGTCAGTCATTGGCTTAACTTGCTAAGACAACAATGAATCCACTTAGCTGGCACTTAAGTGACTTGCTACTTTGCTCGTATAACCAGGCGATGCTTAGTTACCTTGCAGGTGCAGAAGCAGTAGCGACTACATCTTGTCCAACTGAAAACTTCACAATATAATTACTTTTCTATATCTCATTCATTGTTATAACACAATCATTTCCATAGTCAAATAACTTGCATGCCTAAAATTTAGTACTTCGCAAATGATTCAAAATCTATAATTTATTGTTTAAGATATTTCATATATGGTTTGAGGTTATAACATATTTTTATTTCCTCATTCTTAGAATAATAGAATTCAAAATCAAAATATAAACAAATTCAGTAGAATAAAAAAGTCCTAAGATTAAATACTCAAGAAGCATTAAAAGGACTTTTAAATGAAAAGAAAAAAAATCAAGACTTTACCCAAAATAAAAAGATATCACAATCAAGTAACATGAGTTTTCCAAACAATTTAGAATTTGAGATCAAGCTTAAGCTCAACCAAATTAATTTTAAAAGAACTTTACTAGAAAGTTGAATAATGGTAAAAGAGAAGAGTCATTCACATATATTCCTGTTGGGGTCCGTGATACAAACGCAGCGGAAAAATTAAAATTTTGTCACGTTCCCAAGCCAGGATCCATGTAATTCGACTAATAGATTAAATCTAGGGTTTTTAATAATCTTACCAAAACGCAGAAGAGGCAAGATTCTCTGGAAGGGTGAGAGGAGGTTCACACCGGTGACACCTTACCTCGAGCTTTTTGGCTTGGTTGTTCGGATCAAGACGTCTCCAAAAGGATGCGTCCTCTATAGGTATCCACATGAACAGCCCTTCACAAAACGAATTTGAGTGTGTGTGCTAGCAACCTCTTGACTGTCTCACAAATCAAGAACAAAAGGAAAAACTCTGTCTTTGTTTTCTAAGAGGAAAGAAAATGAATTTGGAGGCAAAAACAAGTGTGTGAAACCCTAGAGAATATAACATATTTATAGACTCCAAGTTAGGGTTTCACTTACCAATAACCTTTTGGTAATTTTCCATTTATTATATTCTGATTTTGTTTAAAAATAAATCAAAAATAATATCTTATTTATTTATTTAAAATAACATTTATCTTAAATAAATAAATAAATAAAACACTTTAATTATTTATTTCCACAAAGTTTATTTTGGGCTTATTAAACCCATATCCGTTTTGGGCTTGTTCTAAGTGTGTGACCCTGTAGGTTCACATAACATTGGCAGTGGGCCTAAATCTCTATATAGGCCTACAAGCCATAAGTGGCCTCTAGCAAGACATTATGACTACCCAAGTCATGTGAAGTCAATAATCTGACATAACCTAATTACAATGAATTTTATTGTCCCTTTATCATATGATATCTTAATTGAACATAAGGCATAGAATGTCATCCTTATATAATTCAATATTATGACTTGATTCCAAGTAGACTGAAAATGATAACTCTTTATCAATTCATTTCAGCATGGCCATGCATTTTATTCAGTCTATCTCATCAAGGGGCCTTTAGATATCTTTCTCATATTAATGAGGGATAAATTCCTTCTAAATCACTCACATTCCTCACATAACTAATTTTATATCTAACAACATTCTTTTAATCATCCAGTTAAAGACAATGTTAGAATGTGTCAAAACATAAAATAGCTATGTAGAAATCCATGATGATTTCAAGGTCAAAGGACCGAAATAAAATTACTGTGATAAGAAATACTTATGACAATAATCTATGTAGTATTCTCATAGTGGGTCAATCCAATACATGATCTCTCATCATGTACCTATGAGTTGACTTAATATCTCATATTTATGATTAGTAAAACATAACCATCAGTCAACATCATACTAGCCTTAATACTTTAATATTCATATAATGAATAAATGGCTAGGGATAATTAGAATAGAACTCTTATTTTAATCTAAGGGTTTTACTATCAAGTCACATACTTGATGGCCTTAGTAAGAATTAACCATTCATGTAATTATCATAAAATCAAATGATAATATAATACCTCTTTATTAATAAAATAAGAAAGTCAATACATAATCACAAATGATTGACCTAGTGCATATCACTAACAATTCCAACACAACCTAACTCTTAGGCACTTCTAGTTAGTAGCTTGATTTCCTATAAAGACAAATAAAAAACTAAGATTTCTTGAACATTTATCATGAAACTAGAATTTTATGGTTACTACCTAGATGTTTAAACAATTAAGATTAATTAAAATTGACATTGGGATGGAAAAACCTAATCAATCTTGGCTTAATTCTAGTCCAACCTTTAACTCCTCAAATTCTTTATTAATCTTAAGTTTTTAAAAGCTCCTTCCCTTATTTTTCTCTTCTGCATGTCTATTTTAAATGGATAATTTTTTTTAAAAAATATATATAGGTGTCTAACTAAAAGAGAGAAACTCTCATGTTGTTTGACATCCTAACCACAAAAGTTAACCTTAACCCTTTATTTTGACAACTATTAAACCTTGAGCCCTCATCATTTTCTTATTAAGATAAATTAATAAGAAATTAATTGATTAATTATTTTAATCAATTTAAGAATGAATTTAATTACTTATTTTTTTTATTTTAACAATGATGATTTTTAACATAATATGTATGAGGTAACAAATGCTATAATTCTACCCCTTTAGAAAGAATTTCATCCTCAAAATTTGGACAATATTGTCACTTCATGTTATAACAAAAAATAGTAATTTTGGGTACTGTCATCTAATGTCCTTCTCCTTTTCCTATGTTTCTTCTTCTTTCCATAACATTTTAACCAATGGAATTACTTTATTTCTTATCACTTTCTAATCCTTACTTATAATAGCTATAGGCTCCTCCTTATATCTTAAATTTTATTTTAATTCCACTAATTGCTCTTGTAAAATATATGAGAGATCACTTTGGTACTTCCTTAACATTAATACACCAATGGTACCTTAAATTTTCCATATATTTATTTTGATACCAAAATTTTAATATTTTTTCTTTTCAATTATTGAAGTTCAATTTTTTGTTCAGGTTAAAGTACCTTGAATTATTCCATCAAATATAACATATATGGCAATCACAATCGAAATAAGCATATTCTTAGTATATACACTACATAAGCATCCTAGTAAGCAGCCTAATCATCTTGTAGGTCCTAGAAAATAAAATTACAAAAGAGAATAAAATTGAAAATAAGAAAATAAAATTATTTTTTAAGGCCCCATAAGATTTTTAGGCTACTTAATGGGATGCGTACGTGGCAAATATACTAAGAATATGTTTATTTCTGCTACCATGTATGCTAAATTTGATAAGATATGTTAGAGGTACTTTATCCTAAAATAAAAATATAACTTTAGTAACTGAAAAAGAAAAAATTAAAATCTAGCACCAAAATGAAATATGTAGCAAAGTTACGATACCGTTAGTGCAATAAACCCCTCAAATGTTGGAAGCAAAAAAGTATAAGTCACTACCCAAGGATGTAATGCCTATTATCTAGTATAAAAGTAAAAGTATGTGATCCGTTACTACTAGATCATATCTAGGTCAAAGTGACCTAGACTCCATAATCATTCTAGTAGAAAACACACACTGTAGTACACATGCTATCCATACACTCATCATGCACTACTAACATACGCACATTAGCTCCTACTAGGTTGATAACAACTTAGAAGGCAAGCTTGGCATTTGTATAATGATAAATGATGTATCATGCTAGAGTCTCTCTTTTTCATCATGGAAGTCCACTATACTGCCATCTTACCTATATAGTAGCTACAAAATATAAACACCTATATTGAAAATGTAAAAGAAACAAGTGTGAGTGATTTTATATAGAAATTAAATAATGAGAGTCTAGAGTACAAATACAAGTATAGAGAATATAGAACTAATTAATGATAGCAATATCAAGATAATAAGGATAAAGAACTGCATAGATTATGAAGCTATGAAACATAGATCAAGTTTTAGCAAAATCCATATTGATTTGAAAATAACTTATTAGCTCTTCAAGTGAACACTTATATATATATATAAAAGCTATGGGAGTAAGAGATAAATTTTAGATATTTATGTATGTCTATTATCAAGTCACATTATACAAATGAATTTAAACTCAAGGTCGTTCTTAAAACTATGTTTAACTATAAGTGTTCACTTGAAGAGTTAAATGTACTTATTATGGTTTTGGAATTATAAAATTTCATCAAGTATGGAATAACTAGTTTCAAGCTTAATTAATTTCAATTTCCAATCTTGCACAAACTACAAAAGCACTAACATTGTAGTTAGGAGTCGAGTCAGCTTGATGAGGTGATGGTAGATCCATTCAAGTAGCAACTGAGTGACCCATTTCTTTGGCCATTTGATTAGGCAATGCCTGATTGCCCTATAGGTGTAGCAACCACAATAACTACATCTCATCCAACTAAAAACATTAACTTTTTCATATCTCATTCATTGTTGTAACACAATAATTTCCATAGATAAATAACTTGCATGCGTGAAATTTAGTACTTTACAAATGATTTAAAATCTATAATTTACTATTAAAGATATTGCATGCATGGTTTGCGGTTATAATAGAATTTTATTTACTCATTCTTACAACAATAGAATTCAAGATCAAGAAATAAAAAAATTCAAAAATAAATTAAAAATAGAGAAGTCCTAAGATTAAATACTCAAGAAGCAAAAAAAGGACTTTCAAATGGAAACAAAAAAAAAATCAAAAATTTATCCAAAATAAGAAGATATTACAATCAAGTAACACAACTTTTTTCAATAATTCAAAATTCGAGATCAAGCTCAAGCTCCACACAATTAATTCAAAAAGCTCTTTACTAGGAATTTGAATAATATTAAAAGTAAAGAGTCACTCACATATATTTCAAAAAAAACCCAACTCTTAGGCACTTCTAATTAGTACCTTGATCTCCTACAAAGACAAATCAAGAATTGAAAATTCTTGAACATTTATCACTAAACTAGAATTAGGCTTCTACTTAAATGTTTAGACAATCAAGATTAATTAGAATTAACATGCAGCTGAAAAAAAAAGTTTAACTAAAGAGAGAAACTCTTATGTTGTTTGACACCTCATTCATAAATGTTCAATTTAAACACTCATTTTCACATCTATTAAACTTTGAGCTCTCATCACTTTCTTATTAATATAAATTAAGTTTCTTGATTATTTATTTTAATCAATTTAAGACTTAATAAAATTATTTATTTATTTATTTTAACAACAATAATCTTTAACATAACATGTCTGAGGGCACGACTGTTACAAAAATGGTGTTAATTTTATACCAAAATGCAGTTTGTACAATCATTTTCCTCCAATCCATTACACCATTTTTAACACCCAAAAAGAATATTCTTTGTATAGTCTTTTTTTATATCTCATTTTATTATATTTATACATTTGTCACATTGCACTCATATTTATATTTTCTAACAAATTCATCCAACAGTAATATATTTTAGTTTTTATCAATTATGTTACACATTAATAAATTAATCATTTTTAATTATATGCCATATTGACTACTTAATTAAAAATAAAATTACATACAAAAATTAAAAATTACATGTTACATTCAAAGATCAATAATAAAAGAGTACAACTGCAACAATATTTATTTTATATATATATATATATATATATTATTTGTTTCACAAATATATATTTTTTTATTTAGGTACATTTTAAATTCATTTAAGAAAAATATTGTAAATAAATATAATTTTGGACTAAATTGTTGAAAAAAAGTATGTATATATGTTGACCATTTGCATGATCAAACTCCTAATTTTGGACTTTGACAAACAATTTTTATACTAATAATTTCAATTAAGTGTGTAGGGAATTATATACCAAACATATACCAAGCATATACACTTTTGGATGTATAATGACTTTTCAGGCTGATTGAACTTCTAAGATTGAAGAAGACTTTTGACATATTTAGAGCTCTTAAATGAGAAAATGAGCTTCTTAACATTTGAAATAGACATCTTGAGCTTTCTGAATTGGGCTTTTTGTGAAAATCCAAGTTCATTTGGTTATGCAAATTTTGAATTGAAATTCATGTATATGTCTGCCATCTCAAACTGCACATCTCTTAGTATTTTGGACATATCTTGAGTTACAGAAGTCCAATTAAAGTGATTAAAAATGCTATAAAAATATAAGTCAAATATCTACAACTTTTATGAAGAAAACATGGGTAAATTCGAATTTCTTCAGGAGCAGATCACGGCTTCAACTTGTGTATAGCTGTCTGATAGTATTCTGTATTTTAGATTGCACAATCCTCAGTAATTTGGACATATCCCGAGCTACAGAAGTAAAATTTAGGTGATTCAAAATTTCATGGAAATAAAATTCAAATATCTACAGTTTTCATGAAGAAAGTATGAGAAAATTCAAATTTCTTCATGAGCAAATCACTGCTTAAATTTGGGTATAGCTGTCTGACCGTAATCTGCATTATAGATTGCATAACCCTTAGTATTTTGGACATATCTTAAGCTACAAAAGTCCAATTTAGGTGATTAAAGTTCATATGGAAAGATAATTAAAATATCTACAGATTTTATGAAGAAAGTGTGGACAAATTCAAATGTCATGAGGAGTCAATTACGGTTTCAATCCATGAATAGCTATCTGGCAGCATCAGTCTCAATAATTCAAAATATACACATTGGACACATCATTTGCACCTCCAACAGCTATATTTTTTAGTATAAATACCTCTAAAGCCGAATGGAAGTAAAGAAACTTGTTTTATTATTTATTATCTCTTAAGCTTTCATTGAGCTCTTAAATTCTCTTAAATAATTATTTGTTTGTATAACTCTTATGAGAGTTGGGTGTGTGTTAGAAATAGAATTTCTCTTCATCTTAAATCTTGGGTTAGATTAAAAGGGAAGTGAGATTTATTTCTAAAGGAATTGGTTTAAGTGTTGTCCATTAAAACACTTGGGTTTTGGTTCTTTGAGTGAGCCTTGAAAACTCATGTTGTAAGATTATAAGAGTGAGCCATAAAACTCTTGTATAATCTTAATCCTGTGAATAAGATTGTGGGTGATTGAAAATCCTAACTTGGGGATAAATTAGGTAGAGACGTAGCATTGTTATTGAATCCGAACTCCTTAAATTTTTGTATTCTTCATTCTTCCTTCTTAACTTCTATTTAATTCTTGCAAAGAATTTTTTTAATTTTTTCTCATTTTTATTTGATAGTACTATTCACCCTCCCCCCCCCCCCCCCCCCCCCTAGGACTCTTTTCAATATATAGTAAGAATTTGTACTAAATTGAATAGTTTAAATGTTATGGATATATTAGGAAAAAACTAAAAATGCATTTGTGAATAGTGGCAATGTATATTTGTATTGCCATTGTTCACCAAACCCAAAATGGTGTTGCATTTGGTGTTGGCTTGGAGAAAAAAAAAAAAAACCATTTTGGTGTTGGTTTCGAGATGGCCTTGGCAAATAAAAATTAGAAAAAAATACACAAAAATATTTGTAATTTCAATTCTAATCATTTTTTGATATGTGGTTTTAATCCTAATAAATTATTATTTTGTGCAATAAATTATTAGCAAATAAAGACAAATAATCTAATATCGCTAAAAATGCTGACATGGTAAAAGATATTTTAGTTATATCACTTTGTGGTTTTATATTTTGACTTGTGATTTATTTTTATAACAAATAAGTACCTTATTTTAAAAAATAAAAATATAATAAATTTATTTATTTATTTATAATCATAATAATAATAATATGAAAAATTTTTATAAATAATTTCTTAATGGATGAACTAATTTTTTAATTTTTCTAAAATTTTATAAGAATATATATATATATTTTATTTTATATATGTATATTTCTATAATAAAAAAATGTATTTTTATAAGATTATAATTTATTATTTTATACATATTTTAATTTGATCAATTTGAAAATTTATATTATTAACACAGTATTAATAATTTGATAATAATTAATTTTATTACAAAATTAAAGATATCTTATTACAAAAATTATTTTAATTTTATAAAATTAAATATTAATTATTGTAAAATTATTAATAATGCATTAATAACATAAGTTTTTAACAAAATATTTGTGCATGACTTTGGTGTGTGTATAATTATGAAGCTACAATTTATAAAATTTTTCAAATTTAGAAACTTAAATTTTAACTATTGTAAAATTATTGATAATTTATTAATAATATAAGTTTTAAATTAATTAGATTAAAAATATATAAAATTCTAAAAAATTAAAAATTAATTACTATAAAATTATTAATACTGCATTAATAATATAAATTTTTAAATTGATCAAATTAAAATATGTATAAAATAATATATTATAATCTTATAAGAATATAATTTTTTATTATATATACATATAGAAAAGAAAACATTATATTCTTATAAAATTATAGAAAAATAAAAAATTGGTTCATCCATTAAGAAATTATTTATAAAAAAATTTCATTTTATTATTATTATTATAAATAAATTTATTATTTTTTATATTGTAAAATATTATAGTTATTTGTTATAAAAATAAACCACAAATCAAAATATAAAACCACAAAATGATATGATTAAAATACTCTTTGCCACATCAGTATTTTTAACGGTATTAGATAATTTGCCTCTATTTGCTAATGGTGTGTTGCACAACGTACCAATTTGTTAGGGTTAAAATCATAGGTCAAAAAATGATTATAGTTTAAACTATATGCTACTTTTTTTATACTTTTTTTAAAAAATAAAATGGTGCCTGCATACTTTCACCCTTTAACTTTACTTTTTTGACTTACATCACCTCTAAACTTTCATTTTAACTATTTATGGGCAAATTACCACTAGTTACTTAACTTTATATAAGATTTTAAATTGGTTATTTATCTTTAATTTCTAACTTTTTTGTAACTCAACTTTTATTTATTTTCAAAATGGTTCCTATATAAAATTTTGGTCCTTCATCTTTTGATTTTTCAATTTAATCCACTTTTATAAAGATCTTTAGAATTCTCAATTTTCTTTCATCCCTTGGCTCTGATACCATTCAAGGTGAGCTTGCTTACTCTAAGGCAGAACCAGAAAGGTACTCATGGATCAAGAAGAATGTGATCTAAATTTTCTAAATTCTTTCAGCTTCTCAAACTCGTTAAAATATCAAGAGCTAGCAACAAAACTCAATTCATTATGTTCTTGGATTTTATATAATAATAATATTAATAATACACAACTTTTTATTGTATTCAACACAATCACAACATTGATTATTATATTCTTGGCAAATATTAACATCTTTCTATATTGGGTCGAATAATTTTTGTCTTAAAACTCTTAAACTATTATTATTACATTAGTCAAACAAACACAAATAATGGATAAGACTTTCTACAATGGAAGGCATGGAGAAAATAAAAATAGATATTTTTATTTTATTTATGATCTTTAGAACCTATGAACTTATTTGTAAGAAAATAATTTTTTGAATAAAAATGGTAATATTATATAACTTTAAAACTTAAAATCTTAAAAAGAGATTATGTTTGAAATAAAAATAAAAATTTGATAATCAAAATGTCACAAATTGAAATTAAATGATATCTTTAAAAAACTAACTAAAATTTATCAACCATTCAAAGAATTAATCCAACTTCTATTTTAGACCCATTTAACTTCTAATTAATAGATATTTATTATGAATGTGAATGAACAATATATTGCTTGTGAATGAACAATATATTGCTTGTGAGAGAATAATACTCAAACAGTGAAAAGAAAATCTCTATATAAAGGGATTAAAATTCATTAATGAGAAGGTGAAGAAGAAGAAAAGATAGATTACTCTCCAAATTCTTTCAATATTATAGTTCTCTAAATTCTCTCCAAACTCTCTCTAAATTCCCTCAAAATCATTCTACTATAAAATATTTTTCTTCTAGTTAAATACTACTAAATTCAAGTTTAGTTTTATAACAAAATAAGTAATTCAATCTTTATTTCACAACACGTTATCAGCACGAGGAGCTCACGATCAAAACAATAAGGTACATATTTCTTAATATTTAATATTTATGAATATATTAGTTGATTATATATTATCATGGATGGCTATGCCTCCTACTAATTTATATATTTATATTTATTTCTTCAATCTAACTTTATGTTAATTGTTATTTTTATTTTGTTTTACTAACTACACCATTGATGCAAATATTGCTAGAAATGGTTCTAACCTTATGGATGGCTATGCCTCCTACCAATTTATATTTATGCACATTTATTTTTTTTATTATTTATGTTAATGGAAGGCTATACCCCATTTTATATTAATGGACGGTTTTGCCCCATATTTATATATATCGTTATGTTAACTCACTTGCTATAAATAATCATATCAACATTATTTATTGATTTTACTTTATATAATTTATTTCTCAATATATTATATTAAAAAAAAATTCTAACGGCTATATTTTTATTACCAACGGTAATATAACGGTAATAAACGACTATATTTTTCATTATAAATAGATGAGCTATAAATTTTATTTATTCACACAAATTCATACATTTTCTCTTTCTCTCTTTACTCTAAATTATAAACATGATTTGGTATATTTATATTTGTGTTTTGATCATGACTATTATAATAGTTTTAGGAATAATTAATATGGAAGATGATTTTCTATTTGATATAATTTTAAGTATTATTGTATCATTTTTTGTACCACTATTATTTCTTGCAATATTCATTCATGATATAATTAATTAGTAAATTCTGATCATGTTTGATTTTTTTTAGTAGTCATCAAATTTATGAATTCTAATTGAGTTATATTTTTTTTATTAGTTATCATAATGACAAATCTAGCAAAGCTTGAGTTCGTTGCTCTTGACATCACGGGAAAAAATTATATGTCTTGGATTCTAGATGTAGAGATGCATCTTCAATCAATGGGGTTAATTGATACCATAAAAAAAAATAATAACACCTCATTACAAGATAAGGCCAAGTCTATAATTTTTCTCCGTCATCATCTTGATGAAGGATTAAAATGTGAATATTTGACTGTCAAAGATCCAAGTGTTCTTTGGAAGGATCTAAAAGACAGATATGATCATCAAAGAGATGTAATACTACCAGTAGTCACTGATGAATGGAGAGCTTTACGCTTTCAAGATTTTAAAAAAGTGAGTGACTATAATTCTGCAATGTTCAGAATAGTATCACAATTAAAATTCTGTGGACAGACAGTCACAGATGAGGATATGCTGGAGAAAACTTACTCCACATTTCATGCATCAAATGTTACACTACAACAACAATACAGGATGCAGAGATTTAAAAAATATTCTGAACTAATTTCATGCCTACTGGTAGCTGAGAAAAATAATAAACTCTTGATGAAAAATCATCAGTCCCATCCCACTGGCTCAATAGCATTTCCAGAAGCAAATGCTACAAATTATTCCAGATATAAAAATTACAATAGCCATGGACGTGGGAGAGGTAGAGGTCGTGGACGTGGAAGAGGTCAATTCTTTGGCCGTGGTCGTGGAAATAAATATAATAATACTCCACAAAAAACTCAGACTCAGCCTCAAAAGAAGTTAAAATCAGTCATCAGTGGTGTTCAAGAAAGGCCTTAACATAAGTTTGAAACTGTGTGTTTCAGATGTGGTAGTAAAGGACACTGGTCATGAATTTGTCGAACACCACCACATCTTTGCCAACTTTATAAGGCATCATTGAAAGGCAAAGAAAAGGAAATAAACTTCAATGAGCATCATACTCATGTTAATGATACAACTCATCTAGATGTTTCTGATTTTACTAACAATGGAAATTGAGACATCTATAATTTTAAGTATATTGTTATTACTTATTTGATTCTGAAGAATATGTTATTGTTATGTATGTTATTTTTAAATTAAATTAAATGTCTTACTTTACAATTATTTTATGTTTTTACCTTAATTGATTAATTTTGTGTTTATCTATTTTGAAGTTTAATATGGATTGTACTCAATATAAAGACAATATTGGAGATCTCTGCATACCAAATAGTGGTACTACACATACTATCTTGAAAAATAGAGATTATTTCTCTGAAATAAAGCCCATAAAGGCAGTTGTAAAAACAGTATCAGGTCCTGTAGATCTGATTGAAGGAATTGGCAAAGCTAAATTTATGTTACCAAATGGAACAAAGTTTATAATTGATGAAGCTTTGTTTTCACCAAAATCAACAAGAAATTTATTGAGTTTTGATGACATATATCGAAATGGGTGTGATACCCAATCTATTACTATAAATGGTAACAAATATTTAAATATAGTTTCCTATGAATCAGGAAAAATACAAGTATTGGAAAGACTGTCAAAACTCCCTAATGGATTGCATTACATGTATATACATGTAATTGAATCAAATATGGCAGTAAAAGAAAAATCTTATGATCCTTCAATAATAAATTTATGGCATGACAGATTAGGTCATCCTGGATCAGTAATGATGTGAAGGATAATTGAGAATTCACATGGGCATCCCTTAAAGGGGCAAAGAATTCCTCAATCAAATGAAATGCCATGTACAGTTTGTTCTCTTGGAAAATTAATCTTGAGACCTTCACCATCTAAAATTCAAAATGAATCACCTATGTTTCTTGAAAGAATTCAAGGTGATATATGTAGGCCAATTCACCCACCATGTGGACCATTCAGATATTTTATGGTATTAATTGATGCATCTAGTAGATGGTCACATGTTTGTCTATTGTCAACTTGTAATGTTGCATTTGCAAGGTTGCTTACTGAAATTATTAAATTACGAGCACAATTCCCTGATTATACAATCAAGAGGGTAAGACTTGATAATGCTGGTGAATTTACATCTCAAGCATTCAATGATTATTGTATGTCTATTGGGATCATTGTTGAGCATCATGTTGCCCATGTACATACTCAAAATGGCTTAGCTGAATCATTGATTAAACGCCTTCAACTTATTGCTAGACCATTAATAATGAGAACAAAGCTTCCCATTTCAGTTTGGGGTCATGCAATCCTACATGCTGCTTCATTAATTCGCATTAGACCTAGTGCATATCATAAATACTCCCCACTACAATTGGCATTTGGTCAAGAGCCAAATATTTCCCATCTCAAAATTTTTGGTTGTGCAGTATATGTACCTATTGCGCCACCTCAGCGCACAAAAATGGGTCCTCAACGAAGATTGGGAATTTATGTTGGGTTTGAAACACCCTCGATTATTAGATATCTTGAACCTTTAACTGGTGATGTTTTTACAGCACGTTTTGTTGATTGCCAATTTAATGAGGTTGTTTTCCCAACATTAGGAAAAGGGGAGAAAGAAGGGAAAAGGGATATTTCATGGAATGAACCATCATTATTGCATCTGGATCCTCACACAAAATAATGTGAATTAGAAGTGCAAAAGATTGTGCACTTACAAGCAATTGCAAATCAATTGCCAGATGCATTTACTGATACAAAAAGAGTGACTAAATCATACATACTAGTAGCCAATGCTCCTGCTCGTATTGAAATTCCAAAAATAAAATCTGAGAATAAAGACACTCATGAGTCTAAAACACGCCAGAAGCGTGGAAGACCAATTAGTTCTAAGGATAAAAATCCTCGAAAGAGAAATGGAGTAGATAATCATATTGATAGCGAGGAAAATATCCCTGAAGAAATAGAAAATAAAGAAAGTTATGAAACATTGTCATATACTGTTGCATGTGAAATCATAAATGACAAAGATGATCCTGAACCAAAATCAGTCATGGAATGTCAAAATAGGCATGATTGGATAAAATGGAAAGATGCTATGCAGGCTGAATTGGACTCACTAAACAAATGAAATATTTTTGGGCTAATTATTCCTATGCCTAAAACTGTGAAACCTGTAGGATACAAGTGGGTCTTTGTACGAAAGAGAAATGAGAAAAATGAAATAATAAGGTACAAAGCTAGACTTGTAGCTCAAGGTTTTTCACAAAGGCCAGGAATTGATTATAATGAAACGTATTCTCCTGTTATGGATGCAATTACGTTCAGGTATCTGATTAGCCTAGTAGTTTTTAAGAAATTAGAAATGCGTCTTATGGATGTTGTGATTGCTTATTTGTATGGATCACTTGATAGTGACATTTATATGAAAATCCTTGAAGGATTTAAAATGCCTGAAGCATTAAGTACAAAACCCAAAGAAATGTATTCGATTAAGCTCTAAAGATCTTTATATGGGTTAAAACAATCTGGGCACATGTGGTATAATCGTTTAAGCGATTATTTGATTAATAAAGGATATGTGAGTAATATTATCTGCCTATGCGTTTTTATTAAGAAAACAATATCCGGATTTGTGATTATAACTGTATATGTTGATGATTTGAATATCATTGGAACAAAAAATGAGATCCATGAAGCAACAGTATACTTAAAGGAAGAATTTGAAATGAAAGATCTTGGAAAAACCAAGTATTGCCTTGGTTTACAAATTGAGCAAATGCACAATGGGATATTCGTGCATCAATCAAATTACATAGAAAAGATCTTGAAATGCTTTAATATGGATAAAGCAAATCCTTTAAGTACTCAAATGGTCGTTAGATCACTCAATATTGAGACTGATCCATTTCGACCCTGTGAAGAAAATGAAGAAATTCTTGGTCCTGAATTTTCATATCTCAGTGCCATTGGAGCTCTAATGTATCTTGCTAATTGTACTAGACCTGACATTTCTTTTGCAGTCAATTTATTAGCAAGGTTCAGTTCAGCTCCAACAAAAAGGCATTGGAAAGGGGTCAAACATATACTTCAATACCTTCGAGGAAATGTTGATTTGGGTTTATTTTATTCTAACAATTCAAAACAAGAATTGATTTGTTATGCAGATGCAGGGCATTTATCTGATCCTCATAAAGCGAAATCTCAAACAGGCTATGTGTTCACAAATAATGGAACTGCAATTTCTTGGCGTTCCCAGAAACAAACGCTTATCACTACTTCCTCAAATCATTCTGAAATTATTGCACTACATGAAGCAAGTAGAGAGTGTGTGTGACTTAGATCAATGACACATCATATTGAAGAATCTTATGGTTTTCCAGTCAACAAAAGTCCAACAATTTTTTATGAAGATAATGCAGCATGCATTGCACAATTAAGGGAAGGATATATCAAAAGTGATAGAACCAAACATATACCTCCAAGATTCTTTTGATACACTCAAGAGCTAATAAAAGACAATTATATAGATATCAAGTATATTCAGTCTAGCCATAATTCAGCTGATCTTTTCACAAAGGCACTTCCAACTACAATCTTTAGAAAGCATGTTCACGATATTGGAATGCGACATCTGCATACTATGTGAAGGAAGATTATGCATATCAACTTGAGGGGGAGAAAATCATGCACTGTACTCTTTTTCCTTAAGCTAAAGTTTTTCCCATTGGGTTTTATTTAGCAAGGTTTTAACGAGACAGTTGCAAAATATTGTTATTCAAGGGGGAGTATTATGAATGTGAATGAACAAATATTGCTTGTGAGAGAATAGTACTTAAATAGTGAAAAGAAAATCTCTATATAAAGGGATTAAAATTTATTAATGAGAAGGTGAAGAAGAAGAAAAGATAGATTACTTTCCAAATTCTTTCAATATTATAGTTCTTTAAATTCTCTCCAAACTCTCTCTAAATTCCCTCAAAATCATTCTACTATAAAATATTTTTCTTCTAGTTAAATACTACTAAATTCAAGTTTAGTTTTATAATAAAATAAGAAATTCAATCTTTATTTCACAACAATATTGATCTTATTTAGCTCATAATTTGCCAACATAGTTGTGCGCGTGATTTTAGTCAAAGCTCAGCGCACCAAATGCTCCAAAGTGATATGAAGTGGCAAAGATTATTATATATGTATATGAAATGTTTACATTTAGATCTCTTGTAGCATTTAAATCAAATTATATATAATCAAATATAATTCTTGACCTTCTCAACCCATATACAGACTCAATTTAGTGGGTGTCATTATTTTAACCCCATCAAAACATATTAATCACTTAAAAGAGAAATTATTTTTTGAAAGTACTATATATATATATATACTATTATTTTAAAAAAATTTGTTTAATAAGTAATTAATTATTTTTATAGATAAAATTAAAGGACTGAAATTTAAAAAGTAAAATTTAACGTTGTGATGGTATGCAACCATGACACAGATTTTAATTCGGTTAGAATGAAAGTTTGAGAAGTGATATCTGTGAAGATATGCATTCCGCCAAATTTAAGTTATGTTTTATTGGTTGGATCTTTTGTTTTTTTTTTTTTTTTTTTGTTTTTTTATTAATTTCCCTGAGGACCATCACAAATTGACAAATGGGCTTACACAAACCAAACAAGCAAGGACAATTATGTCATTTGATAAAAGAGATAAAAGTCATCCCATGTGTCAACAAAGGGCAAAGCCATGTCATCATTATCTTATGCCAAACGGAGGGTCCAAAAATTCTGACCATTGCTCTCTACTCCTGACCTCTACAGACCACCACAAAAACCATACTCTATCTAAACAAGCCAAATCCAGTGATCCGCCAACCCACCATATTTTCCTACACCCTTCAGTATCAGTTGGTTAATAGTGTCAGAGGCCAACAGTCAATGCAAATAGCTAATCTTATTGGCAAAAAAAGTATTGTATTAATTGTGTGCACCTGCACAGTATAATCCATCACATTCTGCTGCCTCCACTACCAGAAATTTAAAAAAGGTTGCGTTACAGTTCTTGCTAGCAGTGTATATACCAGCAATTCTTGCTTGAACTTTTTGTGTATTTTGGCCTTTAAGCTGCTATGGCAAAACCTGTTCAAATTGAAGTTTGGAACCCAAATGGGAAATATAGAGTTGTTAGCACTAAACCCATGCCTGGAACTCGCTGGATCAATCTCTTGATTGAGCAAGATTGTAGGCTTGAGGTATACATTTCTTGTTCTTTGAAAAAGCTCTCTTCTTTCTTGAGTTGCTTAAGTTGATTTTTTTTTCTTTTTTTTGTTCAATTAGATATGCACACAGAAGAAAACTATACTGTCAGTTGAGGATATTGTTGCTTTAATTGGAGATAACTGTGATGGAGTAATTGGTCAGGTAATTTATTTTCTTTATGTTTATTATGGATTTGATTAAGGGGAAAAAAAAAAAGTTTTATGGGTGTTGTTAAGGTAAGATTTTTGAGTTTTTGTGTTTATTATTCAGTTGACAGAAGACTGGGGAGAGACTTTGTTTGCAGCTTTAAGCAGAGCAGGAGGGAAGGCTTTTAGTAACATGGCTGTTGGGTACAACAATGTCGATGTTAATGCTGCTAATAAGTATGGTGTTGCTGTTGGAAACACTCCTGTAAGTTCAATACTTTTGGGACTGTGTTGTACATAATTTTTGTCGTTTGATCACATGTTAAGCCAATGTTACAAGTTGAACTTGATTATGTACTTAAAAATAGTTGTGTTCAAATGATGTTTTTAGAGTGCTATTTAAGAATTGGCTAAGAGGTATTGATGCACAGAATTGATGATGTTATTTGGCTCCGGGCTTTTTAATTACTAAATTAATTAATTTGGCCATATGCAAAGTACAAGCAATTTTCTTCTCTATTCAACTTGTGACATTCAGTTTCATTTCAATTGTCTCGTTACATTATCATAACATTTTGCAAGCATAGTTTAGATAGAATGAAATGTGTTTCCTCATATTATACCGCACTGAATCCAACTACTATACAAAGCACCTAGCTATCTGCATAAAATAATTGTACAAAATATTGTTTATTATTATTATTATTATTCTTTGAGAAAATTAATATAGTGAGATTTCGCTATTGCTACTTTGCTTAGGGAGTTCTTACAGAGACAACAGCAGAGTTGGCAGCTTCACTTTCATTAGCAGCAGCTAGAAGAATCGTTGAAGCTGATGAGTTCATGAGAGCAGGCTTATATGATGGATGGCTTCCTCATTTGTATGACTAAAATTATTAATTATATCCAAATATGTATTGGGTGTGAAATGCTTTGGATGAATGCAATTGCTTAACTTGGCTTCTTTGTTGTTCTAGATTCGTGGGCAACTTGCTCAAAGGACAGACTGTTGGCGTCATTGGAGCTGGCCGTATTGGCTCTGCTTATGCTAGAATGATGGTAATCCGTTCAAAAATGAACTTTTAGATGTCTTATGGCTCGGGTATTTCTCATGGTCACTAAATTAATTGGTTTTTTTTTGTATTGTACCAGGTTGAAGGGTTCAAAATGAATCTAATTTATTTTGATCTTTACCAAGCGACACGTCTAGAGAAGTTCGTTACAGGCATGCTTCAACCACACTTAAAAATTTATAGCTTCCAACTCATATTTTTCCATAACAGTGTACTTTCTAATTGCAGCGTATGGTGCATTCTTGCAAGCCAATGGAGAGCAGCCAGTTACTTGGAAAAGAGCTTCCAGCATGGATGAGGTGCTTCGTGAGGCAGATGTGGTGAGACTCCTTTGCTGAGAACTTGATATGCCCTTTCATTTTTAAGGCTTAAATTAGATTTTCTGGTTGAAAACTGCATAATTGCTACTGATGTTGCTTGTAGATAAGTCTTCACCCAATCTTGGATAAGACCACTTATCATTTGATCAACAAAGAAAGCCTTGCAACAATGAAGAAGGTAAAATTTTAAATGATACCAATAAAGAGTTATTTGACAGGGCGGATTTTAGTGCTGAGCATATTTCAACCTGTCTTTATAGGACGCAATTCTTGTAAACTGTAGTAGGGGTCCGGTGATTGATGAAGTTGCTCTTGTGGAACATCTGAAACAAAATCCTATGTTTCGAGTTGGTCTCGATGTCTTCGAGGTAAATGCACTTTTTCTCTTGCAAAGTTGTAAAATTGACTCCAAAACCTCCAAGCCAAGTTCATGTATATCATTGGGTTCTTTGTATTAGGATGAACCTTTCATGAAGCCTGGGCTTGCCGAAATGAAGAATGCCATTGTAGTACCACACATTGCTTCTGCTTCCAAGGTACATTCAATTTGATCGTTAAGAAAATGCAAAATATTGAACATTGTGGCTTCTCAGACTGCTAACCAGAATACATGAAAATGTTCTGCTTTGTTGCATTTGCAGTGGACTCGCGAAGGAATGGCAACTCTAGCAGCTCTAAATGTTCTGGTACGTCAAGGTCTTGAATGTATTGTACTTGTAAGTGAACTAGTTATTAACTCAAGACAACTGGACTTCAAGTCAAATTCATCTGATATTGCAGGGAAAGATTAAAGGATACCCAATATGGAGCAACCCAAATCAAGTAGAACCATTCTTGAACAAGAATGCTCCTCCACCGGCTGCATGTCCAAGCATTGTCAATGCAAAAGCCATAGGTAAATTTTTTGCGCCTTTGAAATGTTTCTATTGCCTCTTATCTATCATTTAGTCCTCTCTCTTGAGCGTTGATCTGTATCGTGCTTTGGTCACAGGTTTACCTGTTTCAAAACTATAAAGCTTGAACGTATGATCAAACTAAGGGGCCTTATAGTTCAAACCCAAAGCATTTGAGTACTATTTGGGGTATATGTTCAAGTGAGATCTCACCTGGGTACTTATAAAAAGTACTAACAGCCATGCAGAAATTAATTACAAGGAAAAGTAATGTCAGCATGAACGTAATGTTTTTGCTTTATGATGTTGAAATTACTGGCTCCAAATTCTTAGGGGCTTATCTATGTGGTATTATATATTTTTAATCTTTTTATCTCTTGGATTTATACTTGAGTTTAAAGAAATAAGGTTTGATTATGTATTGGCAATAATATCAATTCTAGAGAACAAGATAAACTACTGTAAATGTTACTGGACGTTGTACCGTAGGTGCCAATTCAATAATTTGTTTTCAAGTTTCTACTGTATCAAGGTGGAGCTTACAAGCTTTTGAAAGACATCATCCTTGCAAATTTTGGTCTAAAATAGACGAGCCCACTAGTGAATGAGTGATTGATCGTGTTCTATATGTATTTGTCTGTGTTGTATTGTTAGCTCGCCTCTATACCAATCACAACTATTAGGTGTTAGAGGTAATAAAAAGAAAGTACATACATATGTATATATATTGATGTGGAGCACCGTAAATTATGAGTTTCACCCCCGAAATCCCCCGAAAAAAAAAAATCTCGGGATTGCCACAGAAGTTCCAGTTCCTCCCCCGAGACCCAGGTATCATCGGCTCATATTTTGTACTCGAGTGTTGACATTTATCTGATTTTTGGAACTGTTAATCTGTATTTGAGTATTGACATTTATCTCAATTATTTCACAATAGATATATCAATGGGCTGCAGCATTAATACGTCAAAATGATTTAAAATTGTGACTGAATCAAGTCTTCCTAGAAGTGCTTAGAATAGATCTCAAGATGTTGATGAAGGTTTTTTATGCTAGTGTGATTTCTCATGACTTACCTAGAAAAAATAGTTACGCTTTAGATAGAAGACTCTTATATCTCAAGTTAAAGATAAGCTACTGAAAAATTGATTGAATGCTTCAATTGATCGATTTTGAAAGCATTTTCTTCCATGAAGTTGAGTACAAGAACACATGATTGCACAGAGCAGTGATAATAAACATTGTGATGCGGAAAGCCTTGAGAGCCTCATTCGAATCACTCTTTTAGAAGGACCATAACCTTGTTTTGCTCGAATACGAACTGCATCGATGGCCTTCACAGGGTGATGATTCTGACATCAGCAGATGATTCATACTTCATGCTTCAGCCCTGATTTTTTTTTTTTTTTTAATTGCCTTGGCACTTGAAAATATAGACCTGAAGATCACTAACATATTTTAGAACTTTCTTTGGAAAAGAGAGAGAGCATGTACTGTGTTTAGCTTAAGCAAGGTCCAATTTTTTACCAGTGCAAAAGCAACTGCGCGACAATATTATCTGTGCACGAAGCATGAAACGATCCAGTGAATCTGTTGATCAGAAAGCAATATGGTGTTTATTGTCTGTAGCCTTCAATTTGAGTACCGAGTATTTTAAAAAAAAAAGAACAGCTACGAGTCGGTTCTTGAGACTTACAATGTTGTTTTCAGGACTCTTCCAGTAAAATCCCTGAATGGCAATAATAGCTATGTTCGAAGTTACAAGAACAAAGATACTCAAGGAGTGTTTTCCCATCCACTCCAATGGAGATGTCACAAATCTGTAACCATATACGTCTACCTATAGCAGAGATCATAAACAAGAAGAAAAGTGTCAAATAGCAATAAATAGTTATAGTGCTGATACTACATATGTTGACTTAGAAGTAAGTAGCGAATGCGGGTTAATTGCACAGGAGGCCACCAAAATTTACATCAAATTTCATTTTTGTTCCATAGCTTCATAGAATTATGGGTTATACATTGATGTGGCAATTTCAGTGTGTCACAACATTTAAATTAATTGGAATTATTTTAGGTGATTTCCATGAATAATTAAAATCAATGTTTTGAAACAAAAAAAAAATACAAATTAAAGTCATGAAATCAAATGAAATTTAATGTAAAGTTTGGTAAGCTATTGTACAATTTACTCTAGTGAATGCATATAATGGCTAGAGGAAAGGATAAACTGGTTTTGAGGGATTGTAGGTAATGGGTTTTGAGGCTATGATTCAAATGATACAAAAGAGTACTTTTGTTTAGCTCTAAATGGTAAAAATTGATTCATAAAACTCACCAACAAGTATAAAGCAGAAAATGTGATTCCTGCCACAGCAGAAGTAATGAGCATATAACTTATTGTATAGAGAGATTTATTCACAGGGATGCCTGCAAGAAGAAACAACACAGGTCAAAGCTTCAGTGGCGTGATATAAAAGATAATAGATAGAGAGACTATGAAAGATGGAATGCTTCCAGTTCTAGACAAAATTTAAGTTTGCAATAGCATTACTCGTCTATATATTATTGCTGTCTTCATAACTATAGTGTCTAAATCTAAATTAAACACAAATTATGAGAAAATTAATATCATACCTATGAAAGCAAGGAGTGAACCAAGAAGAAGAAGTGACAATGAGAATAAAGACCAGCTTTCAATACGTCCCTTGTGGTCCTGAAAACATTGGTACAATACAAATGTAATTGACAGTGAATGAACAAAATTGTCAATTGTTCTTGAACATTTAAACATAGCAGATACTTCAGAGAGAAAAAAAAATGTAGATTGATAAAGGAGATTGTGAAAAATGCACATTTCTATCACCTGTATGTGAGCAAGAACATGACCGCACTGAAGTCCAATTATGCAGGTTATTGCTGCTGTTAAGGAGCTGTGATCACACAGTTGAATATGAGCAAATCATCAAATTATTAGAAGCAGGGCAGAGAATGGTATGATTATGCATAAATGAAGATTCATTCTGGTCAGATACAAGAAAATACTACTAATGTGAATGAAGTGATACACAGTACGTTCCACATTTACCATGCAAATTTAGCAAAGATGTTGAAATAAACCTGTTAAATCCAAGATAGTCAGGAAGAAGATATTTTGTTGCCACAATTCAATTATTGGAAAAAAGTTAGCAAATTGGGTGAACATTTCTCATAAAGGAATGTTCTGTCACTCATTTTTTCCAGTTCATAAGGTAGACACTATTTCAAAAGCAAAATGAATGCATTCTCAAAAAAAAACAAAGGAAGCTAAATGAATGCCTAAAACTGATTCAGCTATCTTTAGGTCATGGCAAAGCTGGTTTATGCATGAAATACTGCAAAGATTATGTACCCAACTAGAAGTGTTGCAGTTCAAGTATGAAATGTAGGTGTGCCAGACAGCATATTCAGGAATTGCCACCAAGTTAGTAAAGCAAAAAAGAGGTTTAATTTGCCACCTTAGAAGACCTTCAGGATCGAAAGGAGCATGGCACCATGAAGGTGAGCTCTCTGAAACTTGGCCATTTGTCATATTACATTCCTGTAAATTTAACTCTTTATCACGAATCAGAATACTATATATTGAGGGACAGACTGGAATGAAATAATGTGAATACCTTCAGGTTTCTGTGGACAGGTTTTGTGTAAAGATGATCAATACCAAGGACATAGCGATCAATCATTCCAGCTGAATTACATGCAGGCCCAAGATCACTCCTCACAGAACATTTGACCTGTGATCAGAAGCACACAATCCCATGAAATGGATGTCCCATATAGATAAGCTTTAGTAATAGCTATTTACTCAAAGGAATATTTAGACAAGAAATCCTGGACAATCATTAATTGGAAAGTTTATTGAGTTTAACATGCAAAGAATGTACAGGTGGGGAAAAGTTTGACACAGCAATGATTTCTGAAATTGTAGTTATGGATTCTGGAATGACACAGACACCTCTCCTATTGAATAAGGTTCTAGTGTAAAAGGTTTGAGCGAGATCTTACAATATAAACATGGCTTCCATTGACTGGAAGCACAGAAGAAGCTTTGTTGGTTACTTCAAACTGCCAATCTGGAACATATAAACCATGCAGTAATCCGAGGTATATCGCAGACAATGTAAGGGTCACTACCCTGGAAGACAGAATTTCATCAATGAAATAAGAAGAGGACACCACATGTTGGTTATAACAAATGCAATCCGAGAAGCTTTGCAATCCGAGAAGCTTTTACTCAGCTTTTGCTTAGTTCTATCAAGCCATTATTTATCAAAATCCTGATAATTAGGCCATCTCTATGAGTGAGAAATAAATGAGAGTTGGTCCTTAGTCCATCTTCAACAAATAGAATCAACTCTTGAGGTCAATATCAGTGTCAATGTTTCTTTTGCAGTTGAAATCAATATTGGTACTGGATATGAATTGTGCTTGAACTTCAATAAAGTGAAGAAGAAGAACATTGTCAATTACAAAAACCTTACCAATGCCAATAATAATTCTTGAAGAAACCCACTGCCCTCTGGCTTTGTGTTCGATTTGAAAGCCAGATCTCACATAAGGCCGCAACAATGTATCCAATAGATATTCTCTGGCTTGAAAGACAACAAAAACAAGTTTAACAGTCTGTATCTATGATGTAAAAGAATGTTTATTTTATCACTTGTGCTGGCCTTTGTTAAAATGTGAAATGTGGGAAAGGAGAAGTGTGTTTTGTAATGAACCATGTACTGACATATGTTCATTCATAGAAAGAGAGAAAGAATGCACAGGCCATTGATACTTTCAAGAGTTCATTATATGAAAAAATTTGAGTACCTGCAGAATGCCAAGCCAACGTATTTTTTCAATGTCAACACCATATGTCAATGAATTAATTCCATGGAAATAACCACCTGAAACAATAATGAACCTTAAGTATTCTGTTAAACAAGGATGTTGTACTCGACTGGAGTCCTTAAAGAACAAAACAATCATTTCATCGCAAGTCCTTGACAATGTTACCTTGAAGAAAAACACCCAGGAAAAACAGTTTAGCAGCCCTAAGCAGTGCTTTCCATGTTGCATCTACTTTCTTTGGTACTTTCTGAAAATGGGTATGAGAAAAACACAGCTTTCAATTAAAAATGTCCTAATCAAATGAATTTAACATGTGATGAAACCAAACAGAATTCACCACCAAATCACAAGCTAATAATAAATGTAATTTTATATGAATTGACCTATAATTGATCAATGGATCATACCCAGAAAGCAAGTAAAGTAATTAACTCTGTTTAAAAAAAAATGAAAGAAATTTATAACAAGTAGCTACCTTGTAGACAAGTGCAAGAGAAACTCCAGCTACGAAAAGAAAGAATGGCATGACAAAATCTGCCAAGCGAAGGCCGTTCCATGGAGAATGAGCAATAATTGGAAAAACGGAGCCTCCATAATCAACAAGCATCATAAGCTGAAATCACCAAATACAGAAACAAAAATTTCACTAGTGCTATATATGCATGGATTTATTTAAGCAAATGAATTTAATTAATTTAAAGAAAAAGGATATAAACAGGAAAAAAAAAAAGCAGATGAGAACTTTTCCATTTCAAGAAAACAAGAAATGTGTACATATATATATAGTCAACGACTAGTATTCAAGAAAAAGATCGAGAAACAAGCAACAGGGTATATCAAGAAACAAAAACAAAGTAGAAAAAAGCTTAATTCAGAAGGAGAAATCTTCAAGATCGAAGAAGAAAGAAGAACAGGAGCTTACAAAAACGCAGAGACCACGAAAGACATCAAGAGAAGAGACACGTGGGGACTTAGTATTGGAAAGAGGAGGGTGTTGAGGAGCCAGTAAAGGCTCAAAGTCTGCCATTTAATAAGAAGTAAGAGAGAAGCTCTCTTACTGATGGAAATGGCTTTTTCTTGTTCAGAAAAGAAGAGGAAGAAGAAGACGACGACGAAGGAAAGCGGCTGCTCGCCAGCCTTTTGTTTCATTCAAAATGATTCGCTGGGAGTGTTTGTTTATTTGGGCAGATAAAAAAATGGACAGTTTGAAATGTAGTTATGAAACTACCAAACCCACTGGTCAGTCTCAGTTGGGCAATAGCCTCTCTCCTCTTCATTTCGGATTTTGGTTGGGTTTCTTTTAAATTTTCTAAAAGTAAAATAAATTTTAATTCAATTCCATTTTTAGAAGGGAAAAAAACACTGGATTAAATATAATAATTCACAATATTTTATTATTTTAATTTAGGAAAAATTAATTAAAAAAAAGGTGAAATGCGTATAAGATAGAAATTAGAGATAATAAATGTAAAAAATGACAACAAAATAAAAATATGATAAAGATTTATGTCACGAGTTGCGATATTATAGTAAGTTGAAATTTATAATACAATTTTTTTTATCTTTAATTTAAAAAAATTTTATTTGATTATTAAAAAATAAAATTTACAGATTTTCTGTGTTTAAATCTTGACACGACAGATTCACCGTATATAATTTAAGTTTTAGATTAAAAAAAAGTTTTACTTTTTAATTTAATTATTAAAAATTAAAAAATTACGACTGTTTAAATTCATAAACAACAGATTCATCTGAATGTAGTTTAGATTTTAGATTTCAAAAAAAATTATTAACATATGACAAATTTTCTCATATACAACTTAAGAATAAATTCTATAAAAAAAATAAAATTTTCAAAATATAAAATAAAATTCCAAGAAAAAAACAAAAATAGCAAAAATGAAATTTTTGCTACCTGAGACTGATACTGTAGCGACGCGTATCTTCGTCCATTCAGATATAACATGAGACGGAATAGACAAAGATTCTTTTAAAAGGGCGTATGCTTAGGAATTTTTCAGCGGAGAGGAAAAGCACGAATAAACAAACAACTGTATGGCTTTCATCTTTTATTGTTGTTGCTTTTTTTTTCTCTTTAAGCTTACATTACACTTCCACAACTGCCATTTCTTGAATCAGGCATTCCGTTCAAAATCAATTGAAAAAATATTATATCTTCAAATATTTTTAATATATTTTTTTGTGTATCTATTTTTAATAAATTTATGAACAAAAATTAATTGCTTTTTCCAAAAATGACTTTTTTCTTAAAATAAAAAAGTATATTCTTTCATAATTATGCAAATTTATTCAAAAATAATTTAAAAAAATTACGAATTATATATAAATATGAATAACTAACTTCAGCCATCTCCCATCAATGTTTACCACCACTCATCCGCCCATGAAAATTTTTAATTTTAAAAAATAAAATTTTCCAATATTAAAAACTAAATATTGGAAATGATTAATAATAATAATAATAATAATAATAATAATAATAATAATAACAATACAGCTTAAATTTTCAAAATTTTCTGATGACTACAAACCTAACCAGGTTCTAGATGACCTGATAACTGGAAGTCCTACTTAAGCCCAGAAAAGTAAAATCAGCGCTCTACCTTTCTAATTTCTCAAGGAACCAATATATATATATATATATATGGCTTTATTATGACAAAGCTAGTGCTATGATTTTGTTTGTAATATTCAAATATTTGTACTTGATATTATTTTGTAATTCCATATCCTATCAAATAATATTATATAATTATTTTATGACAATATATTAATATGATATTAAATTTTATTGATAATATTATTTTATATATTTATATATAATCAATCTATATGATGAGTTATTTTTAAAAATATTACGCATTTATTTTAAAAATTACTTTTTATTCATAATAAAATAAAAGTATATCTAAACTTAATTTACCATTTTATTATCAATTCATTATAGTTAATTAAATGCTATATCACTCAACAAATAACTTTCCATATTAATCTAACATAGATTTTAATGATATTATTTAAATTTTTTTTTTCCGTCTAAACACAGGAGGTGTTCTGAGAGGATCCCAACTATAGGAGGTACTTTTAAATCTGTATCACATCTAAACTAATTTTTTATCAACTCGGGACGGACTCCGAAAGATGACAAAAATTTACCTTAAAAGTTTTTAAAATAGTTGTATATTTAGAATTTGAACTTGAAATCTATAATCAAACTGGAAAAATTTCTCACCCACTCATCCATATTTTCTTGGTTAAAAATAATTTTTAAGTAATTATGCATCACCACAGAACTAGTTCTCTCACAAGTCAAAATTATAGTGATAAAAATTGTACTTTTCTCTTTTTAATTATAATTTGTTTTTATATATAAATTATTTTTTGGTGATTATTTAATCACAAGAATTTTGTTTTACCTAAAATTGTGTTGAGTGAAACTCATAAGACAAGAAAATTTATCCTCACATTTATTTTTTTCATATATAAAACTCTAAATTTAATACTTTACTAAATTTTTTTTATCTAGACTATATGTATTTAGAATATATAAATTAACCTCTAATTAATTCAGTTTAAACCAAATATAATTATAAAAATAATAAAAATTTCAATAACAATTATAACATGAATATATATATATATATCACAACTCGAATTTAAAACATCATTTAAATAATCTCTGTCAGCTGATTACAACAATTTAATGCATAACTGGTAGAATAGTTCCTGTCCTTAATCTATGAAAATGAAAGGTATATATATTAATCTCTTATTGCTCTTTTGCTGCTCATATTTCAAAAAAAAAAAAAATAGTGTCTTTGTCCTTTTTAAGATGAATATTTTATAATACTTTCCGATATTAAAAAACTATTTGCTTTTGGACAAATTAAATCTAAAATGTTTAAAATATAAACTTTAGCAGCTAAGTATATACTATTAAAATAAAAGAGCATGTTAGCAGAAAAGAAAAGAAAAGAAAAAAACTAAGAGTCAAGGGTCCTATAACTTATTTTTAATAAAAAATAAAAATTCAAACGTGAATGCATGTCTCGTTCTAATGTAAATTTATAATTTTCCAATAAATATATAATATAATTTTTATGATCTTCTTAGTTCTTGCACTATTTTGTATTGATTTGCTTTGGATGGAATTCAACCTCAAAACATCATAGTTCTGACAATAATTCCAGTGTCAAATTAAGTAATTTAACTCGTGGGTAATTCTTTCAGAGAAAACTTTTATTTTGCCTCTCGAATATATATATATATATATATAACGTAAAAAGGCTGCTTCAGGCCATAAAAATAGCGTAAAAAGATGGGAAATTTTATGTTTATGTTTAAAATATATTTACTTAAATACGAACGAAATGCATGCAACACACAAAATGATACGCGTTTCCGTATCTTTTAGCTTTCCCTCAAAACAAACTGAAATGATTGCATCAACGCTGCAGTTAATTGATTGATTTCTTTTTTGTATTTTCTCTAACAACAACAAAATTATTTCCAAGTTATTTAATCTAATAATTTTCCTGCATTTTCTCACAGCAGCAAGCAAAAACAGCAAGAAACATATACATAAAACGGATACAATATATATATATAAGTAAAAGAAGAGATGAGGAAGCTCACAAAAATGCAGAGGCCACGAAAGACATCGAGAGAAGCGACACGGACACCGATAATTCTTCTTTTTGAGGTGGTGATATTTGGATGTTGATCATCAACATGCAATATTAGATCATAACCTGCAGATACTGTCATTGTAGTAAAGCTTGATATGTGAAGCAAGATGAATGGAAATTTTTCTTTTCTTTTTTAGGGTATATATATATAGTTATGGCTTTTTGTTAGAGGGAAGGGACAGGTAGAACGCAGAGAACAGATACATGGTGTTGGGTGGGAGCGAATTGTGTCCTTAAATAGGTGAAGGATTAGAAGAAGAGTTTGTATGGACGTAGGAAGATAGGACATTCATACGTCTGTGCCACTACTCCATTGTGGGTTGTCGTGGGGTGGACAATGTATCTACGTTACTCACCACAATTGGGTAAGCAAATCCAGCAAGTATGCTTCTTTTTCTTTTCTTTCATACATTGTTATTATTATCTTGTATAAAATATTGATGAAGCTGCGCATGCCTTTGTGTGTGTTTAATATTTATTTATATTTTATTATACAGTCGACTTTAATGCTGTGAGATCTTAAATACAAATTGATATTATATATTTCATAAAAAAAAAATTCTATTTAAAATATAAATATTTTACACTAATTAAAATATAATGCATATATTAAATAGTCACCGCTAGTTGAATATGTATACATATTAAACTCTTTTATAAAGTTTTTTTTTTCCTTTTTTTAGTGTTATTAATAATTTTAGTTTTTTCTTTTTTTTTTTCCTTAAACTATATGATATTTATTTTTGTCAGAATTGTGCATAATTAAGTTTCTATTGCAACTTAATATCACATTTTCATTTCCAATAAAGTTAATGTTCTATTTGAAACATGTTTCTAGTTAATATAGCACGAAACTGGAGCTGAATTTTTTTTTTTTAAGATAATTATAAGAAAAATTGAACGTTTAAAATTAAGCATTAAAAAATCTCAAGCTAGTTAAGATTTCAGTTTCTCTTTATTTTTACACAAAGGTTCAACTACCAAGTTTAAACATGAAGGCATAGACTCTCTATTGACATATGGAAAATTTCTAATCAAGGCGTAGCCGAAAAGCATTCATAAGTATCAATCTCTTTCTTCTTTCTTGTACTTTTCCTCATTTTTCCTTTTTTTTTTTTTACTTTTAAATATATCAAAATCGATAAAGAGGTAGATATATGATGAGATGATTATGATAAATACAGTATAACACATTACTTAAGTAAAATTAACTTTAAATTAATTAAAATGAGCTATAAATATCAATTTTCTTTTTGATGCCCGAAGGTTATTAATTACATTTTCAAAAAAGATATTTACTCGATAAACTTTAATTTCAAATTAATTTGGTTTGTTAAAAACAATAAATTTTAGGAACGTTAAGCTAAGGAGTTCCATCTTTACTTTTTGGGTTAATAACTATAACATGGCTTAGGTTTTACCAATAAGTTGTTATATTTTCAATAATTTCTGTAACATTTTTAAAATTTTTCTACGTTAAACTACTACATTTTTACCATTAAATGAGCCAATTTAAATAATTTAAAATTCTATTTGATCCCCTAAACTTAAAATATAGTTATATATATATATATATATATATATATATATTCATCTAGTTTTTTTTTTTATTAAATTAGTATATTCTTTAATTTATTGTGTTTTTATTACAATAATCAATTTTTATTTTAACATTAAAACAAATTTAAACCATATTGACTTAATATTAATGCTACTCCAATTAGAATATGTAATTAATACTATGTTAATTAAGATTTATTATATTGATTTGATCTCAATTTTACTGATTGTTATTATACTAAAATGACTTATATAAACGGTATTGCATTGATTATAATCTATCATATTTGCATGTATTTAATTTCTAACTGGCATCAAACCAATGCAATTTATGTAATTGGCATCCATCAATTAAGATATATCACATTAATATGAACTTAAATTTTATGATTGACATTGCATCCTAAATGAGGCTTGCCATGCTCAAATAAATTTGGATAAAGTACAGAAAGTACCATGTGGTTTCGAATTTTCAATTTTGGGGGCCTATGGTTTTTTTTTTTTTTTTTTTTTGCATATAGGTGACATGTGGTCAGACGCCATTAGTAACTAAGTGAAAATCAGTGTAACTCCATTAAATTAGCCTATGTGGCAGCAGACATGGCAGCCCACATGACCACTTTTGATCTAGTTGGTCTCCCTCTCTCCAATTAAACAATGAAGTGTCAAAAACCCTAAATCATTTCCCTCTGAACAACTTCCCTCCCTTTCTTGCTTAAATAAATTACTTTCAACTAAGAAATTAAACTCATTAAACTTCAATTTTTCTTCTTTAATGCAAACACACTGAAGATCTATATAATTTATGAGCAATGGGAAGTGATTGAGCTACTATCATATCCAAGACAACTTAAAAAGGCATTTTAACAAGCTGAAAGGGAAGATTTGGCATTTTCCCAATCTTTTTATTTATGTGTGGAGCAACTTTTTGCTTGAGGAGAAAGGTATGTCTTCCTAAAAATGGGTTGGGTATGGGAAAATGGGTTAGTCAAAATGGATCTATTATTTAGTATGGTACTGTCAAGTTTTTAAATGGGTTCATTTTTTCCTTTTGCACTATCGGGTTTCAAAGATTAATTAAAAATTAACAATTTTTATTGCATTGCATGTCTTGTGTTTGTAGCCATGAGTGAGTTCATAATTTTATCCATACATCACGGTGGTCCTTGGGAAAGTGCTGATAACATGGTTTATATTGGAGGTGAGGTTATGCATATGAAGAATGTTGATATTGATTACCCGTCAGTGTTTAAGCTGCAAGATTATGCAAAAGATTTTGGATACAGAAATAGTATATTAATGTGGTTTAATACATTTGGGTAAGTGGTAATGAAATCTATGAAGAGAAAAAGACTGATGTAAATGTTAGTAATATGCTATATTATAATCAAGGTTGTGATTTTATAGAGTTATTTTTCATTGACATAGATGAACCTTTAAGTGTTGATTAAGGAAGTGGAAAACAAAAGTGGAGTCCAAGCATGTCAAATGTGCCAACTAGCAATGAGCATTTTTCTCAAGATTTATCAAATGATGTTAATGTTGTGTTTAAGGATGGGAGTTCATATGAGTAGGATGTTGAGGGTGTGGATGGGTGTGCTGACTCTAATGATGGTGATGAGGGTGATGACTCTGATGAGGGTTATAAGGGAGATGTGGCTGCAGATGGGGCTACTGGTGCTGCTAATGGGGCTGAGGGTTTATATGAGGAGGAAGGCTGGAGTAGTCATTCGAAAGATAGTGATTATATGACGAGTGATGGCAGTTACAATTCTACTGAATTGGATTCAAAGTGTAGTGAAGCTAGTTTCCTATATGATGATTTGGAAGGTAATGATGATAATATATTTGATGATGCTTATATGAAAGACTAAAGTTTAGAGAAAATGTATGGGCCAGCATATGAAAATATAGAAAAAATGGATGTTAGGGCAGGGCATGATGATATAGGAGCATACCTTAGAGAAGATTATTATAAAGAGTTTAATAAAAAGCTTATGGATGACGACATGGCTAGTTTGAATAGGTCAGATCGTGAACATTATCTTGACTTTAATGAAGAAAAAGATATGAAAGACCCTAAGTTATGTAAAGGTACGAAATTCATGAACATTAAAGTTTATAGGAATGCTTTAAAGGAATGGGTAGTTAAAAGAGGCCATGAGTATACCTTTTTAAAGAATAGTTAAAAAAGGATCACAGTTATTTGTAAAGAGAAATGCAGCTTCAGAATTCATGCCTTTAAGATGCAAATGTCAACCACATTTCAAATTAAAGCTTTTCAACCACAACATACCTTTCCAAAAGAGTCAAGTAGTATACTTTGTGATTCAACTTATTTGGCTAACAAGTATCTCGATGACTTAAGAGATCATTCAAAATGGGATGTACTTGCCATATAAAAGAATTTTCAAAGGGAACTTGGAGTTACTATTTCATTACATGCATGTTATAGAGCTAAGAGAAAGGCAAAGCACATTATAGAAGGGAAACAAACCCTATGCAAAAATAATTAGGAAGACAAACCCTAACAGCATGGCGAAGACCAAATGTGAAAGTGTCCCTAAGGATATATGATGTTAGTATATATGGTGTTGAAAGGAGCATGTAGGGTAGTAGTATACTTGCAAGTATACATGTATTTGAGCATATGTATGTTAGGTTTGGTGCATAAAAATAGACATTTTTTTTAGGCATGAGACCTTTGATAAGTGCCATTTAACTACACCTATGGGGCCAACTTTTGTGTGCTGTTAGGAGAGATGACAATGAGAACATGTTTCTCATTGTCATTGCAATTATAGATATTGAATGCAAAGCTTTGTGGCTTTGGTTCTTAGGTCTGCTTTTTTATGACTTAAGCTCTTCAAAGGAAACCAAATGGGTGTATATGTCCGATAAACAAAAGGTACATCAGTTTGTACATATTTTTGATTGCTTAATATGTTTTTATGTCTTCTTTTTTTTATGTCTTTTTTGTACATAATTTTCATTAATGTTTGTTTATGTATTATATTAACTATTTCTAAATGCAGGGATTATTAAAGGCTTTTCAATAAATCATGCCTAAGGTGGAGCACAAATACTATGTTAAACATATGGATGCCAATTTTAGAAAATTATTTTGAGGATTGGATTACAAGAAAAGGCTTTGGGCAGCTACAGGGGTATGGACAATTAAGGCTTTTGAAGCTAAAATGAAAGAGTTGAAAGAATTCAATGATAAAGCCTATGATTGGGTGATGACTCATGACCTTAAATGTTGGGTAAGGGCATTTTTTTGACTCATACAAAGTGTGATGCACTACAGAACAACATTAGTGAATCATTTAATTCATATTTGTTAGAAGGTTAATATGTACCTATTCTCAGTATACTTGAGTTGATTCAAAGGAAGTTGATGAAGCGCATACACATTAAGTACACTAGGATGTTGAAATACAAAGGGAGCTATATCCTAACATACAAGACAAGTCAAAAACCTTGAAGATTAATTCTCATAATTATTCTTGTACATCTACAGGTGACAAGAAGTATGAAATGGACTTTTACTCAACTCAGTATGTTGTTGATTTAATTGGCAAGACCTGTAGCTATAGAATGTGAGAGTTATTATATGTGCCTTATAATCACGCCATTGCTGCCATATTTGCTAATAAAGAGAAGCTTAAGGCTTATGTCAATGTATATTTTTTAAAACAATGTGTTTTGCTTTTTTTTTATCAATGGATGATATTGCTACGTTAGTAATGTATTTGAGCAATTATTGTTAATGTGGTAAAGCTCTATTGTTTATTTTGTTGAGCTAAAAAACTTGCACAAGTTGAAAAGTTAAAGGCTGAGCACACTTACTAATGTATTTTGGTTATTTATCTTATTAATATATAGTCATTTGAAGCTGATTATATATCCATTTTTTTGTAATTATTCTATACAATGTGTTTACAATGTCCCAAGCCAATAAGAATAGGAAAAAACTAAGCTCAATGACATTTATCCTCCCATCCTTCCATTCTAAGAAAACCAGTAGGGAGACCTAAGAAAAAATAAATTCGAGGTCTGGACAAACCAAAAAACCCTTATAGGATTTTACGAGTTGGTAGGAAGATTGTTTATGGCAATTGTGGCCAATTTGGACATAATGTCCGAGGGTGCAAAGCTGCCATTATTGGTGAGATAGCATGGTAAAAATGAATAAGGTAAAAAATCCAAGCATAACACTCTGTAGCACATGTTCCATCAACCTTTATTCAGGTATAATGTTGAATGTTATAGTTGGCTATATGTCATATACATATGATTGTAATGTATTTTATGTTTGTCCAATTGGACTTGCAGATTTAGCCAAAATGAAGAAAGGGTGGGTAGGGGAGTAATGTGCCAAATTTATCCCAACCAACACCTACTATTGGTAATCAAAGAGATGCAGAGGTTCTTGTGCCTCTTAGTCAACCAGCACCTACTATTAGTAATAGAAGAGATGCAGGGGTTTGGGTGCCTCTCAATTAAGCAGCACTAACACGAGGGACTGATAGTGCACCCAACGTTATGGGAAGACAAACTCGATCCTCAACTCGGTAACATCAAAATATTCCTCCCTCAAGCTTCAAAAACTTCAAAAGAGCCTCTAAAATTGTTGCATTCATGGACTCAACTAGAAGATTAAATAAGACAACTTTAACGAATATTTGTGTTTTGCTTTTTTTTGTCAATGGATGATATTGCTACGTTAGTAATGTATTTGAGCAATTACTGTTAATGTGGTAAAGCTCTATTGTTTATTTTGTTGAGCTAAAAAACTTGCACAAGTTGAAAAGTTAAAGGCTGAGCACACTTACTAATGTATTTTGGTTATTTATCTTATTAATATATAGTCATTTGAAGCTGATTATATATCCATTTTTTTGTAATTATTCTATACAATGTGTTTACTAATTCTTACATAAGTAGTGCACAATTTGCACACAAATGTTTATGAACACTAAGGCACTTTTTTAAAAAAAAATAATCATTGTCATTATAGAGGAAAACATTTCATTCATGCATTACATCAAACACCTATCATACACCATTCTTTACAATCTATAGACAAACAATTGTCTCAAGTTTACATACACATAATACACACAAACACAAAAACAACACAACAAGTGCAGAACAATAACTACAAATAACATGTTTTTTCTCCTTTATATCACCATCCATAATTCCATTTAATCTACTGATTTCTTTAACTACTTCACTTAAATTGCCTTCTAACTTATTTAAGTGCTTTTTGGTAGCCCCTAAGTCTCTTTCTAACTCAATTGCTCTCACCCAACATTTAAAAATGTCATCTTTGCATATTCACTTGTTTGATGTATATGGTATTGTCTTTTCATCGGTCCACTGAAAAAACTCACAAGTTCTAGTTCTTGGAAATAAAGGACAACCCTAAGTCATCTACCCTTGTTGTTCGTAGTCATCGAAGTCTTGATTATTATATTAAGGCCACAATAACATTTCTTTATAATATTCCTTCGCAATTCTAAAGCTCTTCATGACTGCGAACTCATTTTTTGCACTTCTCTTTCCTTTGTAATTCCTCACGTCTTCGTTTAGGTATTAGAGATTTCTAGATTTAGCCATTTTGAATTTGGGGTTTAGGCTTTTAAATTTGGAGATTCCATTGAGTTTGGGTTTTTCTAGTTTCTGATTTAGGATTTTCTTTTATCCTTACGCTTTTTAGAGAGAGGGGAACCATCTGGATCAAAAGTGGTCATGTGGGCTACCATGTCTACTACCACATAGGCTAATTTAATAGAGTGACACCAATTGTCACTTAGTTGCTAATGGCGTTTGACCACATGTCACTTATGTGCAAAAAAAAAAAAATAGCACAAGCCCCCTAGAACTAAAAACTCAAAACCACATGGTACTTTTTCATACTTTCCCCAATAAATTTTTTAATGAGATTTGATAATTACAATTTTCAAAGAACTTTGTAAACAACATGTGTGTATATATATATACCCACAAAATAATTTTAATGAGATTTAATGATTAAATTTATGTCAACATGATAACTTCTAATTAATATAGTTTTAATTAACACAATCATATTGTATTGTAGTATTAACCATCCTAAAAAAATATGTTTTAAATTTATACATTAAAAATAAAAATTATTTAGATATTATAATTCCTATTTCAATAGAAACATGCTAAATTAAATAAAAAAATTGATATTAATTTCATAAAAAAAATTGAATGAATTTAAAATTACATGAAAGGACTAAATAAAACTTTTAATTTTTCAAATTGGTCCATTTAACGGTAAATTAAATAACATGAATGTATTAGTTGAAAAGAGCAAAATCTCAAGAACATTTAAATTGATTATTGAAAATACAGGGACCTAATAATATAATATATCAAACTTTAGCGATGTCAAAGTAATTAACCTTACTTTTTCATATAAATAGGAAAGTATTTTTCATCGTAGATTTTTGTTTACACTTAAAGTATTACACACAATGGTTTAGATATAAAATACATATTCTAAATATAAAAATTAGACATTTTTTTTATCTTACACATCTAATTATTGGGTATAATACATTGAGTGTAGGTAAGATTTTTTTTTTTTTTCATATAAAAAATTTTGAAATATAATGTGTAATAATTATCATCTTTAAAAGTTTGTTTAGTATAAATGAATCTTACAAATTTTATGAAATTCAGTTGTAAATACAAGTTCAGTTGGTATGGTTTAAATAAAACCTTTGTGGAATTGACTACAATTCCAACTTTTAAAATTTGTAGAATTGTTCATAACTACACCAAATTCTAACAAAACGGTTGGAATTGTCAAATGAATTATATGATTTTAAGTCTATTTGTATAAGATTAAAATATCCTTTTTATCATTTTATTTTCTAAAAAGCTTCTATCATGGTTTATTAGATTTAAAGGGTATATTTGACTAAACAACATAAAATTTTGAATTTAAAACTAATACCAAACACAATATAATAACAGATGAAATTTATTTAAATAAAATTTATAAAAAATTCATTTAAAATGAATTTCATAAAAAAAAAAATCACTTAAACTAAACACATTATATTAAAAAAATTTAATTACATTTAAAATTTATTTGAAAATGAAATGAATTTTTTTGTAAAATTAAACCTAACACTACCTAAATGGTTCTTGTATTATTCTCTAATATGTATTCATTATTTGGTTCTTAGATAGTTTTATTATTCTAATAATCCTATCATGTGTTGTCTACGTACCTTTACCTTTAATTGCATCTGTTCACCATATACACCAGCTTTCACAAAGGCTCTCTTCAAGTGCGTCCTTCAACTACAGTATTATAAAATGTCTCTTTGCCCCGTTTCATAGTATGGATACTGCTCCATTCAGTCCACTATCTTGCACTCAGTAACCTTCTTTTCACTCATTAGGAAAGCAATATTTTATTGAGCTTTCAATAAATTAAAGCAATCATTCCACTTTCTTTTTTACAAACAAAAAACTTTTATCCCTTTCTTTTCTCAATATTCCCTCTCTCTCTCTAACAACTTTCTTTTCTCAGTATTCCCTCTCTCTCTCTAACAACTTTCTTTTCTCAATATTCCCTCTCTCTCTCTCTAACGAGTAGCTTCTTACAACTAGTATTGTAATTATGGATATTAATAAAAAAAAAAATTTCTTACAGTACTTGTGTTAAAACAGGATACCACAGTTCTAAATTTGATTTCAAGATAGTAATAGTTTTTTTAATCATGTTAACTTCATCTTCTTTTACTAGAAATAATCTAAATTATCAACTATTCATACCATTAACATCAGCCCCTAAATCTCCTACTAGCCATGGTTTTTCAATCAAATTAAAATGGTAGAAACTACGTTGCATGGAAGATATATATCATGTCATTACTTAACCTAATAGTGTCAAACGATGTAGGTATATCTTGATGGCAATAGATAAGTTTACATAATGTATAGAATTAGAATTTTACATTCACTTGAGGGCAAAAGCGTGCGGTATGATCTATAAGAAAACAATCTATTTTTTGCATTTAACCATTCAGTATTCGATATAATATAGTTTCGATCCAAAAAGAATTTTAAAGGGCAACAAAAATTTATTTCAAAAGTTTTAAAATAGTTACATATTTAGGATTCACACTCAAAATTTCTAATTAATTTGAAAGAGTTTCAAATCAACTTATCTGCATTCTCTTATAGGTACGGTGTCCCTTTTCATATTTCCATAAGAGACTAATTTTAGGAAGATTTAAGAGAGCTATTATAGAGATATAAGGTTAAGCATCACAGGTGCTCTTCTTAAAGTACTACAAGTTAATGGTGCCATTTAAGACTGTCAATTAAAATATCAAAAAAATATTAGACAAAATAATTCTACATTTCTAATACATCCATCTAAAAGGCCGATGTCACCTTGAAATGATAATCTAAATTCCTCACAACCGTTAAGAACTAATTAATAAAATATTTTTTGTGTCATCATTCATAACAAAAGAAATTAATTACTCTTTTTTTATTATTATTAGTATTGTGAAAACAAGGCACTAATTAATGATCACAAAATAGATTATAAGTCAAAAAAAGAAATTATGGGGATAATTTTTGTACTTCTTCTTGAACTGAAACATCACTTAGCATCAGCATTTGTAACAACATGAATTAATTTATATACTGGCCGAAAAAGTGACAGACCTAATTAGCCTTTTTACTTACTTTTGCCTTTTCTTTTTAACTCCACTTGGCTCCACCACCATCCTCCTCTCACCAGAGTAAACCAACATTTTGGGTGATTGAAATCCCCCCAAGAAGCTAAACCTCAAAAAGGAACAGAAACTCACCCTCGATTTAGTATGAATTGTTGTCATTCAATGGCGCGTTTTGAGTGGGTTTGTTATGGCCGGTTGGATTTTCGTTTTTTTTTTGGGATCATTGCATTGCACCATGCTGACTTGCAAGACTCAAAATTTTGGCGTGCATCATGCGTTCCCTTTCATACATATATCTATCGATTCTTAAAATTTTATTAATTATTTTTTATATACTAAATATATATTAGAATATAATTTTTAATATATTAAATTATACTTTTATTAATGTTTGAGCTAAACATGTAACAATTTATATAACAAATAATATATATTTTATTGAACTGGTAAATTAAATTTAATTAGATAATGAGAAATAATTTATAATTGAAAATAAATATTATTTATATAAGTCTAACAATGTTAAAAAAATAAAAATAAAACTTGCAATATTAGAATAAATAAATAAAACTAATATTAAAATGTCAATAATCGTAAATAAGAGCAGCACAAAAAATACAAGTGAAAATTCGGATAGATAATGAAAATCATAATAATAATCATGTAGAGTGAAAAAAAATATATTTTCTCCTCCTCTTATAAAACCTCATCTAATCTTTCTTTCATTATATTTTGTTAATAACTAAGTTTTATTTTATAAATTTATATTATTTTGAGTTGATAGTGCTTCCACCTCTAATGAGGCTATGAGATTTTGTTGTGCTATGGATCCAAGCGTTTCTATACAAGCCTTAAATTAGAATTTTTTTCATAATAAAATTAAATAGAAATAAAAAAAATTACTTAAATTTGCAATTTAATTCATATTTAAAGTCTTTCACAAAAAAATTAATTTCTCTTTTTTGTTCTTTAATTTTCAATCACACCTTTAAATGGAGTTAGAATTGTATTGTCATGAAAAAAGAGGACCGATTTACATATATATTTATAAACATTCTTATTTAGTATGATACATCTATCTCGTAACCCTAAAGTTATCCTATAAAATTACTTTAAGCAATTCAAATTCAATTAGGAATAGAATTTTACCATATTCATTTTTTTTTTATTGCTTTTAACAAGTCAATCAATTTAATCCGTACATGTTTTATTATAGTCTAATGAAAATAATTTTGGCATTGACCTAAAAGAACAAATATATAGCGAGACAAAAACCTAACTCCATTACCGAAGGTTACTAATAATTCTTTTATTTTATCAATTATTGCCAAAACCCAACTCAAAGCTATCATAGCTTTATCGAAACCGCAAAAGCTAAACAATAGTTAAAATGGGGCTGGAGGAGAAAGAAACTACGGCACCACACTTATATAAATAAACCACATTACAATAGAACTGCAAACTGAGGACCTTTAACTTCGCGAAAAGCCACGAGCTACTTCGTAGTGATTTGCTCACTGAACAATGGCTCTCCTACTTATGTAGTCACAAAACTTGTTTTAATATTATTTTTTGAAAAAAAAAAAGAGAAAATTGTCGTAGCTTGAGGAATGACAAGCCAAGTTAAATATTTTTCTCTATCATATTTTAATTAAAGTTATATGCTTGGCTGATGTCCAAAACTATTAATTAATTAATTATCTTCGCTTGCTGCATTAGCGGTGGGGAGATATTTTACGGTAGTTGAGAAATAATTATTGAACATGTGGAGAATAATGGAAGATAAATACCATAGACAATTACTACATTAGAGGGGTGAGATTAAAGTTAATTACGAAGTCTTAGCCGAGATAATTGAGTTACAGTTAAGGGAAACAGTTGCTAAGATGAAGATTTAATAGGAAAGCGTCTCCAACAACTTAAGGGTCATACACCAATTAACTAACAACTCAAACCATCTTCAATCAACACTCAATTTTTGCAAATTTATTTATTTAACTTAATTCTACAAATTTTTTTGAAACTTTATTAATACAATTAGAAAGGGTTAGTTACACCTACAGTACCTAAACTTTTCACTAATTCCCATTAAAATATTCAACTTTCATTTTGTTACTCAAAACCTTTCAAGAATTCTCATGAATCCCACAAAACTACCTAATAACATATTCTGGTCGTTGGTGACAATGTGGATGCTGATATGGATGTTGATGTGTCATCTGACAAAAAGTAGTGGCTATGTCAACTGATGGTTAATTACACCAACGGTATCCAACCTTTTCACTAGTTCTTAATAAAATATCCAACTTTTGTTTGCTTACTTAAAACCTCCTAACGTTTCTCATGAATCCCACAAAACTACCTAATTACACATTCTGATCGCCGATGATGACATAAATGTTGACGTGTCAAGTTTTTTAATGTCATGACCTGAACTCGAAGGTACGTGACCGATACTAGGGAATGAAAAATAAAAAAATGCATTTGAAGCTCGTAGTAATCCTTAAGAATTTTTTGCGAATTAAAAACAATTTCAAAATAGTAAACCATACATAAAACCTTTAATAACAATATGAAATACTTATAACATAAATCAATACTTCCAATAAAATAGTATCTCAAAAATCACAAATACCAATAATACAAGTTTGATAAATAACTATTGCGGTATCTAGAATTCGATTACATCATACACAAGTCAATTAAATATATATAAAGCAGCCGGTGAATAAGAAACCTGATGCAAATGGTGACTATTAGCAGAATGACAATGAAGTCCTGAAAAAAAATTGATTAAGGGGAATCATATCTCACTAAGTGAATCAATTTTATGAAATGCATGCTGGTTTTAAAACATTTTGTTAAAACCCCTCTTTTAAAATAAAATAAAATCAAAATAAATGTACATATTAAAATCATTTACTTTTCTCAAATATTTTTAGTAAATAAAATACCTTTCAAAATCACATTTCACTTTAATATAAATTTTAATACAAAATCAAATAAATATCTATTTAAGTGGAAAACCTGGTAGAATACCTATACCATCAAATTCTAATAGCCACTTGACTCACTTAATCTAATTGATTGTCGATCCCAGAGAGCAAGCTCAACCAATGTCCAGCCACAGTCAGTCTCTTATTCCAAATGATCACTGGCGCTCAGAGAGCATGCTCAACTAGGGTCGAACCAATATCATACCTCTGCCCAAAGAGCAAACTCAACCAGGGCCCACAATATCACATCTCTTACCCATAGAGTAAAGCTCAATCAGGGCTCCCAATATCAATTAATGGCCATATATAATCATTACTAGTGCACACGCAGTCTTGGTGATACCTACCAGGTGGCACATTCTACCATTTTCTCCAAATCATTTAAATAAAGAAAGTAGAGTGAAATAAATTTCGTAAATCACCTTTTCAATATATGTTCATGATAAATAAAGGAATAATCATGCATATAACATTAATGATAAATTCATATATAAATTCTTATAATCAATTATTTATCATTCTAATTGTATGAAAAGATAATTTAAAGTTCCACAACAAGCATTCCATAAAATTAATTTATAGCTCAAGTGTGTTGGGCAATGTGTCTTTTGTTGCCCAGATACTACAGCTCTGGTCTCATAGTTCTCTAAAATAAATAATATTTATTTAAAATATGCCAATACGATAAAATAAAATAAATTTGTAAAATTCTCAAAAATTATTAAAAACATGGGATGACGAAATTGACTCGATCTAAGACAAAATGTTACACATACTCAAAATTTAACAGATATCATTGTCACGTTTTATGAGAAATCTATCAAAAATTCGATAGAGTTTTCTCTGTAAAACGGATATCTCTCTATCGAAATAGAGCCAATTCTGCACGAAAATGACACTTTTAATAATCTCACAGCTCAACAACTCAAGTTGGGCCCCCACACTGCACTTATGCCCAACCGAAAACTAATTTCACAACAATAACAAAATAGTATAATTTTCATTAAAATCATCAATAAATCATAAAAATTCATTTAACCATCATAATTCAATTTATTTCCATAGTAAAACATAAAAGATATTTATTTCCAAAATACATAATAGAATTCTAATTTATGATTAAAATTTCATCAACAAAATCCATTTTCATATTTTTACAATTAATTTAACATTAATTACAAATAACTATTCAAAGAACTTAAATATATCATAAAATTAGCAAATAACTTATTTAAGCTTAAAAACAATAAATAAGTTTATTATTCTATTATTTTTTGAAAATTAATATTAATTAGCTAAAAATAGGAAATAAATTATAAAAATTATTTTAATACTATTATTATTCAAAATCTATCTAAAACATAATAATTAACAATAAATTTACTTGAAATACAAAAATTACCAATTTATAATTATTTTCCAAAAATTCTATTTTGGCATAGACTTTGAAAAATTCATAATTAAAAATCTAAACATAATTTCATAAAACTTTGCTTATAAAAATTAATCAACATAATATATAGAATTTAATAAAAATATGTTCACATTTTGGGTCTGGAACAGTATCGTGAACAATACCCGAGACTTAGAATACTGACCCGAAACTCAACTTCCTTGAAAATTTGCAAACTATACATCAAATGAAAGCTCTCAACCTCAATTTAACTAATCTAAACTCAATTTGACATGAATCAGCCAAATTCAAGCTCAAATTCACAAATTAAATAAAAAAGAACTAAAATTAATTTCTTAAAATTCAAGTCCTTACCGATTATAAAACTTGAAATTGATTGAGGGGAACGACTACCCAAAAGGAGAGGATCATTTTGCACCCATCGGCGAGGACCGTTGTCGTCGAAATCGGCTTCGACAAGCTCTCCCCTTAAAATGGCCAAACCAAATCGAGAGAGAAAGAGAACGACAGTGCTAAGGGTGGCTTCAGGGCAGTGAGACAACGTGGTGGTTGTGTTTTGCATGGTCGGGGCTGACCAGAGCTAACAGAGTGGTGGTGGCAGTGGCTTCGAGAGGGAGAGGAAGAAGAAAGTGAAAAAGAAAAAGAAAAAGGAAGAGAAGAGAAAAGAAAGAAAGAAAAAATAGAAGCTACCGTTTTTTTTATTAAAAATGTACCATAGTAAAATTAAAAATAAATTATATATATATATATATATATATATATATATATATATATATATATATATATATATATATATATATATATATACACTCTTTAACAATTAATTAAAAATAACATTTACTAATCTCATAATAATTAACACTAATTAATTAAAATAATAAGTAAACTTAATAATCCATATCTAATATTAAAAAAAATTTTAGGTCTTTACATTTAATAACTCAAAATATGAAAAAAAAAGTAGTGGCCATGTTAATTGAATGTTAGATGACATGGCTTATTACTACTCTTTCCTTACCAAGCTTCCCAAAGAAGCTTCAAAGCCATCATGATTCAGAGCTCACTTTTCTTTTTCATGCATTCTATCAAACATCATATGAGAATTCTCAAACACTAATAATTACCATACATACTATTCTCCTACTCATTATCCATCCTAAGTTCATTGCTCCCCAACATGTACTTCAAGTCTCATCAATAAAAATGTTGATTGAATATGTACTTCATATTAATGAGATCCGAATTACATATCCAACTAGAAAGAATTAGAAAAAAAACTTGACACGTCAGCATACATGTCATCACCAACGATTAGAATGTGTCATTAGATAATTTTATTAGATTCATAAGAAACGTTGGAAATTTTTAAGTGACTAAATGAAAGTTGGATATTTTATTAGGAACTAGTGAAATGGTTGGGTACCGTGGGTGTAATTAACCCTCAACTGACATGGCTACTTCTTTTTGTCAAATGACACGCCAACATTTACGTCATCACTATAGACTAGAACGTGTCATTAGGTAGTTTTGTGAGATTCATGAGAAACATTGGGAGGTTTTAAATGACAAAATGAAAGTTTGGTATTTTAATGGGAATTAGTGAAAAGTTTAAGTACCGTGGGTGTAATTAACCCCAATTAGAAATATCTTAAATTTTTATTCAATTTTCTAGTTCTCTACTTTGATTTTTCATTTTTAATGATTCTCCATTTTCTTAATTATTTTTTCAACTAGTTTCACTTTCTTTGAGTCTACTTGTTAACTTCCTTCAGACATATTGATACAAATTTTTCCTCATTCTTTGGGTTGTATGGTGGTTCCCTTCAGTCTCTTCAAACTATCTCAAGTTTTTAAACTTTACTAGTCGAAACTTGACTCCTTGTTTTCAAACTTCATTAGTCCACACTTGGCTTCTTTGGCTCTATGGTGTCTTCCAGTCTTTAAATAATTCATGGCTCAAACTACTTCAAGCTTTTAAACTACACTAGCTCAAGCTTTCAAACTTCACTTGTCCAGACTTAAACCCTTTAGTTTTATGGTCTCCTCTAGTCTTCAAATAAGCCAATGGATGGCCTTCCAACTTTCACATGACCCTTCAGGATCTTCTTAATCTAAATTATTTAAATGGGTTTTCCTTCCATCAAAATAGCTTAAACTACTTGATTATTGGCTTTCCTTTAATTATAAGCCTTTTTCATTCTCATTTTCTTTCCAATGTTCAATTGGTTCCCCTTTTTTTTTTCAACGGTTTGAATACCAGAAGGAGTTCACTATTTTTGCACTAATGTTTTGGCCTCACCATAAAGTTCATTCTTTCTCAAGTTTAAATAATAAAGATTAAATAATTTTTTGTTATAAGAAATTTATTTAAATGTTTAATTTCATGATTTAAACTAAATAATATAAGTAATTTTTCTCTTTTTAAACCATATAAAATTTAATTTTGTAAATTAAATATTGTCAAATTTTTAAATATTTTTAGAGAGGAGGAGGCATTAGATTGCTCCCTCATTGATACAAAAGAGGTTATTAAGGAAAGGGTAATTAAATTATAAAGTAAAGCCTTAGTACCTTCAACCATGCACTGTTTTTAAAGAATACTTTACCTTGCTACATAAGGAAAACAAAAAACTTGGTAAAAACAATCAATATGAAAAATGATTAATTCATTAAAGAAGAAGAAATGAATACATGAAAAAAGAAGAAGGCCAAGTTGGTTAAGGATTAAATAATACTAAAAACTTTAGGATACACAAACCCAAATAACAATAGTATTTAGGTCACTTTCTCCTTGTATATATATACTGCTACAACTTGGAATATTTTTTTCAATTGTCTTGTTTTAAGATTTGTGAGAATGGAAGCTACCGTTATTGCTTTTTAGCTTGATAGAGTTGCAACTTTAGTGAATCTATACATAAGCATTATTTTAAAAGGTAGTAATGCTATTTGGTATCTTATGCTTGTTACCCTTTTTGAAATTTCTTCTTTCATCTACTTAATTTCTTACCTCAAACAAAGGTGCAAAATTTCTCATTAGTGAACTCAATATGCAAAAGATAATTTCTATATTCCAACTATTTTATTTAAAATCATGCTTTATACAAAGATAATCAATTAATGATAATTAGCTTGAAATGATGTATTTTGAAAGCATTTTAATGTTGTTACATTTGAACATTCTATTTAGATGTTTTCTTATTTCATTACAAATTTTTTATTATTAATGAATCAATGTTTTTCATTTTATAAAATGTCACAATAGATGTAAATAATAGCAATAATGGCAATAAGTTGAGTGTGGGGGAAGCTAACAAAGAGGACACTATAAAATGATGAAAACTAAAGTTATTAATCTTATTAATTTGTAACTATAGTACAAAATTCTGTTGTATATAGAATGTAGATGATGAGTTGTCACTGCAAGTTGCATGCCAATTTGAAAATTAGTTATAATATAATATAGCTCTAATCTAATACACTAAAGACTATGGAAAACTAATATGGGATTTATTTAATCACCATACATCCATAAATGATTGACTCTCAGTTGATAACACTTAACAACTTCATGAATGGAGCTGTTGTTTACTACTTCTACTTACTATTACTTGCTTTTGCTTACTATTATTAGTTATTGCATGTGGTATACTTCATGACCCCCCTCAAGCTAGAGCATATATATCAAGGAAGCCTAGCTTGGCTATAGATGCATGAAATGAGCTTGGAGGCAACAGTTTAGTGAAATAGTCAACTAATTGAGCATTAGATGAAATAGGCATCAATTTGATTAATCTTTGATTAATTTTCTCTAGAAAAATATGGAAATCAATCTCAATATGCCTGGAACAATTGTGGAACATAAGAGTGCAAGCTAATTGAGTTGCAGATTAATTGTCATAAAAAATGAGAGCTTGAGACGAAAGTGAAACAGTAAGATCATGAAGAAGATAAATAAGCCATAGAAGTTCATAGGTTTAAAGAATAAGAACTATATATTCTACTTTAGAAGAAGACTTGGAGACGGTACTTTATTTTTTAGATTTCTAAGAAATCGGTGAATTTTTGAGGAAAACACAAAAACTAAAAACTAATTCTCGAGTATCAGGACAAGTGGCCCAATATAAATAAGAAAAGTTTTTAAATGCATACTAAAAGCAATAGGAAAGAGAAGACCTTAATTTGGTGAAGCTTTTATCTATCGAAAAATTCTATGAAGAGCAGGTCAATGAGCTTTAATGGGTTTATCAAGAAATTGAGATAGCTATTTAATAACATAAGATATGTTAGGACAAATGGTACGAAGATAAAGCAATTTGTTAATAATTATGTCTTGAAATATTGTTATAAAATAAAGGAATTACATCATCTTTTAATAATATCATATGAACAATCATTGGCAAAGCAACTAATTTAGCATTGGTGAGGCCAGTATCATAAAGAAGATCAAGGGCATACTTTCTCTTATTGAGATTAATGCCTACTACTGTTCTAGCAACTTCCAGAATAAGGAAGAATTTGAGAGGTCCAAGATCATTTATTCTGAAGGATTATGATGAAAAACCTTCACATAATTGATTTAAGATTGCTAGCCAAAATAACATCATCAATGCATATTAGTAAAGCAATAAAATCATTAAACTTTTTGATAAGCGAAGAAGGATCTAATAAAGCCACTTTGAAGCCTTTAGATTGAAGTGCCTAAACAACTTGATATTCCATTGTCTACTAGCATGTTTAAGTTTATAAAGAGACTTTAAAAGTTTGGAAACCTAATTAGAACTAGTTGTTTGAAGACCTTTAGGCACTTGAATGTAAACCTTTTTATTTAGATCTTCATGAAGGAAGGCATTATTGACATCTAGTTTATAGAGATGCCATTTTTTAATTGCAATGATAGCTAACAAAGTTATGACTATTGTCATCTTTGCTACTAGTGAAAAGGTGTCTAAATAGTTAAGCTTGATTGTTGAGTGAAGCAATTAACCATTAGTATAGCTTTATAATATTTAAATATGTCATCAGAACGACATTTCAATTAATAAAACCATTTACAACAAATTATTGTCTTATTTGGTGGAAGTTCAAAAAGATACCAAGTGTTATTAGAGTGAAGAGCTTGAAGTTCATCTTCTATAGCAACTTGCCAATAAGGCTATTGAGCTACTTTATAGTATGATGTGGGTTCTTTGATAGTGGTGATATCATTAATATAAGTACCATAAAGAAGGAGAAATATTTTGATATGTGATAATAGAGGAAATGGTATGAGAAGAAGTAGTTTTATTAAGTAGAGTGAGAAGATAGTTTTGAAATTTTGAAGGAACATTTTTTATTTTTGTTAATTTCTTGAGTTCTGGTTGAAAAATAGAAGAAGGAGCAACAAAAGATAATGACTGATTTTGAAAAAAAAGGGAATTTGTAATTATGATGATGGAATTTGTATAGGGTATGAAACATTAGGATCCAAATCTAAAAGAGTAGCAAGTTGGACTATAAAAGGATTATTTGATTCATGAAGTAAATAAGTGGAATAAGGAAACTGATTTTCCTAAAACATAACATTTTTAGAAATGAAAATCTATTTAGCTTATAAGTCATAAAGCCTATAACCTTTTACAGTACTTGGGACTCCTAAAAACATACATTTTTTTTTTGCTTTGGTATCAAATTTGATTGATGAACATCCAATGTAAAGACAAAATATATATAGACAAACACTTTGATGTTACTATATGATGGAGGTTTAGAACATAATAGTTCAAAAGATGTTTTATTGTGAATAATTGGAGAAGGAAGTATATTTATGAGAAAGACAACATGAAGAATGCAATCTATTTAAAAATATAAAGGTAATGATACTTGAAATTTTGAAGCTCGAGCTACACTCAAAATATGTTGATGTTTTCTTTCAATAATTCCATTTTGTTAAGGAGTGTAAGTGCAAGAAGTTGATAAATTATAAACATGTAATTATAAAATTTTGGCATGTTGAATTCAACTCTAATATTATACCTAATAGTCTTAATAAGTTTTTTGAATTGAGTATGAACAAATTTGAACAAAGATTTTATGAATTATTTTATCTCAACTTTTTATTTCATTAAAAACATCTAAGTAAAATGACTATAGTCATCAATAATGGTAAAACAAATATGTGATCGTACTATAATTTTGTGCTAATAGGACCCCATATGTCAAAAATGAATAAGATTAAAGTAATAGTCTGAAATAGAATTGCTTAACGAAAAAGGATGCCTCTTTTATTTGGCAAAATGATATATATCACATGCTTGAGAATCAATATCTAAAAAGGTAATCCTAGAATTAAAAGATTGTAACAACTTCAATATACCACTAGACAAATGATTAATCTACAATGCCAAATATTATTTTAACCAATGTTATTTAAAATGACATAATTACATTTTGAAAGCTGATTATTTTTTTTAATTAAATGATATAGTCCATCTTGCTTCTTAATAAGCCAATCTTTTTCCAGCCTTCTAGGTTTGTACTTCTTGGAAAAATAAAGAATTATTATAAAGATCAAACAATGTTTAGGTGAATCAACAAAGTTCATTAGCCAAAATAAGGTTGAAACCAAAAAGAGGAACAAAAATAACATAGGTTAAAATAAGAGATTTACAAATTTGAACAGTTCCAATAAAGGACACATGAATAGTATATCCATTAGGAAGATGAATAAAAATATTTTTAATAGATTTGTATGATGAAAATAAATCAAGTGAATTAATAATGTGATCAATTGCCCTACTATCAATTATCCAATCATATTTATTCTTCTTAGTTGAAAAATAAGCTATATGTGATGAAGTACAATAACATGCATGAAAATTATCACTAGAATTAGAACAATTTAACTATTGTTGCTCACTGTGTTAATGAAGGCTTTGTCTGTTATGCCAAAAATGTTAGGATTTTGAATTAGTGCTAAGATTTTGTTATACTACTCTTTTATGAATAAAAAAGATTCTTGAGAATTTTCATTAAGCTTTCCATCAAAGAATTGCTTTCTAAGTAAGATTCCACTATTACAGGATGATTTTCTTGCATATAGTGTGCTGCTTTACCATGATTTATAAAGCTCAAACCAATTTTTTTTAGTCTTGGCACATAGCTAAGAGGATAATTATATTTCTTGTAACATTTATCAATGATGTGTCTAAGAAATCCATAATAAGAACAAACACCCCTTTTGTTATTGATAAATCTAGTTCTTCTTTGACCTTGAAAACCTACATTATTGCTTCCTTTTACAAGAAACATATTATTGTCACAACCGGATACATCTGCACTAACTTTTTTCATAAATATATTATCTTTTAACCTCCTACTATTGGATTCATACTGAATTGTCTCTTATGCTATAAAACTAGTGAAAAATCTTTATTTATTATAGATAAAGGATCTATGAGCATGATTTGAGAACTAACAGTAGCAAAATTTTCATTCAAGCCTTTTAAGAATCTTATAACATAGTCATTAGATTGGTAATTACAAACAACTTATAAAGCCACACAATTATATCTTGGATTATAAGAAAAATTTGGAATAATTATGACATTCACTAATTCATCCCACAAAATTTTTGGTTAAGTAAAGTAGTCTTTAACATTCAATGAATTTTGATAAGATGTATAAATTTTAGCTTGGAAATCTATTATACGAAAAGAATCACCTTGTAAGAAGCATTCTTTCAAGACATTCCAAACATTAAGAGAATTATTCAGCCATGTAATGCTCTATGCAATGTAGGGTATGACTGCTTTATAGATCCAAGAATTAAGCATGGTATTACACCTTTCTTATGTTGCAAAATGTTCTTCATTTGTTAATGGAATATGAATGTAACTATTTACAAATTTAAGCTTATTTTTCAATAATAAAGCCATTCTCATAGCTCTGCTTATGATAATTCATTCCTATTAATAAGTTTATTATAAGAACTAAAGAGGCATTTTCACTTGGATGAAGATAGTAAGGACTGGTTGGGTCTTTTTATATTCTTGTCAGAATGAAAATGTGGAATTTAATTGAAAGAAAATAAAAAAAATGATGAAATAAAAGGCTATTTATTTTTTCGAGAAAAATTCAGAGAAAAAGAACCATAATGATTTAATGCTTTGATACTATGATGAAAAATAAATATGTTATTATCATTAATTTGTAACTATAGTACATAATTTTATGATATACAAAATGTAAATGATGAGTTGTCACTACAAGTTGCATGCCAACTTACAAATTAGTTACAATAGAATATAGCTCTAATCCAACATAATAAAGACTATAGAAAACTAATATAGGTTCTATTTAATCACCACATATCAACAAATGATTGACTCTCAGTTGATAACTCTTAAAACTGAAAGGAATTGATTATATACATTGGACTGAGTGGAAGCATAATGTGAATATGAATCCTATTAGACTTAATTTCAAAACTTTTCTTTAGCATGTAACCCTTACATGAATGCAAGAATTCTAAATATGTCAAGATCACATCACATATCAATTTACACAACTAAATGCATGCATGCTTGAATAGACAACATATATCATATAAATTCACAAATCAACCAAAAACACAAAGCATGGAAAAAGACCTACATCTAGAGTTTAGTAACCCTTACAAAATCTAAATGTTTGTAGCACACTCGATAAGCTTTATGAAATGGTTAATGAAAATCTACAAGCTTCTAGCTCCCTAAGTGGAAAGCCTCTAACTCAAAACACACGAGAAGCACCGGAATGATTCCAAGCCTTTGATGGATCTCTACCCATAAGCTCCTCCTTTAGTGACCTAAAACTCACTAGAGCTCCTTTCTTGGCTAGAATGTTATAGGACTTATTGCCTCCAATGGATGTAGCCTCCAACTTGCACAACTCTTGCATAATGGATGATGATCTAGGGCAAATGTATGAAACACAACTCTTATATTTCACTCACACACTCACAATACTTAAAAATAAAGATGAAGAATAAGACTCAACTCCTAAGCACTTACTCGTATTTTCTCTCTTAGTGTTGAGATGTCTCATTAATGAAAGTGGTAAATGGTAAAGTTCAAGTGTAGAGAATATCCACTAACTTAGTGTATGTGCGAGAGACTAATTAGCATGTATGGAGATCCTCCACTAACTCAAGCTTAAGTGTAGGATAAGTCATCTCATGCATATAAAGATTATCCACTTACTTTTCACTTTGATTGTAAAATAAGCAACCTCATGCATGTAGAGATTAACCACTAACTAAAGATGCATGCTTATGATACCTTGCCATGGTGTCCACCATGTGATCACATTGCATGGAAAGCATGTGCCTAGGTGGCCTCCACCACCTTTAGTAAATGGGCTTTATAACTAATTGGGCTTATTTAACTCTTAAATGGGCCCATCTCTACAACATCCACTAAATAGATTTATGGGCTTTATTTAGCACTTAAATAAGGCCTACCTCTCTAATACACATATTAATTTAAAGTCAAATATTGCATATTTTTATCTTATTTATATTTAATTTAAATATTTATTATGAAAATATGAGCTTATTAGTTGATTTTTATGAATTAGGTGTAGATTGGAGCTTAAAGAGCAATTTAAGAGTTAGGCTGATTCAAACACTAAGATTCAATGAAGATTTTAACATCTTTAAAGTTTTGGAATGAGAAAGAGGTCTGTCATAAATTTAAAGTAGACATCATAGGCTTTTTAAATTGAGCTTACATGTTAAAATCCAAGTTTTTTTGAGTTCACAAATCTTAAAATAAAGTCAGCATATACAACTTTTATTCTCTCAATATTTCACTAATATCTTGAGCTAAAGAGATCCAATTAAGATTATTCAAGATGTTTTTATATCTACAACTTTAATAAAGAGGCCAAAATCTAATTCTATCTTTATAAATATACAATTAGGTTACAAGTCATATATGAAACATAAATTGCTTAATACATCAGTGTTTTAAGATCAAGGCCTATGCATGACTATGCACCTTAAGTGCATGAAATATCCCGTATTTTTAAATATTTTAATACTGTATCGGGATATGCAGTGTTAATAATTTTTATATATATATTATGATATTTTACGAGTTGATATGTATTTAAAACCTATTTTAATTATTGTGTATTATTTCGAGTACCTTAAGTAAAATTTTTCCGGGATTTGCATTTTCGGGGAAATTTTCACGTAAATAATTTACTAATAATTATTTTAAATATATTTACGAACTTGCATGAACTCATACGTATTTTTCAATTACTAAATAAAGCCTATGTGTGTATATATTTATTTAATTAGGGTTTAATTTACTACCCTAATATTTTATTATTTGTTTATTAATTTTATTGTTATTTAATTATTTTATTTATTATTAAATTTTAAATTATTATAATAAGTGTGTAGTGTGTGATTTTCCCCAAATATTTTATTAAAATTATTTTTTTATTTATTTTTCTTTTTTCTTTTTTTTTCTTTTTTTTTCTTTTTCTTTTTCTTTTCTTTTCTTCTTCTTCTTCTTCCTTCCCGAGCCCGACCCTCCTCCATCTTCCTCTCCCCGCTGCTACTCCGATCACCGGTCGTCAGAGTGCCTCCATTGCGTGTCGCCATCTTCTCCAGCTGCTCCGCTGCCCCTAGCTTCCTTCCCCGGCACCGGTTAGCTCCAATTCCTCCATTTTCGGCCGAAAGCTTCATTTCTTCACACCTCGCGATTCCGGCCACCATTTTTGACACCGCTGGTCTCTTTCTTCTCCTTGAGCTCTGGTGAGTGTGATTCTAGCTTTGGTTTGAGCTTAAATGGTCTAGATTTGCTTAGGTTTTGAATTTTCCAATTCGGCCATATTAGGGTTTTTGATTTTTTTGAGCTTTGAATTGATTGATTCATGGAAACTCCCTTCACAAATGTTGATCCTAGTAGCTTAATATACATGTATGATTTTTTTTGGAATTTTTGGAGATTTTTTGAATTTTTGGGTATTTTTGAATATTTTAATATTATTTTCTAATTTTCGGAAATTAATTATTTAAATTATGAAATTGTGTTTTATGGTTAAATTAGGTGTTTAAATGAATTATAGGAATTTATTTGGAATTTTTATGAATTTCTAAGTATTTATTTTGAATTATTGAAGTTTATGTAATTTGGGAAATTAGGGTTAAATGTGTTTTTAATTGAATTTAATTGGATAATTGAGTTTAATTATTGATATTATTGATAAATATGTTTAGAAAATTAATTTTTAATAATTGTATAATTTTTGGTGAATTTTTGAAGTAATTATAGTATATTTATATATAGGGGTATTTTGGTAATTTTACCCTAAATTGGCTAAAAATGTAATTTAATTGGTTTTAATAGTTATTTAAGGTATAAAAATTATTTCTACAAATTATTTAGTATTTTTAACTAATTAAAACTATTTTTCGTGAATTATTTTCAATTATGTATATAATATACGATTTTACTAATAAAATGAGTGTTTATTAGTTTTTACAGTGTTTTAAGGTTAATTATATAATTTATATTTATAAAATGTATTTCTATGTTATAAGGATATTTTTGGTATTTCTGAAATTATTCTGTGATTGTGGACCCCGATCGGTGGACTGTAGTTTGGAGTCCGACCGTGGGATTTTGATTGTGCTCTGTGTAGTTTTTGAAGTGTATTTCCTTGCAGGGTCGGCTCTACTCTTTTGAGTAGAGAGATGTTCATTTTACAGAGGAGGTTCTGCCAAATTTTTGGTAGAATTCTCGTAAAACATGATGTCCAGTCGATCCCTAATCTTGATTCTGTGTTTAATATTGTAGATCGAGTTCTAGGATTTTCTGTTAGGTTTATTCTGATTTCTATCATTATTGTTTGTTTAGTTGCGCTGAGACCGAGGCCTAGTGGACCAGGCCCGTCGGACCCATCTCGTGGAGCGCACTAGGGTGAGTTACTATACTATATATATATGCTTTAGGATGCATGATTTAGAAATATATGTTTTATTTTGATTAAATATGCATAAATAATGTGATTTGTATTTAAGTATATTTTTAGTTTATTTTTGGTTTATTTTTGATATATATTAAATTATATGCATGTTTTGTTAATAAATTATATTTAAAATGTTTTTAATATATTTCTAGCTTAATTTATAATTTGATTGGATTTATTTGACGTATATATACTCGAAATATACCTGGTTTACTTTTGGTATATTTCCGGTATATATATGGTTTATATTGTTATTTTATTTAAATTCATGCATCATTTATTTGTGAATGGATGTTTTATATTTATTAATGAAGGATATCAATAGAACGTGCTACCTAGTGGGCAACACTAGGACCGAGTACGTACCGGTACGCCTATAGTATTTAGGCTATATTACTAACCATTTGTGGATATTGATTGAATGTGATTATTGATATGTGTGAGATATGGTTTGGAGGTGTGATTGCTGGAGCTTGGTTGACCAAGTGTCTCGGGGCCAACCACACTGGCAGTCAGACTGCTAGAGCTCGGTTGACTTAGTGTCTCGGGGCCAGTCTACTATCTAAATGGATTAAGTGGATATATTTGGAATAAGTGAGCCTGTATGGCTAGAGTGTTGTCTAACACTGTTTTCGAGGTTGCGATATTATAGGGTTCTATTTGATCCTTCATAAACGATGATTTTCAGTAAAATATATATAAAATGATTTTACTGCATCTGTGTATTTGCTTGTATACATGCATATTATATATATACTTTTGATTGTGTGCATTGACATTTAGTATGCATGTATATATATTATAGTAATTCACTCAGTGAGGTCTGACTCCCCTCCGTTGACTATTTTTCAGGAGAGTCAACATCTTCAGACCTCAGTAGCAGGCCTGTACGCCGGATTTCTTCCGCCCCGGCTTCTTTGTGTAAACTGTTTATCTGAGTCTTGAGTTTTATTTTATCTAGACACTGCAGTAGTCAATAAATATTTAAAGAGATGTATTATATATTTGAACTGGATTTGTATTAAAGGAGTTTATATATATGTGATGATGAGATTTGATTTAAATCCAGTTGGTGAAAATAATATTATTATATTTATGATTTCCATTTCCACTGCATTTGATATTGTTATTATTACTATTGCATGTTTTATTTTATTTTTAGGCTTGCTACGGGTTCCGGATTCGAAAGAATTCCCGTTCCTTAGCACTGGTCATGGCCTCTGTTTTGGGTCGTGACAGTGCATAACCATACTTGATTCAAAAGATCAATGATTGAAAGATAGAAGAATGGCATGAGTATGTCATTCATAGACACTTTGTTATCATGCATAAGATTTATATAGAGGAGTGGCATAAACCCACAGCTGAGAGACAAAGGAGAATGAACCCAAACATGAAAGAAGTAATGAAAAAGGAGATTATGAAACTTTTAGATGCAAGTATAATTTATCCTATTTCTGATAATGAGTGGATAAGTCCAATTTAATGTGTGTTTAAAAAGAGTGGAATGACAATGGTAGAGAATGAGGAAGGATAATTTATTTCAAAGAGGATAGTTAATGGGTGGCGAGTGTGTATTGATTATAGGAAGCTAAATAAGGCCACTAGGAAAGATCACTTTCCCCTTCCTTTTTATTGACCAAATATTAAAAAGAATTGTAGGTCATGCTTTTTATTGATTTCTTGATGAATATTCTAGGTATAACCAAATTTTCATATTTTTTAAGGATCAAGAAAATACTACATTTACATGTTCTTCTAGCACCTTTGTATATCAATGGATGCCATTTGGATTATGTAATGCTCTTGTAACTTTTTAGAGGTGTATGATAATAATATTCTCTAACCTAAGAGAGGATATCATGAAGGTATTTATGGATGATTTTTCTATTTTTGGTTATTCATTTGATTTGTGTTTAGCTAACCTTAACAAGGTACCCAAACGTTGTAAGGAAACTAACCTAGTTCTGAACTAGGAGAAATGCCACTTTATGGTGGTTGAAGGTATAGTCTTGGGGCATAAAATATTAAGTAAAGGAATTGATGTGGATAGAGCTAAGAAAAAAATCATTGAGAAGTTGCCACAACCTACATCGATAAAGGGAGTTAGAAGTTTTCTATGACATGTTGGTTTTCACCAACATTTCATTAAAGATTTTTCACTTATTTCCAAATCTTTAACTAATTTAATGATTAAAGATGTGCCTTTTAAGTTTGATGATGCTTGTTTGAGTGCTTTTAACAGGTTGAAAGAGGTAATAACATTAACCTCAATCATTACACCTCCAGATTGGTTCTTACCCTTTGAGAAGACATGTGATGCAAGTGATCATGCAATGAGAGCTATTTTAGGGCAAAGAAAAGACAAAAGACTTTATGTCATTTATTATACTAGTTGGACTTTGGCATATGCATAATTAAACTACACTATAACAAAGAAAGAAAGGTTGGCAGTGGTCTTTACTGTGGATAAATTTCATGCATATCTTTTTAGCTCTAAGGTTATCATTTATACTAGCCATTTGATAATCAAATACCTCCTTGCTAAGAAAGATACCAAGCCTCGACTTATTTGATGGGTGCTACTATTACAAGAATTTATTTGGAGATTAGAGATAAAAAGGGATAAAAAAAATGTACTTGTAGACCATTTTTCTAGATTGGAGACATATAAAGATGACAGCAAACAACCATCCATTGATGTTAGTTTCCCTGATGAGTTTATTTTAGTTTTATAGTACTTTGTTCCTTCGTGGTTTGCTAACTTTACTAATTATTTGATAGGTGATGTTTTGCCCAATGACCTTTCTTATTAGTAAAAGAAGAGTTTTTTGCATGAAGTCAGATAATATTTATGGGATGAGCCTTTCCTTTACAAAATTAGGGGAGATAAGTTGATTAGGCATTCCATTCTTGATTCAAAGGTGCATGATGTTCTCTCGTAGTGTCATGACCTAGATTATAGAGGTTCTATTGGCATAATAAAAATAGCTACTAAAGTATTAGAGTATGGATTCTTTTGGCTTACTCTATTTAGAAATGCTAAAGAGGACGTGCTCCATTGTGATAATTTCCAATGCAAATGCAACATTTCTAGGAGGCATGAGATGCCACTTTCATTAATTCAAAAAGTTGAGATTTTTTATGTGTGGGGCTTGGATTTGATGGGGCCTTTCTAGCCCCTTATGGGAATCAATTCATCCTTATTTAAGTTAATTATATGTCTAAATAGGCAAAAGCATTTGCTTCACCAATGAATGATGATAAGGTTGTGATTAAATTCCTTAAGAAGTTGTTTACAAGGTTTAAGGTTCCTTGATCTATTATTAGTGATGGAGTATCACATTTTTGCAATAAATTATTTAAGTCTTCACTTAAGAAATATGGGGTAGATTATAAGGTGGCAACTCTATATCACCCCTAAATGAGTGGACATGTTGAAGTGACCAACATGAGCTTAAAAAGATACTATAGAAGATAGTTAGAACTTCAAAAAAAGATTGGGCCATAAAGTTAGATGATGCATTATAGGCATATCATACAATGTTCAAGGTTCCTATTGGTCTTTTACCATATAGGCTAATTTTTGGGAAAGAATTTCACCTTCCTATTGAGTTAGAGCATCGAGCTTACTAGGCAATTAAATTACTAAATTTTGATATGAAAGTTATAGGTGAGAAGAGATAGTTACAAATAAATAAGCTTAATAAGATCAAGTTTCAAGCCTATGAAGATGCCAAGTTGTTCAAGGAGCAAACAAAGAATTGGCATGATGATCATATCCTTATAAAGGTTTTTTAAGTAGGTGATTTTGTGTTGTCATTTAACTTTAGATTGTGGTTGTTTCCAGGAAAGCTGAAATCAAGGTGGAACGGTCCATTTCAAGTGGTATGTGTTCTTCCACATGGAGCTTAAGAGTTGATAAGCATTATATGTGAGACATTTAAAGCCAACGGACATCAATGCAAGGTATATTATAGTGGCTTAATGCCTCATAAGAAGGCTAGTCTTACTTTACAATCACTGCCTCAATAATGAAAATCAAGAGGAGTTAGTCGAGCTAACGACCTTAACTTAGAACTATTCACTTGCTTTAAATTTATTTAATTTTATTTCAGTCTTGTAGTTTGAGTTTTATTTAGTTATGATATTTTATTTTATGTGTTTTTGCTTATTGTGTATTGTTTGTGTGATATACTTGATTTTCACATTGAGGTCAATATAAAAATTAAGTGTGGGGGAGGGTTTTAGTATTTGCATGTGATAAGCATTTTATTAGATTTTTTTTACTTTTGTTTTAATTTCTTTTGGTAAACTTTTTAATTTTGTTTTATGTAGTCATTGAATGTTACATGTAAACACTTGAATTTTTACAGTCTATCATAATAATGAACTAAATACATTGGATATGATTTTCTTAAACATGTGTGATAATCTCCTTTTAATGCTTAATTTGTGGTTTTCAAGCTAAATTGATAACTTTTGGTTAAGGACTTTTGATACTTTAATGAACTTAATGGTTACTTTTCTTTTGAGTGATTTAATTTTACGATTTGATATTTGAGAAAGATGTTTGTAAGTAGAACTAAATTTAAATCTTTAGTTTTCTTTTTAGGTTTGACACATAATATGGAAGTGCAATATTAAAATAAATGTAAAAATTCTCTTATATTAAGGAGCTAAAATATTAATTTTTAAATCTTTATATGCTCCAAAACTACTTCAATGCTCTAAAAAAGAGTATGACTATCCAAAGGACCATTTAGCGGTATCCAGGCTTAGTAGTACAAGAACAATGGGGGATACTAAGAGTGGGAAGAATGGTAAGAAAAGAAAAAAAAGAAAAAAAGAAAAGGTATATAAATAGATAATGCTACCTCTTTTGTGTTAGATTTTAGAGTTGTTAAGGTTAGGACAAATATTCTATTTGCTTTCATTTTTCTTGGATGTCAACTTATAAATTTTCAAGAATTTAATTGAAAATTTTTCTCTCCACTTGGTAATTCTTATGTCTTTGACTTTGAGTTATCAATTTAGTTTGTAGTTATAAGTTTTGTATTAATTGGAGATTGCTATAGATGGTTGAGTAAAGTTTTCCAATGTGTTTGCTATGGATAGATGTTCTTACGCGTTTAGCTTAAGGACAAACAAAGATTTAATTGTGGGGGTATATGATGAGAGTCAAATATTGCATATTTTTAGCTCATTTATATTTAATTTAAATATTTATTTTATGAAAATATGAGTTGATTAATTATTTTTATGAATTAGGAGTATATTGGAGCTTAAAGAGCAATTTTAAAGTTGAGCTTATTCAACTTTTGAGATTTTGTGAAGATTTTAACATCTTCAAAGTTTTAGAATGAGAAAGAGGTCTTCTAGAAATTTAAAGTAAATATCTTAAGCTTTCTAAATTAAGTTTACACATCAAAATTTAAGTTCATTTGAGTTTGCAAATCTTAAGACGAAATCAACATATATAGCTTTCATTATAGGATGCATAAATCTTAGTATTTTTTATGATATATTAAGCTAAAGAGATCCAATTAAGATGATTCAATATTTTTTTAAAAGCTGACTTTGGTATCTACACTTTTATGAAAAAATAAATCTCTAATTCTATCTCTATCAGTGCAAAAATTAGGTTACAATTTAGAGATGGAACATAAACTGCTGAACACATAAGTGTTTGAAGAGCAAGGCCTATGCACAACTGTGTTCCTTAAGTGAACAACCATACCTGATTCAAAGATCAAAGATTGAAGGAAAAAAATAATGACATGGTTATGTCATTTCATAGACACAACCTTGCCTGGATTACTAATTTTTAAGTCTATGGAGAATAAGACAAACACAGTCGTGTCACTTAGGTGACACAACCATGTTAGAGAGGTCAATATTTAGGTGAAGAACAAGCAACACAGCCATGTGCCTTGGAGCTATTGATTTTGAAAAGTTCTTTTTTAAAGAGAAAAGAGATTTCTAGAGGAAAAAAACTACTAAAAAACACATAAAAATACCCTATAAGTTCAAACAAATAAAAAGAAAGTGGAGATTAAAGATTTAAGAGCCAAGATTAATCATAATATTTTCTTCTCCTTCTTCTCTTTCTTATACTTTTTATTATAGGTTTTTCTTACGAATTTTAGGATTAATAATTTTAAGTTAGTCTAAATTTTTCTTTGTTAGGTATTAATAATCCGAACATGATCTAAGCATCCTATTTAATATACTCATTAGTTTTTTCATCTTGTGTTTATTGTTCTTAATGCTTGGTATTGCTTGGACACCAATAATATTATTTTAATTAGGATTAAGCATTAAGAGATGGTAATTTTAATAGACATATAAACACAAGTTTTAGTTAACTCAAAGTTAGAGATAAATTGAGTTGATTAAATTCCCTTTGAGTTATGTTTTATAATTCATGATTTTGATATTTAGGTGTTTGGATTGCAATGAGAATTAGGTCTTTATTACCTTGATTGATAATTTTGAATTTGAATTAATTGATGCTTAAGAGAGATTGATTAATGCTTTAGGAAATCTCGGGATATGCATGGCTAATTGAGTAGTAAATTTAGGTAGTTTAGTGATTGTAAGGTGATTTAACTCCTAGTAATTTTCATAAATATAATTTTTTTTATTAATTTTGTGCTTTTAAAGTAGATTTTTTAAATTCACAATTTAGATTAATTTTACGTACATTCATTTTTGTAGCCTTAGACAATAAGAGGTTGGTAAATAGGTTATTAGATCAAAATCTCTGTGGGATGATATTTTTACACTACTTGTCTATATCGTGAATTTGCAGTTCACATAAACATTAATCCAAGCCCATACATCATCCATGAAGCAACATATATATGGCCATCTCATGGCCCATATCCAAACTAGTACTAGTGGAAAATATCAATTTGGTCCTTAATATTATATATTAAATTAAATACAAATTAATATTTAATCATATGATTAAAAGTCCTAACCCCGAGCGTACGTTTATATTCCTGATGAAGTCTTGCCCAAAATATAAAGGAAGTCTACCACACTCATGGTTTATGCTCACGACCTTAACCAGACCCTGAGCATCTACAACAGACATCTTTATAAGTAATGGTTATATTTTTTGAATGCTGAGGACCCTGAGCGTCTAAAATCTTGCAAAAGTAAAATTTTCATTTATTGAAGGAAAGAGACATAATCAATGGCTCCAACAGCCATTTTTCAAAGCTTAATATATGTGTGTGTGTATGTGTGCTCTAGACTTGTGAGAAGAAGAACAATACATTACATTACTCTTTAATTATAAAAAAACTCTCTAAGCATTCATTAAGCTTCATTTTTCTTTCTATCAATATTCATTATATTAATTTACTCTTGTGAGATTTTGTGTGTTAGAAATAGGACTTCATCTTCATCTAATTCTTAGGATAGATTAAAAGGGAAGTGAGGTATATTTCTAGTGGAATTAGTTTAAGTGTTTAGCCATTAAAACACTTGAGAATTGGTTTATGAGTGAGCCTAGAAACTATTGTTTGTTTATTTGAAGAGTTAGCCTTAAAAAATCTTGGTTGTAAGGTTGAAGAGTGAGCTTTAAACTCTTATGTAATCTCAATCTTGTGAATAAGAATGTGGATATTGAAAATCCTAACTTAAGGATAAGTTAGGTGGAGATATAGGATTGTTCAGAATCCAAACTCCTTAAATCTTTGTGTTTATTGTTCTTCCAACTCTATTATCTTCCAAGTTTTATTCATTCCTTAAATTCATTTTCATTTTCTAAAATTCTTCATTAGCCTTATTCATCCCCCCAAGGCACTTTCAATTAGAATCAAAGCTTGAATTCTAGGAACTTAAGTTCTAGATTACAAGATCATAGATAGTGAGGGTGTGAATTTTTCTTCATTAAGACCTTTCTTTGATGGGAGTGGTTATCCTCATTTGAGGTTTAAAATGGATATCTATATAAATAGTGATCTAATAAAATTATGGGATGTTATCTTAAATGGTTGGGAACCTCTTAAAGCCAAAATTGATGAAGTGGAAGTGGTTCTTAAAAGAAATCAATGGAGTCAAACTTAAAAAGGAAGGAACCACAAAAATAAGAGAGTAATGATCATACTACTCTCTTTTATATCTAAAAAAGAAGGTGGCAAAGTTTAACATTGCCAATCAATAAAAGATGTGTGGGAGACACTTGAAAAGCACTATAAAAGAAACATTCAAGTGAGAAATAAGAAGGTTAAACTCCATATGTATTAGTACGAACTCTTCAAAATGAAACCATAAGAATCAATTATAGAAATGACAAATTGCCTCAATGCTCTTCTCACCACCCTCAAGAAACTTGGAAAACATTTCTCCAAGAAATAAGTAAACTACAAGATTCTAAGAATCTTACCTAAGAAGGATTGGGAGGCTAGAGTTACTTCAATTAAGGAAGCACAAGACCTCTCAACTCTCTTAGCCAATGTGCTTATTGAAAAGCTCCTTACAGAAGAGCTTACAATTGAGTAAAGAGGAGATGAGCAAGAAGATAAGGAAGAGAAGAAAAAGAGCATAGCATTAAAAGCTTCACAAAAAGAAAGTAAAGATGAAAGCCTTGAAGATTCTAGTGATAAAAATGGTGATATTGCCATGTTCATTAAGAACTTCAATAAATTCTTGAAAAAGAAAAATTCCTCAAGAACTATAGGCTTTAACAAGAAGTATGAAGTAAAAAAGGTTAAAGAGGTTACTTAATATGAATGTAAGAAACTGGGACGCATTAGAAGTGAGTGTGCTAATCTCAAATTCAAGAACAAGGAAGCAAAGGATAAAAAGAAGGCCTTTAAAGCTTCATAGGATGATTCCTCTGAATTAGAAATGGAAGAGGAGTAATAAGAAATAGCCAACCTTTGCTTCATGTCTCTTGAAAATGAAAATAAGGTACCATATACTTCTAACTCTTCTTATAATGATTATTGTGAATATAATGATGATAATGACAACTTTATTGTGAGTAAACTCTTACTTAAATGTAAAAGCTTTCTTTTTAAGAAGAAGCTTTACAAGCATGAGTTATCTAGTTAAACCAAGTAATTTAAAAGGAAAGGACAGTTTAAATAGTCTACTTGACTCTCAAAAACTCCATGGAAATACTCATGGAATTGGATATAAAAATGGAATGTCTTCCTTATCATCATCACACATTAATTTTATTAAAGCTTTATGTAATTATATTCCCTCTACTTCTATAACCATTGAGACTTAAGTGTTCAAAGATAAAAAGTCTCATGTGTTAAACAATAAGGAAAGTCTCACAACACTCAACCTTTATTGCCATAAAGAGGCAAGGCAATAGCTAAAAGACTACAACCTAAACATGCTTATATGTACACTAGACACAACACTCCTAAGTATGTCACACAAACCTATTAAAATACATATTTTCATTATTAATGTATGTCTTACACTATGACTTAAAATAATTTTAGGTGGCACACACAACCATAACACAAGAGGCATGCTTTATATATTAGAAAATCATATCCTACTAAAAATAAATAAATTTGCTAATGTTGAATGTTTTTATTGCATGACCAAAGGTTACTCTAGCAATGTATGCTTTTATAGAAGGTTACATTTACAATTGCTTCCTTCGGATTAGTTTGAAACTAACAAACCTAGACTAATTAAGGTTTGAGTTCAAAAGAATGTTTAAATTATATTGTGTAGGTGTGCTTAAAGTCCACAAAAGTAAAAATAAAATGGTATGTTGATAATGGATGTTCAAGACACATGAAGGGAGACAAAAAGAAATTCAATAAGCTTAATACTAAGGATTGAGGACATGTCACATTCGGGGATAATGCAAAAGGAAAGATAATAGGCATTGGAGAAATTGGTAACCCTCAATCCTTATCTATTCATCATGTGTTACTTATTGATGATTTTAAACATAATTTGTTTAGTATAAGTCAATTATATAACATGGAAAATAAGGTCATTTTCTATCCTAGGAATTGCTTTATTAGTAGTCTTGATGAAGACAAAGTAATTTTTAGTGGTGAAAGAGTAGACAATGTCTATGTCATTGACTTGAATAAGGTTGATAACAAAGACATCAAATGTTTAATGTCTATTTCCCATGACACATGGACATGGCATATAAGGCTAGGACGTACAAACTTTGAGCTATTGGCTGATCTTAGTAAACACGAACTTATGATTAGTTTACCAAAACTCAAGTTCACTAAGGACAAGCCTTATGATGCTTGGCAAAAGGGAAAATAATTCAAATCTTCCTTTAAGCTGAAAAACATAGTTTCAACCTTGAGGCCACTTGAATTTATACATATGGATTTATTTGGACCAACTAGAGTTGGTAGTTTAGGTGGCATGCATTATGCTTATATCTTGGTTGATGACTACTCTAGATACACTTGAGTGTGTTTTCTTGCTCATGAGAATGATGCTTTTAAAGCATTTGAAAGTTTTTTAGAAAAAGCTAAAAGAGAAAAAGGTTTTTGCATTTCATCGATTAGAAGTGATCATGAAATTAAATTTGAAAATGAATTCTTCAAAACCTTTTGCAATGAAAATGGTATTTCACATACGTTTTCTCCTCCTAAAACTTAACAAAATAAGATAGTTGAAAGAAAAATAGAACTCTAGTGGCAATGGCTAAACCAATGCTTCATAAGTATAATTTACCTCCATACTTTTGGGTGGAAGCCATTAACACATCTTACTACATTGCAAACATAAAATTTAAAAGACCAATTTTAAATAAAACTTAAATCCAAAATCTTAAAATCCAAAATCCAAAACCTAAAATAGAAAATAATATAAAACCCAAAATATCATTTATTAAAGTATTTAAATGTAAGTGCTTTATATTAAATACTAAGAATAATCTTGGAAAATTGATTATAAAGTTAATGAAGGATTTTTCCTAGGCTATGTCATCTCTAATAAATCATATAGAGTTTTTAGTAAAAGAACACTAGTAGTTGAAGAATTAATGCATGTTGTATTTAATGAATCAAACTCACTTGATCCTAGAAAGGATATTTGTAGTGTTGATGATTTTGTAGATGAGCATATAGATGTGAACACTCAAGAAGAAATATTGGCAAGCCTTTAGAACTTGAAGGTCTAAGTAAAGTGGACAATGAGGAGACGTCTCAACTAACCTTAAAGGATGAACTTCTAAAGGATTAGCAATTCAAGAAAGCTTATCCTCAAGATCTCATCATATGTGATACTACCAAGGGGGTAACTACTAGATCACAAATTAAGTCTATTGTTAATTTAGCCTTCATTTCTTAAATTGAACCAAAAAATATTGATGATGCTTTGAGTGATGAATTTTGGGTTCCTGCTATGCAAGAAGAGTTAAATCAATTTAAGAGAAACGAAGTTTGGACTTTGGTTCCTATACCAAAACATCATCCTATTATAGGCACCAAATAATTGTTTAGAAATAAGATGAATGAACAAGGTGTCATAACTAGGAAAAAAGCCATACTTATAGCTAAAGGATATAATCAAGAGGAATGCATTGATTATGATGAAACTTTTACCTTAGTTGCAAGGTTAGAAGCTATTAGAATGCTACTTGCATTTGCATCCTTCATGGATTTTAAACTTTATAAAATGGATGTTAAAAGTGTATTTCTTAATGGTTTCATTGAAAAGGAGGTGTATGTTGAACAACCTCCAGGTTTTGAAATTTTTGATTTTCCTAATCATGTATTTAAACTTTTAAAAGTATTATATGGATTGAAACAAGCTCCAAGAACTTAGTATGAAAGATTGAATAACTTTTTATTAGAGAAAGGTTTCTTTAAAGGAAAGGTTAACACAACTCTTTTCATAAAGAAATCTAAGCATGATTTGTTAATTGTTCACATATATGTTGATGACATTATTTTTGGTGCTACTAGCCATTTCTTATGTGAGGAATTTTCTAAGTTGATGTAAGGAGAATTTGAGATGAGTATGATGTGTGAACTCAAATTCTTCCTTGGACTTCAAATCAAGCAACGTAAAGATGAGATTTTCATCAATCAAATTAAATATGCTAGAGACATTCTTAAGAAGTTTGGCATGGATTGAGCTAACTCAAGCAAGACTCCTATGAGTACCACCACCAAACTTAATAAAGACGAAAATGGTAAACTAGTTGATGAAAAGCATTTAAAGGTATGATCGGATCCCTTCTTTATTTAACTACAAGTAGACCGAATATTATGTTTGCTACTTACTTGTGTGTTAGATCTTAATCAAGTCCTAGAGAGTCTCATTTGAATGCAATCAAAAGAATTTTCAAATATCTTTGTGGAATAATGCATTTAAGACTTTGTTATCCTAAGAGTTCTTCCTTTGACTTGATTAGTTATTTGGATGAAAAATTTTCTGATAGTTTGTTGGATAGAAAGAACATTTTTGAAACTTGTTAAATTTTAGGCAATTACTTAGTTTCTTAGTTTAGTAACAAATAAGTTTTGGTTGCCTTGTCCACCGTCAAAGTAGAATATGTAGCGGTTAGTTGTTGCTCACAAGTATTATGGCAAAAACAACAACTTAGGGACTATGGTATTGCTATTTATCATAATCCAATTACATGTGACAATACAAGTGCTATAAACCTTAGTAAGAATCTCATTCAATATTCAAGAACTAAGCATATAGACATTAGACATCATTTCTTGCATGATCATGTACAAAATGGTGATATTTATTTTGAATTTGTTGACACAAATCATCAATTGGCGAACATCTTTACGAGGCCTCTTTGTGAGGAAAGATTGAATTTTATTAAGCATAAGCTTGGTATGATAGATGGTTCAACTTTGTTATGATGACTTGTTTAATTACTTAATTGATGGTTGGATTCATGTGTAGTCATGTTTTTCACTCATTTTTACTTTCCATATATTTTTCATTTTTGATACCCTATCATGATTACATTTTAAGAAAAACTATTTTTGGTTCTTATGATTTTTATCATGTATAAATTTTATTTTAAAAATATTTTCTATTTAAATAAATAATTATTGAATTTCATTCAATAAATTAATTATTTAAAATTAAAAAATTTATACATGATTTGTCATTTAAAAAGTTTCCCATTTGCATGATTTATTTTCATAAATTTATTTGTTATTTATTGATTAATTTTTAATAATTAATTCAATAAATTAATCATTTAAAAATTTAAAATTTTCCCATTTAAATTTGTACTTATGTTGATTTATGATGATAATTATGATAACATTTAATTCGGTCTTTATTTGCTTTGATTTGGTGTTGATTTTGTCTATAAAGACTTATTTGTCAAGTTTTAGGGGTATGATTGTAAAGTTTTTGATAATTCAGGGGTTGTTTTGCAATTTCCATCATGAGCCATTGGAAGGCTACTCATGACCATTGTGTATGTCAAAGGATTTTTTTATTGTCTCTCCATTGTTGAATCCTACTTTAACACTAGGTTTTATCAAGTAGATGCTAGATTTAATCACATTGAGTATCACATGAATCACATGGAGTATGATATTCATCATTTGTATGCTCATCACAACATACAAGGCTCTTGGCCTACTCCTACTCCTCCTTCATTCCAAGATCCTCAAGATGGACATGACTCGTAGATTTTTTTTGTTTCGGTCTATCTTTCTTTTAATTGTTTTAGTTGTTAGTATTTTGTTTCCTTTTGGTTTATTTTCAGTATCTTGTCTTTTTTTTTTTCAATTGGTATCTATTTGGTATCTAGTCTGTGTCTTTCTTCCCTTTTTGGTCTTTGACAAAGGGGGAGAGTATGTGATGATGTCTAGCATTGTAAAGTGCTACTAGTTTTATTATTAAGTGTTTGTGATTGTTTTTATTTAATTAATTTTTTAATGCTTAATTTTTTTTTTCCAAATTGGTATGATTTGTCATGTTAGACATTGTTATGCTTTATCTTTCATATTTGTTATGAAAGGTCTTGTTTAGTTAGATTTATATAACTTAACGAGAGATATTGAAAATATTTCTTATCATGTCTTATGTTATGAAATTATTTAACAAAGGGGGAGAGATTTTAAAATTTCAACTTGTGCATTTAAATTTATAATAAAATGAGGAGAATTTTTTTTCTATAAAATATTTGACAAAGGGGGAAATTATTTTTTTTTTAAATGCATGTCACAATTTTAATCCATTTCCTTTTTGTTCATTTATTTTCATTTGGTATCATTTTTTCAACAAAAGGATATGTGTGATTTCTAAAGTCATGTTATTTATGCTATATTTTTTTATGCTCTAATATAGTTTTAAATCCTTATATATGCTATGATAATTCATTTTTTATCATACTCTGATACATTAAAAAATATTTTCTTGTATTAAGATTATTCATATATTAAGGGGGAGCAAATTATTTATACTTTGCATCTTAATATGACATATACACACACAATTTTCATTATTTATTAAATTGGTTGTCAAAGTCAAAAAGTAGGAGATTGTTAAACATTTGCATGATCAAACCCTTGATTTTGACTTTGATAAGAAATTTAAATTACTAATGATTTTATTTAAGTATAATTATAAGCATAGGTACAAAATTACATTCAATAAAAACAAAGTTAATTGGCCAAGCTTTGGATCATATTTAAGGACATTTGAAACATATGTGAAGCCTTCAAAGACCTTTGCATATGTCCTATAAAGCATGAGAAAAGAACCAAGTGCAAAGGAGTGCATTAAAAGGCAAAATGGATAAGTTTAAGTGAGGCCAGCCTACGCTTATGGTTTACGCTCAGGATCCTGAGCAGAGACTGAGCATACCCTTATGATCCTAATGAAGTCTTGCCCAAAATATGAAGGAAGTCAGCCACGCTCATGGCCTATGCTCACAACCTTGACCAGACCCTAAGCATCTGCAACGGACATATTTGTGAGTAACAATCATATTTTTTGAATGCTCATAACCCTGAGCCTATATTTAAGACCCCGAGCATCTAAAATCTTGCAAATGTCAAATTTGCATTTATTGAAGGAAAGAGAAGTTGGATATATAATCAATGGATCCAACAGCCATATTTTTAAAGCTTTATATATGTATATATGTGTGTGTGTGTGTGTGCTCTAGAGTTGTGATAAGAAGAACAATACATTACATTACTGTTTGATTATAAAAAACTCTTTAAGCATTCATTAAACTTCATTTTTCTTTCTATCAATATTCATTGTATTGATTAACTATTATGAGAGTTAGTTGTGTGTTAGAAATAGGACTTCATCTTCATCTAATTCTTAGGATAGATTATAAGGGAAGTGAGGTAGATTTCTAGTGGAATTGGTTCAAGTATTTAGCCATTAAAACACTTAGGAATTGGTTTAAGAGTGAGCCTAAAAACTCTTATTTTTTTAGTTGAAGAGTTAGCCTCAAAAACTCTTATTTGTAAGGTTGAAGAGTGAGCCTCAAACTCTTATGTAATCTCAATCTTGTGAATAAGATTATGGGTATTGAAAATCCTGACTTGGTGATAAGTTAGGTAAAGACATAAGATTATTGAGAATTTGAACTCCTTAAATCTTTATGTTCATTGTTCTTCCTCCATTCTCTTTCAATTCTTGTTCATTCCTTAAATTCATTTTAATTTTCTAAATCCTTTATTAGCCTTATTCACCCTTGCCCCCTCTAAGGCACTTTCACCAATTCAATTAATTAATTAAAAACTTTAATTAATAATTAAATTAATCATTATCATTATCAATGCAATTCTTATGGGTATGACTTACTAAGTTCATGTCCAAAAGGTAATGGGAAATAATATTAACTCTTAATATTAAAGGAAAGTCTTTCCAAGATAAATGTGAAATCCTAATTAATCATATGTAGTTCCCACAAGTCGTGAGTGACCCCTACCATAGATCTCATAATTACCCAATTCGAAATGAATGTTATCCATATGTTCACAAAAACTATAGAACATAATTATTATGCATTCAATGTCCCTTTATTACAAGATCATGTATCAACTAGAGTCATGTTGTCAACTAAAGTCATGATCAAGTCAAACTCTAATTGCCTCAATCATATGACCTTATCTTCAATTAAATTCTCAATAAAACATAACTCCTACGAGAAACATTTTCTAGCACTAAAACTCTTTTCGAATAAGTCAAGTTTGGCCTGGTTACGTACTTATTCATAGAGAATAACTTAGATAGCATAGGATCTTATCTCAGTTCACTCTAAGTAATAAATTCTATCTTGGCCGATCACTCATTGCTACATATATCTAACTAAAGCCACCACACACCATATACCCATACATGGCTAGCACAAGTATGTAAGCAATAATAAACTCTAACCAACTATATGTAAATGACCATGTCGTATCAGGTCAAAGGACCAAATGCACCATTATGTCCAAGACAACGATTGTTAACAAAAGTAAATTTCCATGAAATCACTTATCTTACGTCACAATTTGATCCACCCATTATATGAGTATCCATATGTCTATTTTGATATCTCATAACAACTAGTATGAGACTTACTACCTTCCATTATCGATATTATATATCGATCAAGAAAAATAGACAGAGGTGATAATCTACAAATTAACACTACCCATATACTAATCTAATGATTATGAACATTTTATAGCATATGTACTAAAAGAATTTTTTACTTATGTTATTAACTCTTGAAAATAAACATTTTTAACATAATGCTAAATGGTAAATATTCAAATGAACAAACACTTTATTTAAATGAATATTTTATTGCCATAGAGATAAAAGTGAAATATCATTTATATTATAAAAAATGGCACTAGAGCACATTTATACTAACAATGTCATTTATATTATAAGAAATGACACTGAGGCATATTTTTACTAATAAAAACTTTATGAATGGAGCTGTTGTTTACTGCTCCTGCTTACTGCTGCTTGCTTTTGCTTACTATTGTTAGCTGATGCATTTGGTATACTTCATGAGAAAATAAGATAATGAAGTTGAAGCTATGATGATTAACTTAAAGAAGATATGAGATTAAGGGTTAGAGAAAGCTAGAAGTAGCAAAGAAGGATAAAAAATTAGTTCAACAATTTTGGATGAAGAATTAGAGAAATTAAATGACATATCTGAGGAAATTTAAGGAAACAAAAAGAAAAATTCAAGATGAATAAAAGCAAACTAAGAGACAAGTACAATGAGGATCATGAAAAATGGAATTCATATTAGAGAAAAGATACCAAACGATGCCATGGAACCAAGGACAACTAGTGATTCTCGTAGCAATGTCAATTTATGTTGCTATTCTCTAGTTTCATTAGGTTTAATATTTATGATCTTAATCTTACATATTAGCTGAAGCTAATAGCATTCTAAAAAAAACTGAAGCTAATAGCAAGCTTACTATATTTGCTCATTCCATTCACGATTACTTACACTTTTTCTTTAAATTTTTCCGACTTCTATAGGAACATTAAATTTTTACATATTTTGTATTTTACTCGATCATATAATAATTTTTTATTATTGGGTAAATTATGTAAAGTGAAAATACAAAATTTATAGTTGAGAGATTTTATTATTTTTATTATTATATCTAGATCGAACTGGATTATTAATAATTTTTTTTAAAAAAATTTAACTGAGGGATAAGAAGGCAAGGATCAAATCAATAACCTATATTATAATTATTATACATAAATGTACGATGATACTGCCTATATATATTCCTACCTAATTAAAGGATCTTTATTTCCTAAATAGGGACACTCAGACTAGGAAGGTAGTAGAATCTGTCCAGGAAAAGGACTCTACCCCAAGAGGAATCTTAAGCAAAGAGGGAACACTCTCCTACTAGGATTAGGATTCCTATCTCACAAGGAATCCAACTCCTTTTAGGTTTAAGTATTACTATAAATAGGACCCCATATCCCTCATAGATGAGCATCTCATTCTCACATATTCTAATTGTTCCATATTCCTCTACTTCTGTTCTCTAACTTAGGCATCAGAGTGTTTGTGGGGACTCTCCCCACCTCTCACCTTATCTTCTATTCGTGGATTACAGGATACCAAGCTCAAGAGTTTTAAAAATCAGTTATCAAGTGGCGTTGTCTGTGGGAACTCTTAGGAAAAGCCATTTATTTACCTGCTAAGCTAAAGACATCCTCACCATGACTTCTAACCCACCACTAGCCTTGACTCCTGAAATTGGCACCAACCCTTCTGCACCTATCCCTTCAATTGACCTCTCAAACCCTTTCCGAGCAATAGTGCTTCTAGCCACTTTTCAGTATACTGGAGCTTCATCCGGACACACACATCCACTCCCTGACAACACCTCGAGATACCTAGCCTTGGGTGCAGATCTCCTATATTACGCTCTTGTACAACACCATCATTCAATGCCTTCCATACCTTTTCTGAGTTTAATAGACACACTGGTAATAACCACACTAAATTTAAACACCATAAACCAAACACTCAACCTCTACCAAACTAGCAAGGAAGCTATGATAAAAAGTATCCAGGCGCAGATAGCTTTAATGCAGTAATAGTTAAACGTTATAATGCAGAGTGGGCGTCTTGAACCAGCTCAAATCGATAATAACACAACACCTCGACAGGCCTCAGAGATGAGCATGGGAAAGGGTAAAGCACCAGAAGGGGAGTTTAGTTCAACAATTCTAGCCCTTGATGATTCAAAGATAGCTCGGAAGGTCGAAGAGGCAATATATAAAGCCTAAAAAAAATCAAGAAAGGAAGAAGAATGCGTTATGGACAATAGAACTTCGTTTGTCAAAAGAATAATTCAGACAAAGATCCCTAATAAGTTTAGAATCCTGCCACTTAATCAGTATGATGGGATGGGAGATCCCATCAGCCACATATTGATGTTCCAAATAAGGATGTTGCTCCATAATGTAAATGATGGAATCATGTGTAGAGTTTTTCCAAGCACACTCACAAAGAATGCTTAAAAGTGGTTTCATCGACTCCCGAAGAATTCTGTCACTTCTTTCGAGGATTTAGCAAAATAATTTTGTACTAGATTCATCACTAATATTCCCCTAGCCAAAAACATCAACGATCTTTGGATGTCCCGGTAAGAAGTCGATGAGTCTTTACGAAGTTATCTTAACTGTTTCAATAAAACAACCATGCAAATTTAGAATCTCATAAATAAAGTTGCCATAGAAGCTTTAAAAAATTGCACTAGACTCGGAAAGCTTAAAGACAAGATAATGACCAAAGAACCGGGCACCTTTGCATAGGTAATAGCAATGGCAGTCAGGATGATAAAAATGGGCGAAGATAGAAGGATGCGATGGGAGGAGGAGAAGCCACCGATCAAGGATGAATGACCCAAACATAGATGAGCAAGCTTCCCAAAAATAAATTTCAAAAATCCAATAGAAAGATTTGATAGGGAAGTGGACAGATACACACCCTTGAACACCTCTTGATCCAGAATCCTTATGTGGATTAGGCAGAATGGTGTTGGAATCACCCCAGCTAAGAGAATAAGCCCAAGCTAAAGATCCACACAAGACAAGGGACAATACTGCCAGTATCATTAAGAATACGGGCATGACATAGAGGGTTGTAGAGAGCTAAAGAATGCCATAGAGAGACTGGTGCAGAGGGGATGGATGCATTAAGAAGAAGCGAAAACTCCAAAACCTAGGAGCATAACAGGCCGGAAGCAAAAAAAAAACCCAACGGGAGATGATTGGCATTATCAACATGATCATTGGGGGAGAGAACACTGAGAAGAGATTAAAACAGAATAGAGGAGAAAAGCCAGTCTCTAAGAGAAGCGATATTATGTTCAATTCAGAAGATGATTTGCATGTTCGCCATCCCCATTATTATACCGTGGTAATAACTGCATGCATAGACAATTATTTGGTAAAAAGGTTATTGGTGGACAATGGAAGCGCTATCAACGCATTATCCTAGAATGTGTACAAAGTGATGGGAGGCTCCGTCACCAACCTGAAAGCCATCTAGAACCCCATCATGATTTTTTGTGGAGGAACTGTACAACCAATGGGAGTTATAAAGTTAAGCCTACAATTTGGAAATTAAGACAATAAAGAAATAAAAGTTATCCGAGCAACATTCAATATGGTGGATCTACCACTAGCATATAATAGGATTATAGGATGGTCGACGCTCTATGAAAAGATGCAGTCAGCAGTATCCGATGCTTAACTATGAAAGTTCCAATAAAAAATAGAACCCTTACCATTCAGGGAGATCAGCATATGGTTAGACAATGTTACCAGATGGCGATGAAGCCTCAGGCGATAGCTTTTCCTCTTGAAGCATGAGAAATTGAGAAGCAAGGCACCGATCCATAACTAGTAGAAGACACAGAGACCTTACAAATCACGGATGAAAAGATCGTGAAGATTGGCAATGAACACAACCAGAGCATCAGAGAACAAATAAAGTTAGTCCTTACCAAACACTCAGAAGATTTTGCTTCACAAGAATCTGAAATTGTCGGTATGGATTCGCAAGTTTCTTATCACTGTCTAAACATCAGACCAGAAGTAAAGCAAGTGGCCTAAAAAAAAGAACCTTTGCCTATGAAAGATAGAGAATAATTGCTGAGGAAACAACAAAGCTATTAGCAACCAGGTTCATTAAAGAGGTTACTCACCCGAAATGGGTAGCCAATGTGGTACTTGTCAAAAAAGCAAATGGGAAATACAAGATGTGTGTAGACTACACTGACCTCAACCGGGCATGTCCCAAAGACAGCTACCTATTGCCCATGATCGACCAACTCATTAACTCCACCATTGGCCATGGATTATACAGTTTCATCGATACGGCATAAGGTTACCACCAGATACCAATGAAGGAAGAGGATCAAGAGAAGATGTCCTTCATTACCTATGATGGCTTGTATTACTATAAGGTGATGGCCTTCGGACTTAAAAACGCTGAAGCCACATATCAAAGACTAATGAACCAAGTCCTCTAGGACCAGATTGGCACGAGCGTAGAAGTATATGTAGATGACATCATCATCAAAAGCAAGCATCCAGAACAACACCCAACAAATATAGACCAGGTTCTTTGGCTATTAAGCAAATCCAAGATCAAGCTGAATCCAGAAAAATACATCTTCAGAGTCAGAGCAAGCAAATTCTTAGGATTCATGATATCCCACAGGGGCATTGAAGCCAATCTAAAAAAGATGGAAGCCATACTTAACATGGAAGCACCAAAAAATATCCATGAAGTATAAAAGTTAAATGGTAGAATCACCGTATTATGGCATTTCATTTCATGCTTGGCCAAATAGTGTCTACCATTATTTTGAGCTCTCAAAAATTCTAAAAAGTTTGAGTGGTCCGCACATTGCCAGGCAGCATTTGAAGACATTAAGAAATTCTTGTCCTCACCACCCCTACTTAGCTAGCCCATCCCAGATGAAACACTGTACTTATTCCTCTTTATAGGCCAAGAATGCATCACCTTCGTACTGGTAAGAGAAGAAGGGAGCCAACAAAGCCTAATTTATTACATTAGTAAAATGCTCTGAGGATCTGAAGTCCGGTATCCCATATTGGACAAGATAACTATGGTTGTGGTCCACACGTCTCGAAAGCTCTGGCATTACTTCCAAGCCCACCATATCATTGTCTGATCCCATTTCCTACTGTGGAAAATCTTACAAAGACTGGAGACCTCGGGCAAGCTAGTACAGTGGTCGGTGTTACTTGGCGAATTTGGCATTGATTATGAACCTCGCCAATAAATGAAAGCCCAGGCATTAGCAGATTTCATACAAGAAATGGCTCTGGAAGACCTTACCTTGACCAAAGCGCCGAAATGGAAACTTCATATTAAGAGAGCATCCTCCGCTCAAGGATCCGACACTAGAATAATTCTTAGGGGACCGCACAAGGTTTACATCTGGTATGCAGTCCAAATCGAATACAATGCAACCAATAATGCTGTCGAGTATGAAGCTCTCATCATAGGCTTGAAATTAGCTACCAAAGTTAGAGCTAAACACCTCATCATATATTTGGACTCCCAGCTGGTTGTCAACCAGGTCAACGAAATGTTCCAAGTCAAGGACATCTACATTGCCAAGTACGTGGACAAAGTCAAGCAGCTCCTAAAATAGATTGAACAAGACGGGGGTCGATGGGAGATCATCTAGATTCCTAGGGAGGAAAACTCTGAGGCTGACCTCCTGGCCAAGTTAGCAGCTGAAGACAGTCAAGCATTTCGGGATATGGATTTCATTGAGGCATTGACCAATCCTAGCACGGAAGATCTTAAAGTTTTAAAGATACAGGTAGTCTTAGAATGGATGCATCCAACAATCCAATACCCAAAAAATGGAACCCTCCCTAAAGACAAGCTACAGGCTCAGAAGTTAAAAACAAAAGCAGCCCACTATTCTATCCATCAAAGGGAGCTCTATAGAAAATCCCTTTCACACCTATGGTCTAAGTGCGTCTCTTTAGAGGAAGGAAATTACATACTTTGAGAGATCCATAAAGGAATTTTTAGAGCAAATGAATCCCATTATGCACTAACTCGAAAAGCACTACTCCAAGGATATTATTGGCCTACCATGTCTAATGATGCCCAACAGTTAACTCAAGCATGTCACAAGTGCTAGCACTATGCTCGACTCAACCACAGGCCTTCCCGCCCCCTGTATCCAATCGGTAACCTATAGCTATTCGCTATGTGGGGAATGGACATCCTAGTTCCTTCCCACCTTCCACTTTGCAAAAAAGGTTCCTGATTATGGCTATCGACCATTTCACTAAGTGGGTAGAAGCAAAGGCAGTCCCAACCATCACAGAAGCTTGGATACATCACTTCTTCTGGAAGGAGATCATCTACAGGTTTAGCATCCCCCACACTTTAATTACGGACAACGACAAATAGTTCTATAATAAAAAATTTAGAGATTTTTGCTCAGACCTCGGAATAAAGCTTCACTTCACCTCTGTAGCCCACCCATAAATAAATGGGCAAACGAAAGTCACCAATAGAATTCTCATGTAAGGATTAAAGAAAAGACTAGACAAGAAAAAGGGAAATTGGGTCAAAGAGCTCAACAACATAATCTAGGCCTACATAACCACACCTAGATCATCCACCAAAGAGACACCATTTAGACTAACCTATGGCATGGATGCAGTAATACCAATGGAAATTGGTTCACCAAATTATAGAGTAAGTCAAAGTCTCGATCACACCATCAACAACATTGATGCCTGGATATGTTTGGACCTCTACTAGAGGAAAGGAGAGAACAAGCAGCCGCCACAGCTAAAGCACATTGACAAAAGGTAACACGGTATCATCATTAGCGGCATCACCCGAGATAGTTCAAATTAGGGGACTGGGTACTCAGAAGGGCAGATATTGATAAAGGCAACTTAGGAACTGGCAAGCTAGGTCCAAATTAGGAAGGTCCATACCAAATCTCAGCACACACAACCAAGGGAGCATACAAACTAAAACAAATAGGAGATAAAGAACTACCATGGTTTTGAAACTCAGATTCTCGTAAAAAATATTATCAATAAGTTATATTTAACACAAAATTCAATAAAGTATCTCTTCATTAATAATAATGTCTTTACAAGAGATCTATTACAAAAAAAAAACAAAGGGGGTACACTTATCTATTCTACTACACCTACCTCCTAACCTCTAGGCCTGGAAACAGAGGGGAAAACCACATCAATAGCATCTGAATGCACTGCAGGCTCAATAGCAGTAGCAAACTCCACATTATTCCTCGCATGAAAAGTACTAGCTTTTCGATGAGCGTCCTCTTCAGCATCAATTTTGGCAAGGTCTGTCAGTGTTATCTGATCTAGCACCCCCAAGTTTAATTCTGAGTCCTGAGAGAGTAGGACCCTCCTACACTCAACCCTGTAGGCCTTAAGATCTTGTTCTTCAATCCTCCTCCTCAGTTGGCCTTGGCTATATTCCATATTAGCAATTTTTGTCTGACTCGCCTTAGCCTCAGACTTCGCCTCTGCATACTTTGTTTGGCAGAGCTCTAGTGCTGCATTCGTGCCATCCAGCTTCTTTTCAAAATTGATGGCTATAGTTCCCACCTCTGTCTCCTTCAGGCTATACTAGCTCTTCAGGTAAAAGTACAAGTCCTTTGCCAGTAGCAAAGCCTGAGTCATCTGTCAACAAGAAAGGTTCATGTCAACAACAAGCACATATGATAGTAACAACATCAGTAACAGAAAGAACTTACTTATAATGACTAGCCAATCATTGAGTCGAGCAACCCCTCCGGGCCCTCATCAGACCAACGCTGCATATCCATAGGCAACCTCAGCGATTCGGCATATTGATCCCTCACTTGGCTATTGAAGACACTCAGAGGTTTCATCCTATTCAGTATCTAGCCCCTCATATTCGGGTACCCCAATAGCCTTAGGCATTGGATATATATCTCCTTATCGAGCCCCTCCATGTCTGAATGCTGCCCGATCAATTGCCTTTTCCTCCAGCCCACCCCCTTAGATCGAGATGACTTGACTACCGTTTTGCCTTTGGGATCAGTAGCTACCTCTTCGGGAGTTGTGGGGGCTTTGGGTTCTAAAGAAGGAGATATCTACACTTCCTCTGGAGCAGTTGGCTCATCAACTAAGAAAATCCCGCTCGTAAAATAAAAAAAGTCAGTCATCTACAGTTGAAAAAATAGATCAAGTCAGAAATATAACTTTAGGTAACACAAACATACCAGTGGAATGAACATAACCCAGACAGACTCTCTATAAGTACCTCCTAGACACATCCTCTATCGATCAAGCTTCGGCAAGCCCATTGAGATGCAGCTGCAAAACCATCTCCGCATCATGGTTGGGAAGTCTCACAGGCCGCTTTATCGTATGGCATTTGTCAGACCACATCTGCCAGATATCCACAAAATCCGATGAATGCTCATTGATAAAAAAAATGGTATCTCCACTTTTTATGGAGATCCGAAAGCTTTACGAAAAGGGTGTGGTTAGGCACAACCAACAGGGAAAATATAAGCTCTCCCTTCTTCCTAGACAAACTGTACAAGTATCAAAAAACATCTAAATTGGGTTCCTTCCCTTCTTCATGCATCAATTGGATGAACCCGATCAGAATCCTATAGCTATTCGGATAGAGCTTACTAGGCGTTATATTATGCCTATTCAAAAATCTCTTCACAAAGGGATCTAAAGGAAATTTTAAACCCCCCCTCTAGCTGGTTAAAATACACCATTAATTTACATAGCCCTAACATAGGGGTGTGAGCCCTAAACTTCCTAACTACGGTGTGAAGGGTGTAATTGATGGGAATATAAAACTGCCTCCAGTACCACCCTAGTAAATTGTCATCTATGTTCGAAATAAAAAGGTTAGAACTAACTTATTCCCTCAATGCCATAATGATTTCTAAGAAGAAAGAAAATGCATAACAGATAATAGAAGTAGGAAAAAGAAGAATAAAATATAAAAGATCACCTAGTTACAAGAGGTAAGAATCATGGCAGACAGAAAGAAACACAATAGTGGCAACATAACTATGACAAAGGCAAAAATAAAAGAGCAAAATGCACCAATTGACAAGCACAACAGTACTTATAAAGTTACGTAAGGATCTGGAAACATGCCATTAACTGCCCTCATCATTACTTCTCTTCTCCTTAGGTCATTAAGGGCCTTTTAGGAAAAATAAGCCCATTGAACAAGGGGTCACTACAATGGCAATAGAAATGCTTCATTTACTGAGACACAAAATGACACATAACTCACACGATTCAAATTTTGAATCCCTAGGAGTTGAAGTGATACCGCCACGCGTCGACTCGTCCACATCTCAATTAGGCCCCTTCATCAGTTACTCGAAAAAGCATCCAAACTAAACTTGTTATCCATCCCGAGTAACCGAGCATTTAAGTCCAATAACTGAAGCTGGCACCCTCAGGTTGCTTCTGTAGTACTGAGGTTCTAAGCATGTAAGCCTCGCGTCTTTGTACCAAGCATCTAAGCCTTGAAGTATCTAAGTCCAGCAACTAAAGCTGGCACCCTCAGTTCACTTCTATAGTATTGAGGTTTTGAGCATGTAAGCCTCGCGTCCTTGCACCGAGCATCTAAGCCTCGAAGTATTTAAGTCCAGTGACTGAAGCTGGCACCCTTAGTTCGCTTCTGTAGTACTGAGGTTCCTAGTTCATAAGCCTCGCGTCCTTGCACCGAGCATCAAAAATCTAATGACAACTGGTTCCGTCACATCAATTCTGCACGGATGGGTTAATCCATTGCTCTCAACCTTACAGAGTTGGTTAACATTAAAGCTCCATATATTACATTTCAGCAATGAGATGGTTCCAAGACTCAGCATCGAGCTCTATTCTTTCACTGTGACTGAAACTGGCCACCTCAACTCACCCTTCTATATCACTGTACAGTACCCCTATATGAAAGCATCAACGCCTTACTCTACTTGGGCACAACGAACATAAATATCTGAGTATACCCAGGGGGGACTCCTAATACTGCCTACATATATTCCTACCTAATTAAAGGATCTTTATTTCCTAAACAGTGACACTCAAACTAAGAAGGTAGTAGAATCTATCCAGGAAAAAGACTATACCCCAAAGAGGAATCCTAAGCAAAGAGGGAACACTCTCCTACCATGATTAGGATTCCTATCTCACAAGGAATATGACTCCTCTCAAGTTTAAGTATTACTATAAATAAAATCCCATATCCCTCACAGAGGGGCATCTCATTCTCACATATTCTAGTTGTTCCATATTCCCTTACTTCTGTTCTCTAACTTAGACATCATAGTGTTTATGGGGACTCTCCTCACCTCTCACCTTGTCTTCTATTCGTGGATTGTAGGATACCAAGTTCAAGAGTTCCGAAAACCAGTTATCAAGTACGAAAAGAGAGAGGGAGGCAAAATTTTTTTGAAAAATAATTCACTTTTTATTATATAAAAATGATTAATTTAGTCATTTACTAATACAAATTAAATAAAATTAATTAAAATATAATTCTAATTTAATTAAAATTATATTTCTGTTCTAATTAAACTATTTTATCTCTAATAAAAATTAAATTAATTAAAATATAATTCTAATGCAATTGAAAGTATGTTTCCTATTTTAATTAGATGAACTTTTGTTTTATCTCTAACAAAATTAAAGTAATTAGAATGTAATTCTAATTTGATTCAAAGTATATTTTCCATTCTAATTAGTTTAACTTATATTTTATCTCCAATAAAAAAAATTAATTAATTAAAATATAATTCTAATTTAATTGAAAATATTTTTCATATTTTAATTATGTTAACTTCTATTTTTTCTCCAACAATATTAAATTAATTAAAATTTTAGTAGTAATTTTTTTAACAAAAAAAAAATATATATTCTATTTCAATTAGGTTTTATCTAATATAAATGAAATTAGATAAAATAATTTTATAAGTATTTTATATTAAATTTAATAAGTAAATAATTGAAATCAAAATTAATAAATTTTGTAAAATAATTAATTATGAGAATATTAACATAAAAATGTTAAAAGGTTGTTTTGTTTAAATAGAAAATTCATAAAGAATGTAAAAAAAATTACTATATTATAACTCTATATTTAGATAAAAAAATTGAAAGAGTGTTGTATAATTGTTCGAATAAATTTTTTTTTAAGATTGTAATAAATTACTATGTTATAATGTAGTACTATCAAATTGAAAAATTAGATTGACATATAAATAAAATAATATTTATTATTATTTTTAAATACTTATTAAATTAAAGTTTATTAAGTGAATAATTATAATTAAACTAATTAAAATTTTTTATTTGTTTTGTGTGTGTATATATATATAATTTGTTTGAGAGTAATATTTTTACAAGAAAAATAGTATAATTACCATTTTTAGATATTTCTATAAAATTTAATAAAAAAGGTTAAAATTAAATTAATTAATCTTTATCATTTAATTATTAATTGAAATTAAAAAAATTCACTTTTCTATTTAATTAATTTGTAATTTTAAATTTATTAATATTATTTAATAATAATATTAAAATGAATGTATTATTTAAAGTCCGCACAATACACTAATTAATTAATAACTAGTTAATTCATAGATTCAATGTTATGAGGTTTTTGATTAAGCTGTATTATTCACTCCAAGAGTATAGTGTTTTTCATGAGACGACTAAAAATTTTCTTGGTGGACCAACTGTCGGTATAACTTTTAATATATAGTAGTAATATTAGATTTAATTAATTTGTAATTTATTAATATTATTTAATAACTATATCAAAATGAGTGTATTATTTAAAGTTAATTCATAAATTCAATGTTATGAGGTTTTGGATTAAGATGTATTTTTCACTCCATGTGTACAGTGTTTCTCATGAGACGACTAAAAAATTTTCTTGGTGGACCAACTGTCCTATAACTTTTAATATATAGTAGTAATATTAAATAAAGTAATGTCAATATTTCAATTGATTTTTTTTAACTGTTTTATTAAAAAAAATTACATACTTAAAGCTTGTTTATTAATTTTTTTTCCGTCATCTTCCTTATAGTTTTCTTACTAATTAGATGTGATTTAAAATTTTTTCTTATTCAACTAAAATAAAATAATAAATAATTCTAAAACCTTTTTTATTTACTTTTCATTTTTCATCTGTTTTCTTATTCAGTTTTGTTTAATTAAAATAAAATTATTAATTAATTTGAATATACAATCCAACGGAGGAGAAGAAGTTGACTGCAACTCTGATTTTATTAATTTGGATATGCACAGAGTGAGAAATTAGAGGAATAAGATGTCAATTTAACCTCAAACACGGCAATTAGAATTTAGATAAATAATTATCTATCTATATTAAAATGAAAATTTGACTATACTATTTAATTACAAAAAAAAAACTTACGAGTACAATTTTGTATTAAAAAAAAAAAAAACACTGGCTGGCTAGCTTCAATTCCCTGACAATTAGTCGTCAGGATTTGCTGAGTGAAGAAAACAATGGTGGACGTGAAGAAGATGAATGATATCACATTATTAATGTACTTGGCTGACAGTATTTTATTGGCGTTCGAGATGGTTGCGATGTATGTTTTAACTGCTTATTTATGTCCCATTAAGTTCCTTTGGATCGTCATGGCCTTCATTATTGTTGAGATGACTCCAAGACTCTACGCTTTTGGAATACCTTCTGCCAAAGTGAGTAATCTCAAGCTAATCTGAGATTGTGATGATTTTTTATACCAATAGCCCAAATTAGATAATTAATATGTTTCTTTTTGCTTTTCCGGTTGCTGTTCTAATGAATTTTTATTTTTTTTTTAAATTTATTTGAAACAGGAGCATTGTGGGATGTTAATGTTGGGGCGGATTCCTATGATTGTATTGATATTACGTTCTTCTGGACTTTCAACAGCAGCTGCCTTTGCAACTAGTGTTATCTATGTTGGCAGAATGGTTATTTTCCTCATTGACTACTTCCTTGGAGGACCAACATATTTTTCTGATACTATCACCATTAACCCCACGGTAACTGTGAGTACCCTTTTGAATGTCTCATGCTACTCCACTAATACCACCCGCCATTATGCTAAATCACTTTTTCAATAACACATAGTTACTTTTTAAATACAGTACACAGTTGTAGTTAATTTTTAATTGTTTAGGTTGTTGCATGTATATACATATACGGTTTATTAGTTGGTCTGCAGAATTCATTCTGCATCTGGTTTAATCTAATTTTTCTACGGAGTTGCTTCATTCTTCAATTTACGAAATTTTCTGCAGACTTGTCAATTTGTTTGCCTCAATTTTGTATTATAATTCTTTAGTATGTGCATTAGTATTAACTATTGAATTATATAATAAGAGGAAGAATCTATACCTACAATGCCTGCAGTATCTCCACTTCTAATCGTTAACTGCATACATGAAACTGGTTGCGCAGGCTTTTAATAAGAGCCAGAAACTCAAAAATGGGAACACTGGAACTGAGGAAGAAAGACAGGTGAAATTAAATCTGAACATTGGCAATGATTGGTTGGATGTAAATACAGTCAAGTGTGCTAGTGAGCAATCTGAAGTCATGGATGATAATTCAGTCGATTATGCTTCTGATCATGAGACAATGCAATCTGGTTTCATAGAAAATTCCAATCAGAGTAACAATTCAGTCGATTATGCTTTTGATCATGAGATTGAGCAATCTGATGTAGAGGAAAGTACCATTCAGAGCGACAGTTCAGTCGAAACTGATTATGCTTTTGATCATGAGGTTGAGCAATATGAAGTCAAGGAAAATTCCATTCAGAGCTACAACAATTTGATCAAGGAAGCAACTGCGGAAGAGAGAGTTCATGACACCGAGGAAACAAAGGCAGTTGAAGAAGAGGCAGCAGAAAAAGATGAAGTGAAAGATTCAATCGACCAGAAAGATGAAGAACTGAATGAACTGCAATGCAAATGTGATGATTACATTGTGGAATTGTATCTCCTGAGAGAGGAAAATAATAATCTGAAGTTGGAGAAGGCCTTACTCGAAATAGAATTGCATAAGGCAACAGAAGGCTGCAAGAAAGCTCGTGGCAGGAAAAAGGAAGTGAAGAAGATTCTCCACTCCTCGCTCTACTATGGAAAGCAATTGCTTAAGTGGGAAGCAGAGAAAGAGGAACTTATTGCGCAGCTTAAATGTTCAAATTCCCAAGATTCTGTCGACGAGAATATGAAAGATGGCGAAGAATATTGTGATGAAGAACATGGAAATGAAGCTGATGCTTGTGAGAAAAAGGATGTCCACAAAGAGCTTGAGGCTGCCAATAAAATCTTAGAACGCTATCACAGGAAAAAAAAGAAATTTGCAGAAGAACGCTCCCTGTGGGAGAAGGAAAAAAATGACCTCAATGCAAGGCTTTTTGCAGCTACCTCCAGCTATCAGCAGATTTCTTGTGTTTGGAGTGATTTGCAAAGACAATATAACAGATTGGCTGAAGAGAGGAATGATCTACATGCTAAGCTATTCGCTGCAACTGTATCAGCTGAATCCTATAAAGCATCTTCAATTGCTTCTGAAGAGATTGGGCGCAGGTTGAGGGAAGAAAACGCAGAACTTTCTGCAAAGCTGTTCTCTGAAACTGTATCAGCTGAACGTTTCCTGAATTCTATGCAAGAGTTTGAAGAGAAGTGCCGAAAATTAGAGGAAGAAAAAATAAATCTTTCTGCTAGTCTCTCTGCTGCCAAAGCTACTGCTGAGATTTACAGGAGCTATATGCATAACTATGGAGATTAATGTTTGCAGATTTATATTTTATCCAATTAGGCTTTAGATTTTGCAGATTGAAAGGATTTTTAGTTCTTAGAATATGGTTAGATTTCTTGGTAGGCTGTTTCCAAGTTTGATTTTATCTATTAACATTTTGATTTGTGGATGAGTAGCTAGGTTTTTGGAATAAGTTATCTTTTTTATGCCTTCATAATATACTAATTTTAGATTTTTTTTTTAATATGTTGGAAGTAGCTAGCTGTCTTTGTTCCCTTATGAGATTTCTTAAGCAGCACAGCACAGGCATGTCTCTGTTAAAACCTTCTATAATTATTAGCAGCTAACTCCTCTTTTGCAGCATGTGTTTCCACACTAACCAAATACCACTTTTTCTAGTTTCTTTGCTAATCAAATAATTGCAATTTCTAACAATATCCTTATCTTTAAAACACTTTTTTGGCATCCATCATTATTATTATTATTATTAATTACCTTCATATTATTACTTGTTTATTGCACATTGATTAGCATATTTGGATCAGACGTTTGATACTTTTCCTTTTGGTGGACTTTATCCACAACTAATTCAGCTAAAACAGCTGCCCAATCATTCCAATGCACCAAAAAATAGCCCTTTTTCTTCGTCTACCCTATTTACCAAAAACATTTTTTTTAAAAAAATTACAATTTGGAATCTACAAGTCGATTGTTATCTCACTATTTTCTTTGCTAAACTCAAAACTCAGCCTTTGAAATTATAAATGTCAACACTGAGGCTTCCTCCCTTACCTTTTTATATAATCGAATTAGTTTTATTTCATGTTAACTTTGGAAAGAACTTGGTTCACCAATTATTGAATCAACGGCTTGTGCATGCTTACTTGGATGTTGCATAGTGCAGAAAGAGTTGATGAATGAGGTTTGAATCATTGCTTGATGCCCACTAATACACGAGAACTAGAATCTAATGATGGAACTTGGCACATGACTATCTAAAAAGAAATCTCTAAAATAACACAAAAGCTGATGGACTGACAATGCTCCTCGGCAGACTGGAAAGACAAATGGTAAAGCATGTGTCTGTGACGAGCAGCGCTGGACCAAAAATGATTCTGTACAGACTCCAAACATGAATGGTTACATTTGCAATTGCATTATCCCGAAGGGAAGAGATAAAGGATGCTCAATCATGTATTTATTATATCCCAAAACAAAATGAAATCGTCCATTCCGATCACAAAAATCAACTGCACCCCCAGAGTACAAACAGAGCATCTAAAATTCCATATGAGCTTTTCATACAAATTGGCCTGAAACAAAGTGCAACCAAAATGGTATTTGCTATTCCACAACTCACGGCAAAAGCACAGCCTGATTTTTGCTTTAACTGTCAAAGAATTCTGGGGAGAGGCAATGCAACAAGGAATCTTTTTGAAAATGCAATACCACCAAATTTACTAGTTTCTAAGCCTAACAGAACTAGCATCACCATAACATAAATAATGGAAGATGGCATCCATGCACATTCATTGGCGTAAACAAAACCCAGTATTGATATTAGCAATAATCCTCTACAAAATGAGTTTGAGGACAAAAACAACATCCTGTCTTAACTGAAAGAGCCTAGACATAGCAAAAGCAAACATTTCTAAAATGAGCTTCGAGAAGTAAGAACAAAAAGCGATAGGAAAGAACCTAATACTTACATGAACAATTCTATCATTCCAGATGACAGCACCCATCCATCTGTCACTCAAATGCCCATTGGTTCTCCCTATGGACATCCTGTTCTTCCTCAGGTGTGAAATCATTCTTGATGTTGAACGTCTTGCGAATCTCCTCTGGATTCTTCCCTTTGATCGTGTCAGCCACTGTTTGGCATGTCAAATCCAGCAAACCCCTTATGTTCAGATAGTTAGCAGCCTTTAAAAAAAAAAAAAAAAAATCAATAGCAAAGCAAAGGAGATACTTTAAATATCCTCAAAACCAGACATCACCTTTAATTAACATTTTAAAAAAAGAAACCGAGCAAGATCATAATAACAAATGACAGAGAATCACCAAAATCAATCTACAAAATATCATTCATTAATTATCAAGATGCAGAACCCAAATACAATAAAAACAGATAAATTAAGCACATCCCAGAGTAATAAACAATCTATCGGCAACTAATTACATACATAATGAAAAATACCCATTTGTCATTGACATAATATTCATCTATGCCTACAATGCCAATGCCAAAACCTGATAGTTAACAAATTTACAGCATATCATATCATATCATCAACAACAATTTAATGTATCCGCATACATATTTTGTAATTTTATTATTAAGAAAAAAAAAGCATATAAAATATATATTACATTCTACTAATAAATCTACAAACAACTATACATTATTATAATTACCAGAATGAGATCAAATAGGGTACTCTGATCAACATTGATGAAATCAGCATCCCAAGCCTTAAGAGCATCATCAGGGGTTGTGGTAGAGGTAGTACTAGCAGCAGCGGTGGTGACAACATCCAATCGGGTACTCTTATCAGCTTCCCAGGCTTTAAGAGCATCATCAGGGGTGGTGGTAGAGGTAGTGCTAGCAGCAGGGGCAGTGCTAGAAGAGGACTTCTCCCTTTCAGCGTAGACGTGCTTCTTGCAATACTCAATAACCTTGGAAAGAATCTTGCCGGTGACATTAGGAACAGGGATGACACTGTCGGCGCAGTCATCTTCAATCATATGCTTAATCGTTTGTGACTCAACGGCCACGATTTCCTCCACCTCGAATGTCTCTCCGTCTGACGATTTCAACGTCACTTTCTTTGAGCTCGACATTGTCGCTGCTGTTACTGTATTCAAGCAAGAAAACACTTAGATTTGATTTTGAAACAAAAACCCTAACCCTAGATCTTTTTTCACTCGGGGGGCGGGAAATTAGAAAAGTGAACGAGAGAATGGTACCGTGACACTGATTTGTTGATATACCGAAAGGTGTCTCATTTCATTATTGATTTGTGGATACCAATTATTGTTGGCATAGTTTGGCAACCTTATTTGAAGTTTGTTGGGATTCAATTCCACTGAAAATTAATTCATTAAAATAAAAAATTAATTTAATGGAACTTGTTTAATTTAAATGAATATATTATAAAATAATTTAATTAAGAAATTTTAATAACTTTTTCAAATTTTGGTTTACTAATAAATAATTTTATAAAAGTAAAAATTGAAATTAAAAATAAATTTTATAAATTTTTCATTTAAATTAAATATATTCATTTCAATCATTTATGTCAGACACAATAATTAAAAATATTAAATTATAGATACCTTTATTGTAAAATTTGAAAAAAGAAAAAGAAAAACTAATCACTATTAGTATCCACAATAGTGGTCATAATTAAACAACAACAAAGAAGACTAATCTAAACAAAGCATATTATCATGTGCACACTTCGTAGCAGAGATCAAATGCAAATCCCCAGAAAAAGGATGCACGAAGGAAGTTGACTGGAGAAATGGAGAGAGAGAAAAAATGAAGAAGAATATAAAATCCATACCCAGAAGAAGCAGCATAAGCAATGGCAATCTAGCAACTCTTCCATGAGACTGAGAATTCTTTGTCTAGATCATGGCTTGTGCGATGGGCTAACTTTGTGGTCTGTCCTTTTTTGACTGAACTTAATCAAAGGTCAATAAATTTGACAATTTTGTTGATTTTTTTCAAGGGATCTAGATTTACAGTTTATTTGGTATTGTTAAATTCATTTGTTATTTTAAAATATGCGTGTTTAGTTTAAATAAACTTATTATATAATACATTTGAAATTCTAAATTTTTAAATTAGTGAAATTAATTACAACTGCATCAAATTCTAACAAAAACGTTAGAATTTCCAACTAAATTTCACAATTTCTAAATTTTATATTTCTAAATGATTAAAAATACTCCTCATTATATTTTCTATTTGAAAGGGTATTTTTTTGAATATAATAAAAAAAATTAAGTTGAATTCTAAATTTATACTAAACTCAATATAACAAAATAGGAAATTCATTTAAAATTAATTTTGAATTCCACACTATTCATTTGAACCGAATATACTTCATTAATAAAAATTTATTTAGAAATAAAATGAATTCTTCGATAAAAATTGAACCAAACATAATGTTTATTTTTTTTTTTAACTATAATGTATTTAGATTTAATTTTTTTGCTAAATTTTGATAATGGACTTTCGGATTGAACAATCAAAGTCCATAAATGTAGAGGTGGCCACAAACTAGTTCGAGCCCATAATCAATCTGGTTAAAATTGGAAATGAATTCGATCAAACTCAAAATCAATTTGACTAGTCCAAAACTGAGGAAGGGACCAGTTTAGAGTCAGTTTCACTCTCTAAAATTGTGAACCACTGATTCTATATATATATATAGAGAGAGAGAGAGAGAGAGTGTCACGACCCAAAACAGGGCCATGACCGGCGCTAGGGAACGGGAATTCTTTCGAATCCGGAACCCGTAGCAAGCCTAAAAATAAAATAAAGCATGCCATAATAACAATAAAAATATAATATGCAGCGGAAATAAAAATCATAATATCATTATATTATCCATATCAACTGGATTTAAATAAAAATCTCATCCCATACATAAAATCTTTTTAATACAATCCAGTTTCAACATAATATATCTCCTTTAAAACAAAATACATGAAATCCAATACTGTAATTCACAACTACTGCAGTGTCTAGATAAAATAAATAAGACTCAAGTAGACAATTTACATAAAGAAGCTGGGGCGGAAGAAATCCGGCGTATCGACCTGCTACTGAGGTCTGAGGAAGTTGACTCTCCTGAAAAATAGTCAACGGAGAGGAGTCAGACCTCACTGAGTGAATTACTATAATATATATACATACACACTAAGTGATAATGCATACAGTCAACAGTATATATATATAATATGTATATATACAGGCAATTGCACACAGATGCAATAAAATCATTTTTATATATTTTATCTGAAAATCATCTTTTATGAAGGATCACATAGAACCCTAGCATATCGCAACCTCAGAAAATAGTGTTAAACAACACTCTGGCCATACAGGCTCACTTATCCAAATATATCCACTTAATCCATTTGGACAGTAGACTGGCCCCGAGACACTAAGTCAACCGAGCTCCAGTAGTCTGACTGCCAGTGTGATTGGCCCCGAGACACTTGGTCAACCGAGCTCCAGCAATCACACCCAAACCACATCTCACATATCAATAATCATAATCAAATCAATATCCACAAATAGTTAGTAATATAGCCTAAAGCTATAGGCGTACCGGTACGTACTCGGTCCTAGTGCTGCCCACTAGGTAGCACGTTCTATTGATATCCTTCATTAATAAATAATAAAACATTCATTCACAAATACATGATGCATGAATTTAAATAAATCAACAATATAAACTATATATATACCGAAAATATACCAAACATAAACCAGGTATATTTTGAGTATATATATGTCAAATAAATCCAATCAAATCATGAATTAAACTAAAAATATATTTAAAAACATTTTAAATATATTTTATTAATAAAACATGTATATAATTTATTATATACCAAAAATATACTTGAATATAAATCACATTATTTATGCATATTCAGTCAAAATAAAACATGCATTTTCTAAATCATGCATCCTAAGCATATATATATAATATAGTAACTCACCTAATGCGCTCCACGAGACAGGTCCGACAGGCCTGGTCCACTAGCCCTCAGTCTCGGCGCAACTAAACAAGAAATAAATAATCAACATCAGAATAAACCTAATAGAAATCCTAGAATTCAATCTAGAGTATTAAAATACGAAAACAGAATTAGGGTTCGACTGGATATCACGTTTTACGAGAATTCTACCGAAAATCCGGCAGAACCTCCCCTGTAAAACGGACATCTCTCTACTCAAAGAGTAGAGCCGACCCTGCAAAGAAAATACACTTCGAAATACGAGCTCAACACAATCAAAATCCCACGGTCGGACTCCAAACTACAGTCCACCGACCGGGGTCCACAAACACAGAACAATATTCCAGATATACCGAAAATATTCTTAAATCACAGAAATACATTTCATACGTAGAAATTACATAATTAACCTTGAAACACTATAAAAACCGATTAAAACTCATTTTATTAGAAAAACCGTATATTATATATATAATTGAAAATAATTCCCGAAAAATAGTTTTAATTAGTTAAAAATACTAAATAATTTGTAGAAATCATTTTTATACCTTAAATAAATATTAAAACCAATTAAATTACATTTTTAGACAATTTAGGGTAAAATTACCAAAATACCCCTATATATATAAATATACTTAAATTACTTCAAAAATTCACCAAAAATCATACAATTACCCAAAATTAATTTTCTCAACATATATATCAATAATATAAATATTTAAACCCAATTAACCAATTAAATTCAATTTAAAACACAATTAACCTAATTTTCCAAAATCACCTAAACTTCAATAATTAAAAATAAATACTTAGAAATTCATAAAAATTCCAAATAAATTCCTATAATTCATTTCAACACCCAATTTAACCATAAACTCAAATTTCATAATTTAAATAATTAATTTCCGAAAATTAGAAAATAATATTAAAATATTCAAAAATACCCAAAATCCAAACAATCTCCAAAAATTCTACAAAAATTCATACATGTAGATTAAGCTACTAGGAACAACATTTGTGAAGGAATTAAGCATGAATCAATCAAGAACAATTCGAAAAAAATCGAAAACCCTAATAGGCCGAAATTTACAAATCGAAACCTAAGCAATTCTAGACCATTTTAGCTCAAACCAAAGCTAGAATAACACTCACCGGAGCTCAAGGAGAAGAAAGAGACCGGCGGTGTCGAAAACGGTGGCCGGAATCGGCGTGATCGACGGTGAGTTGATTTTCGGCTTCTCCGGCCAAAATCACTCTCCCGACGTCGGAAACGGCCTCCACAGGCGGCGAAACTGGTCGGGGAAGATGGTGGCACACCCACGGTGAAGGAACGGCGTGACAGGCGCTCGGAACGGCGAGGAACGGTCGGAGAAGAAAGGAAGGAGTCGGGGGCAATATGGTAATTTTGCAAACTTTTGTGATTTTTGATGTATATATGTATATATATATATATTATACTATATATTAAAATAATATTAAATTACACACATCAAATATACACCACACACATTAAAATATTAATATTTTAATAATTTTTACCAAATAAAATTAATTAAATAACAATTAAAACAATTAAATACTTAATAAAATATTAGGGAATTAATAAACCCTAATTAAATAAATATACACACCGACTTTATTTAATAATTTAAAAATATGTATGAGTTCATGCAAACCCGTAAATACATTTAAAATAATTAATACTAAATCGTTTACGTGAAAATTTCCCCGAAAATACAAGTCCCGGGAAAATTTTATGTAAAACATTGTAAATAATATACCGTAATTAAAATAGGTTTAAAATACATAACAACTCATAAAAATATCGTAATATATATACAAAAATTATTGACACTGCATATCCCGGTACAGTGTAAAAATATTTTTAAAAAACACGGGATATTACAGAGAGAGAGAGAGAGAGAGAGAGAGAGAAAATGATATTATTCCATGTTGCAAAACATGTCTCCGATGGCCGTGGGAGGAGTGGGGCAAGCGGGCCCAAACACGCCTCCCCTTATTTTTTATTTATAAATTAAAAAAAATAATTAAATTGGAAAAGACAATTTTACTTGAAATGAATTCGGTCAAACCCAAAACCAGTTTGACCAGTCCAAAATTGAGGAAGAGATCAGTTTAGAGTCAGTTCCACTCTCTAAAACCGTGAACCACCGATTCTAGTTCCAAACCATATATATATATATATATATATATAAAGAGAGAGAGAGAGGGTCGTTGCAACATGCAACAATCTATTGAAAATGATATTGTTCCATGTTGCAACAGTCTCTGATGGCCGTGGGAGGAGTGGGGGAAGTGGGCCCAAACACGCCTCCCCTTATTTTTTTTATTTATAAATTAAAAAAAAGAAAATTGAAAAAGACAATTTTACTCCCTCGAATAGTTATATAATAACTAGTTCATTGGGGTAATTTTAGGAAGTTCAAAAAAATAATTTTATTGTCTATAAATAGCTAGAGGATGAATGATATTTTTCTTCACAAATCAAATTCCCTTAATTCTTTAAATTCTCTACATTTACATTCATTAATTTCAATTTACATTATTTTTTAATTATTTATTCTCTAATATGATATTTTATTTATTCACTTTCATATTCTATTAATTATTTATTCATTCTCTTAATTCTCCAATTTTTTATTCTCTAATTTTTTTATTCACTCATTATATATATATATATATATATATATATATATATATATATATATATATATATATATATATATATATATATATTTTAAAATGATAAGTGGGAGTAGAAGTGGTAGATCAAGATCATAATATTTTGGTGACTTACAATCAAATATTGTTGATTTAGATAAAATTATGGATAATGTTGGAAAATAATTATCCAGCATACGAAAGTCAATAAGTTTGTATGGATGAAATTGTAACAAATATTCCACCACAAATTTCAAGAAGAAAATTTTCAATCCAACATGAAGTGGAAGACACCTGTGACGTCATTCGCAATTATTGTAGCAAAAAATACAAATTCAAAATTAGAGGTAGCTATGATAATGAACAAACATCAACAAAAATTGATATTGAAAAGAGACAATCTCAAATCTTTGGATATGCAACATCCTCTTATTCTTCTCGATTTTTTAAATATAGTGATGAACAAAAAAAAAAAGAATTAGCTAGAATGATTAGTCTGAAACATTTATCTTTTAGTTTTAATGAAAAAGTAGTGTAAAAGCCCTAGAGGAATAGGGCTAAAGAAATTAAAATAATGATTAATGAAGTTTCAAAAAAATTTAAGAAGATTAAGTACAGTAGAGATTGAGACACTTGATTTAAAGAGTTAGGATTATAACCAATCCTACATCTCTACCTAACTTATTCCCAAGTTAGGATTTACAAACCCACTCCAACCTTATTAACCAAGATTGTTATAATTGTTTTTCAAGGCTCAACATTAAACCTTTACCTAATGAGTCTTCTAAACTCACTAACAAACCTTTACATATGTTTTCTCAAGGCTCACACTAAACCTATTCCTAAGAATTTTATAAGTTCACACTTAAACCTTTCCATAAGTGTTTTCAAGGCTAACACTCAAGCTCTTACAATCAATGCATTTTAATAAGGCACAACACCAACCTAGTGTTGACCGATCCTCATTACCCATTTCTTAACACAAGAAAGAGTAGATGAAAGAATCCTACTAACTAAATACACACCCAACTCTTACTAAATGGATAAATACAAACTCAACAAGAGTTTATTTACAAGAAATGAATATACAAAGAGAAATGCGAAAGAAACTAAGTTTGGCTCAATGAATTTTAAGAATTAATTTGATCCACCAACCCTCTAATTCTTTAAGTGAAGTCTTTAGCTTGTATGTATACTGTAGGGTAAAAAATATTATTGTTGGAGCTTTAATTTTCATCCCCAACACTTCTCCACTTTCATTTAATATTTCTTTCACTTTTTGCAGGAGTTCTAATGCCCATGATCATGAGGGTCAATTATATAGCCATTGAAGATCTGAACTAGATATTATAAAGGTTGCCTAAAAGGTCACGATTGTGAGCATGCTCCTCATAATTGTAATGGTAGATTGTGAGTAGTGTAAAGCTCTTCAAACTCAGCTTTCATCCAGTTCTTTCCCATGACCTTCCGCATAATTGTGACATGATCACAAGAATAATTATCCCTTCAAATGACCTTGTTTGGACTTCAATTCAAGGTCTATTGATTGCACCTTTGAACTTAACTTATAAACACACTTATATATAAATATTAGCAACTAAAATTGATTGTTAAAGTTAAAACTAAGGTTGATTTAAGATTGATCATGACCTTGATCTTGCAAAGGGTCAATAAGTAGGTTTTGTTAATTATTTTCAAAAAATATTAAATCCACAATTTAAAAGCAAGCCTATAAAATACTGTTAAATGTACTTTAATTTATATAAACAAGAAAAAAATGAATTACAAAAACTATGTATAAACTTTAATGCACGTGTATATGCATTTGCAGTGATATTTGGAATGACTATTGGCAAAATCATTCATACATGGACACTACATGTCATTAGATTGATAATGATTGCTTATTACAAAAAAGAATGATTGCATTTAAGGTTTTTGATGATCAGTATACCATCGATAATATTTTCAGAATGATTAAAAATATTTTAGAAGAATATGAATTTGTAAAAAAAATCAATTTCTTTTTTATAATGTGGCTACAAATGCCGTATCAATTAATGATTTCCAAACTTTTTGTCAACCTAATATTGGAGGTGAATTGTTTTATGTTAGAGGTGCATGTCATGTTTGGAATTTATATGTTCAAGATGATTTAAGATTTTTGGGTGTGCTTTTATCTCCTTTTAAAAAAAAAAAATCATTTTATGGACACATTCACAAATTGTGAAAATCATAGGAAAAATTTTGTAGATAACATGGTAAAAGACTATAAAAATTTTCAACAAAATGTTTCAACTCATTGGAATTAAACTTTTGAATTACTAAATGAGTCATTTGGATATAGAGATTTATTATGCACATTTTATTTCGAATAATGTGTCACAAATTAATTTATATCCACAAAATTGAGAAGTTTGCACAAAAAAATTATATATTTTAAAAGTTTTTAATAATGAAACATATGTTTTAAATATTATTAATTATTGTGTATCTCATTTATTATTAATTAAATGTATTAGTATTGTTGGTGCATTATAAGAACATGAAAATGATATTATTTTAAGAGAATCAATTTAAATAATGAAAGTAAAATGGTTAAATTATTTTAATTTTATTCCATTATTTATCTTGTTAAATGTATTTTTTATCCTAGATAAAAAAAAAGAGATGGATTAAATTATTATTTAAGTATATATTATGGAAGTTTAGATCTTATACGTAATAATAAAATTAATATTCACTTAATAATTAATAATGTTAAAATAATAGTATTAGAATTATTTAATGAATATAATAAAAATATTTTTACTTCTAGTTTTATATCTTGTACTCTATTCAATCTTCTACTTTTACTAATAGTTAAGTCCAAGATGAACAAACAAATGTTATTATGGGTGATCATGTCTTGATAGAAAGACATAAAAGACCTCGAGGATAATCCAGTTCATTTTCTAAACTTGACATTTATTTAACAACCATTTTTTAGTTTAATGATAGCAAACCAGGTAAAGATTTTTTTGTCCTTAAATGGTGGAGGCAACACCAAAATACATTTATGTTCCTTGCATAAAATTGCTAAATAATTTTTTTGTAGTCTAATTTCAACTATTGCCATTGAATAAACAATTAGTGTGGGAGGGAGTATTTTGGATGAGACTTAATTTTTAATAGCTCCTAAATCATTGGAGGCACAAATATGCGTTGATGATTAGACTAGAGCATCATTAAGGACACAAGAAATGAAAGAGAATAAAATGATGATTTATTCTACTTTGCAGCCAAAGGAGGAACAAGAACTTTAACTTTCCGGTATAGGAAGTGATTAAATTTAAAAGATAAAAGGGTAAATAATTTTTGAAAAAAAAAAAAAGATAAGACAACTATATAGGTTTTCATTCCTCTAAAACCTAAGAGGATACGTAAAAAAACTTAATTTTTGGTAAGAAAATTAAATTCAAACCCTTTAATTTTTGTTCATTTTAATTTTCTAATTTAATTTATTAACTCAAACTCTTTAAATTTTTTTTAAATTCAAACTCTTTAAAATCAATATATAAACACTAAACTAATTTAATATATTTACTTTAGTTTTATTTTTAATTAAAACTCCTTAAATTTTTTATCTTAAGTGAATTATTTAATTTTTATTTCAACTTCAAAGTAATTTATTTACCCTTTAAAGTAATTTAACTTAATTTTGTAAAATGACTATTATTATTTTTAATTTAAAAGTAAATTTATTTATTTATTAAAATAAAATATTACTTGAACCTGTTTAGAATCAGTCTAAAATTAAAAATTAGACTTGTTTTAGTTCAATTTTTACCTTAAATAAAACTGTGAATCACATAAATTGGAATGAGCAGTTCCGGAACCATGGTCTCCCCTACATAAATGGGATGACAATTGTCTTTTAGGATTTTTACAAGTAAAAATCCCAAATGACAGAGCATTAACATTAAATGCCTCCTTTTTTCAATAATTTACACATATGTCTTTTTTTTTCAGTCAGTTCCGTAGTTCATCTTCTTTCTCCTTCTCCTACCTTTTTCTTCCTCATTCACCATTATCATCATCGTCATCTTATTCTTCTTCTTGTGCCATTTTTAAAAACTAGAAAAAAAAAATAAAAAGATGAAGAAATAGAAGATAAAAGCCATATGGGTACTAGTATTTCCAAAAAGAAAGCAAAAAAAAAAAAGAGTGTTTTTCTCCTCTTATTGTCTTTCTTTCTTCTCATTTTAGTTTCATTTTTTTTTCAGTTTATTCTATAGGCAAACAAAGGCAACAACAACAACAATAAGAAGCAACCAAAGTAATAACAAGATTCAATGGAAGACATTTGTCTGTTTAGTTACAAGATGGAGGAGAACAAAGAAAGAGAGTGAAATACCTTATGTTTAACAGACATAAATTGGTTTTTTTTCTTTATTTTGATTATTAGTCATTGGATTGGACTATGATATGTAAAAGTTGATCCAATATAAATCTGTCATCCAAACGTGGAAGGCCCCACCATCAGATATGAAGGAGATGGTGTATGGTACATTAGTATTGTTGAATGGGTATAACACGTTTGGTTAGAAAAAATTGGTTTTCTATTGCAAGTGGTTTTTCACAAGATCTCATTGTTGTTAGTGATATGCACTAGGTCAATCATGTATGACCATGTTTTGACTTTATCATTTTATTTAATAAAGAGGCATTTTTCATTATCATTTTGTGTTATGATAAATACTTGAATAATCATTCTTACTAAGGTCATCAAGTATATGATTTGATAGTAAAACCCTTAGATTAAGTGAGTTCTATTCAAATTATCCCTAGTCATAACAATGTATTATGGCTAGTATAGTGTTGATTGATGATTATGTTTTACTACTAATGAATATGAGATATTAAGTTAACTCATAGGTACTTATTTGAGAAATAAAGTGCTTGATTGACCCATCATGAGAATACCATATAGATAATTGTCATAAGTAATTCTCATCATAGTAATATTGGCTTAGTCCTCTGACTTTGAAATCACTATGGATTTCTACATAACTATTTTGTATTTTGACACAATCTTACATTATCTTTAACTGGATGATAAAGTAGGCTGTTGTTGGGTATAAAATGAGTTATGTAAGGAATGTGAGTGATTGAGAAGGAATTTATCCCTCATTTAATATGAGTAAGATATCTATAGGCCTGATAAACTGAGGAAAATGCATGGCCATACTAAAGTAAATTGATAAAGAGTTATCATTCTTAGTCTACTTGGAATCAAGAAATTATATGATTGAATTCTATATGGATGACATAATCTATGCCTTATATTCAATTAATATATCATGTGACAAAGGGACTAGAATATTAATTGTATATTATGTTACGTCAGATTATTGACTTCACATGACTTGGGTGATCATAATGTCTTAGTAGAGGCCATTTATGACTTGTAGGCCTAAATAGAGATTTTAAGGCCCACTACCAACGTCATATGAACCTACGGGTCACACACTTTGAATAAGCCTAAAAAGAATATGGGTTTAACAAGCTCAAATAAGCTCTGTGGAAATAAATAAATAAAATATATATTTATTTAAGGTAAAGGTTATCTTAAATAAATAGAATATTATTTCTGATTTAATTTTAAATAAAATCAAAATAAGAATAAGTGAGAAATTACCAAAAGTTTTTTTGGTAAGTGAAACCCTAATTTAAATGTCTATAAATATGTTATATTCTCTAAGGTTTCACACACTCTCATTATTCTGCCACCAAATTCATTTTCTCTCTTTTAGAAAACAAAACACAGAGCTCTTTTTAATTCTTGATTTGTGAGAAATCAAGAGAAGGTGCTAGCATACAAGTATTCATTTTCAAATCAAAGGCTACTCATATGGACACTTATGGAGGATGGATTCTTTTAGAGATGTCTCAAATCCAAACTGCTAAATTAAAAGCTCGAGGTAGGGTATCACCAGAGTGAACCTGTTCTCTTTCTTCTAGATTTCTTACCCCTTCTACTTTTGTGGTAAGAAAATGAAAACCTTAGATTTAATCAATTAATCGAATTACTTGGATCCAGGTTCAGGTTTGTGATTCAAGTTTTATTTTTTCATTACATATGGAATCTTGAAACCCAACAGTGGTATCAGAGCCACTTGTAATTCGATTAATTTGATTATATATATATGTGTGTTTGAGTGATTCATTTTTTAAAAGGAGTTTTTAAAAATTTTATCCAAACAATTTTGATTTTATGATGATTAATTACAATCTATATGAAAACAACATTAAACATTAATTTGGTTAATGTTTATAATCATTTAATATGAATAAATAGTTAATAGAATTATGATTTTTTATGTTTTGTATACTGTTTTAAGAAATCAAAATAAGTATTTTGTTTAAACAACATATTCAATTATGTTTAATGTTGAAACATGAATATTTTAATTATACAGATTTTTGTTAAGGGCAATATGTTTAAGTGTTAAACAAATTATATAGAATAAATCTGTTTGGAATAGATTAATTATTCTATAATATGATTTACGAATAAATTAGGGTTAATGGCAGCGGCTGTTTTAATGTTGAACATAAAAAAATGATATGTTTTGAACAGATCAATCATATAATAATTTGATTTAAAAAATTATTGCCATTTTAGGGTTTTGGCAATAACTCATTTAAAGAGTTCAGGTAAATCATTTACCTTCGGAGGACCGCCGCCTCGAGTGCTACCCCTGGACCTCGCCAGGGGCATCGTCCTTTGGACCTCGTTAGGGGTGCTGCCCCTTGACCTCGAATGGACTCATCATGCATTTTATTTTTGAAAAAAATAAATTAATTAATTTATAAATTGAATTATTTTGGAATATGTGTTTATTTTTAAATGCATGGTGCATAGCATGGCACTTGAACCAATGTGATTGCATTTTATTTCATTTGGTTGTAATTTTTAAATATGGCCTGTAAATCATTTTATTTATTGTAATTATTTTATTTTATTAGATAGTAATACAATAGTTTTAATTAAAACATGTAATATAAAATCAAAACCCAAGATGCAAATTCAAGTTGGAGGCCCATGATGGAGATCCAAGGTGGGAACCCAAGGAAGAGGTCCATGGTAGAAAGTGGAGATCGAATTTAAAGGCTAAATTTGTATTAGTACTATCACCTAGGTTTGACCTTTGATCTTCATATTAGCTTATGAAGATCAACTTAGTTATGGGTCATGCTATGTCATGTTTATCTTATTATGTTAGTATGTGATGCCATGTATGAGATGCAATATAACAACAACTAAGTAAGATTAAAATTAACTAAACCCTCATTTACTATTAAGTCATTAAAATGCCTCCCATTAATCAACACTTATCAAGATTTGGATTGCTATATATAAGTTATGCCAAAGCATTATGTATAAAGCCATTTAAATAAGATAAGATGGATGATGGTGATATCTATATGTTTGAGATGGTTAGACTTAACTAGGTTATCAAAACAATTTTAGACCTAGGGCATTTGATAGAATATACCGGTACATGTGATATCCTATAATCATCCAAGAATTACATGAGATGTAATTGGTAAAGTGTTACCTACCTAAATAGCCGCACTTTAAGTGATAAGTCAAAGCTTACTTAAAGTAGGGTGAAAAATGGATCTTGGCCCACTAAGAAATTTCAATTATTGAAATTTTATTGAGGGTTTTATAATTTATGAAAATTTAGTGGGAGTTTTCTTATGCCTCTTTCCTAATAAAACTGAATGTACTATATATATATATTTGTTATAGATAATGATATCAAACACTGTACCTACCATGTCACTGTAATCGATCCTTGAGAAGGATAACTAAATAGGACTAACTTTCTTGACTGGTACAAAAACCTAAGAATTTTTCTTAGGCAAGAAAGAAAGGAATATATCCTTGATCAATCCATCCTAAAGGAACCAACTGCTAATGCTCCTAGAGGACAAAAGGATGCTTATAGTAAACATCTCAATGATTGAGTTAATGTCACTTGTCTCATGCTTGGATGCATAAAGTTTGAGCTTTAAAAGCAACTGATGGAAATGGATGCTTATACTATGATAGGCCATCTTAAGAAAATGTTCCAAGAGAAAGCTAGAATTGAAAGGTTCAATACCATCAAGGCATTGCTTTCTTGCAAGTTGACTGCTAGCAGCTCTATCAGTCCTTATGTTCTCAAGATGAAGGGTCATCTCAAACACTTGGACAAGCTTAGTGTCGAGATTGAACAACAATTGGCTATTGATATCATTCTTTAATCTTTTCCTGAAGCTTATGATGGTTTCATTATGAATTTCAATATCCATAGTATGGATAAAACTATTTTAGAGTTGCATGGGATGCTTAAAACTACTGAAAAGAACATCAAGAATTCCACTAAGGATGTTCTAATGGTCAATAAGGGAAAGGGCATGAAAAGGGTTGGAAAGGGCAATGGCAAGGCTCCCAAAGGCTTTCAGAAGCTGAAACCAAAGCCCAAGTTCAAAGTTGAACCCTAAGCAAAGCCACTAAAGGAGGGAATATGCTTTTTTTTTTTGCAATGAGCCAGGTCATTGGAAAAGAAATTGCAAGCTACATATGAATGATCTGAATAAGAATAAAGGTAGTGCAACTACCTCTTCATGTATTCATGTTATAGAAATTAATTTGTCTACTTCTAATTCTTGGGTATTAGATACTAGATCAGGATCTCACATTTATACTAATATGTAGGGTTTAAAAAGGAGTAGATAATTGGTTAGAGGTGAAGTGGACCTACAAGTTGGCAATGGAGCAAGAGTTGTTGCTTTAGCTGTAGGGAATCATGAGTTAACTTTGCCTAGTGTTTTAAATTTGGAAAATTATTATTTTGTGCCTACTATGTTTAGGAATATTATTTATGTTTCTTGTTTGGATAGAAAGGTTTTAAATTTATTATTAGGAATAATAAATGCAATATTTATCATGATAACATTTTTTATGGATTTGCTCCATGCACTAGTGGTCTTTAAGTTCTAAATGTTAAAGACACTAATGAAAAGTCAATCTATAACATTGATACAAAGAAGTTTAAATCTAATGATTTAAACACTACCTATCTCTAGCATTATTGTTTAGGCCACATAAATGAGAAACGTATTTCAAAGCTTTACCAAAATAGGCTTTTAAATTCATTTGATTATGAATCATTTCAAATAAATGAATCTTGTTTACTAGGAAAAATGACTAAAATGCCTTTTAGTAGAAAAGGTGAGAGAGCTAATGATTTATTGGGCCTTATACATTCAGATGTATATGGACCATTAAGTCAACTGCTAAAGGAGGTTTCCAGTGCTTCATCTCTTTCATAGATGATTTCAGTAGATATTGCTATGTCTATCTAATGAAATATAAATATGAACCTTTTAAAAAGTTCAAAGTTTTCAAAAATGAAGTACAAAACCAACTTAGTAAAAATATTAAAACACTAAGATCTAATTGAGGTGGTGAATATTTAAGTTGAGAATTTGTAGATCATTTTAAAGATTGTGGGATTATTTCACAATTGACTCCTCTAGGTACACTATAATGTAATGGTGTGTCTGAACGGAGAAATCAGACTTTATTGGATATGGTTCAATTAATGATGAGTCAATCTAATCTTTCAATCTCTTTTTAGGGATATGCTTTAGAAACTACTGCATTCATTTTGAATAGAGTTCTAACAAAGGTAGTTGAGGAGACACCATATGAGATATAGATTGGAAAACCTCCCAGTTTGTCTTTTCTTAAGATTTGGGGATGTGATGCTTATGTTAAGCGTCAAATCTCAGATAAACTAGCACCTAAATTTGATAAATGCCTTTTATGGGATATCCTAAAGAAACTAATGGATATTATTTCTACAATGCTTATGAGAATAAAGTGTTTGTTGCTTGAAATAGTGTATTTTTAGAAAGAGAATTTATTTCCAAAGGATCTAGTGGGAGCACAATCCAACTTGAAGAAATTCAAGACCTACAAAATAGCATTGTACTAAGTATGGAACTGCAGCTGGATCAACAAGTAACTATTGAACCTGCACAAGTACTAGAAGGCCCAAGGAGGTCTGGTAGGACACGTCAAATCCGTATGAGATATGAATTTCTCATAATTGATGATAAAGATGTGTTGATTATGGATCAAAGTGAGCCCACATCCTATTAAGAGGCCATAAATAGTCTTGACTTCGAGAAATGGCTAGAAGCCATGCAATCAGAAATGCAATCCATGTATGATAATCAAGTTTGGATCTTGATTGACCCAATTAATGGCTTAAAAACTATTGGATGCAAATGGGTTTTTAAAAAGAAAACAGACATGGATGGCAATGTGTATACCTTTAAAGCAAGATTGGTTGCAAAGGGTTTCAAATAAATATATGGTATAGACTATGATGATACCTTTTCACCATTTGCTATGCTGAAATCTATTCGAATTCTCCTTGTTGTAGCTGTATACTATGATTATGAGATATGACAAATGGATGTCAAAATAGTATTTCTTAATGGAAACCTACTTGAGGATGTGTACATGACATAACTAAAGGGTTTTGTTAATCTTGAGAATTTTAGAAAGGTATGCAAGTGTCAAAGGTCCATTTATGGACTGAAGCAAGCATCTTGGAGTTAGAATCTTTATTTTGATGAAGTAGTCAAAGAGTTTGGCTTCATTAAGAATGAAGATGAACCTTGTGTCTACAATAAGGTTAGTGGGAGAACAATTGTGTTTTTAGTACTATATGTTGATGACATACTACTCATTGGAAATGATATCCCTATTTTACAATATGTTAAATCATGGCTAGGGAATTATTTCTCAATGAAAGACTTGGGTGAAGCCACTTATATATTAGGAATCAAGATCTATAGAGATAGATCTAAGAGGCTTATTGGCCTAAGTCAGAGCACTTACATTGATAAGGTATTGAACATGTTTAGTATGCAAGAATCTAAAAGAGGATTCTTGCCAATGTCACATGGCATTAGTCTCAACAGACTTAGTATCCTATGACATAAGATGAGCGAGACCGCATAAGTAAGATTCTATATGCTTATGCTATTAGATATATTATATACGCAATATTATGTACTTGACCTGATGTTTCATATGCCTTAAGTGCAACGAGTAGATGCCAGTCATACCAGGTGAAAGTACTGGACAATAGTTAAAAATATCCTTAAGTACTTGAGAAGAACTAATGATGCATTTTTACTGTATGGTGGTAAGGAAGATGAGCTAGTTGTAAATGGTTACACACATGCCAGCCTCCAAACTGACAAAAATGATTTTTAATCACAGTTAAGTTATATATTTTATTTGAATGGAGGTGCTGTGAGCTGGAGGAGTTCTAAGAAAGATGCCATTGCTGATTTTATAATAGAAGTTGAGTATATAACTGCCTTAGAAGTAGCTAAGAGGCTGTTTGGATCAAGAAGTTCATAATTGGACTAAGTGTTATTCTTAGTATATCAGATCCAGTGAACTTACATTATGACAATAATAGAGCTATAGCTCAAGCTAAGGAGCCTAGATCATATTAGAGATATAAACACATACTCAGACATTATCATCTCATTCGAGAAATCATTAAGAGAGGAGATGTGAAGATATGCAAAGTACCTACAAATGATAATGTTGTCGATCCATTGACTAAGCCTTTTTTACAATGTAAGCATGAGAGTCATACTAGGTCTATGGGTATTAGTTTTAATATATAGGGCCTAGTGCAAGTGGGAGATTGTTAGTGATATGCACTAGGTCAATCATGTATGACAATGTGTTGACTTTATCATTTTATTTAATAAAGAGGCAGTTTTCATTATCATTTTATGCTATGATAATTACTTGAATATTCAATTCTTACTAAGGTCATCAAGTATGTGACTTGATAGTAAAACCCTTAGATTAAATATGAGTTCTATTCAAATATCCATAGTCATAATAATGTATTATGGCTAGTATGGTGTTAATTGATGATTATGTTTTACTAATAATGAATACGAGATATTAAGTCAACTCATAGGTACTTATTTGAGAAATAAAGTGCTGGATTGACCCATCATGATAATACCACATAAATAATTATCATAAGTAATTCTCATCACAGTAATATTGGCTTAGTCCTCTGACTTTGAAATCACTATGGATTTATATATAACTATTTTGTATTTTGAGACAATCTTACATTATCTTTAGCCGGATGATAAAATAAGTTATTGTTGGGTATAAAATGAGTTATGTGAGGAATATGAGTGATTGAGAAGGAGTTTGTCCCTCATTTAATATGAGTAAAATATTTATAAGCCCCTTGATAAGATAGACTGAGAAAAATGCATGGCCATGCTAAAGTAAATTAATAAAGAATTATCATTCTTAGTCTACTTGGAATCAAGAAATTATAGGATTGAATTCTATAAGGATGACATAATCTATGCCTTATATTCAATCAAGATATTATACGACAAAGGGACTAGAATATTCACTGTATATTAGGTTATGTCAAATTATTGACTTCATATGACTTGGGTAGTCATAATGTCTTGGGTAGTTATAACGTCTTACTAGAGGCCACTTATGACTTATAGGCCTAAATAGAGATTTTAAGGCCCACTGCCAATGTCATGTAAACCTACAGGGTCACACACTTTGAACAAGCCCAAAATGAATATGGGTTTAATAAGCCCAAATAAGTTCTGTGGAAATAAATAAATAAAATATTTATTTATTTAAGGCAAAGGTTATCTTAAATAAATATAATATTACTTTTGATTTAATTTTAAATAAAATCATAATAAGAATAAATGAGAAATTACCAAAAGGTTGTTTGGTAAGTGAAACTCTAATTTAAATGTCTATAAATATGTTATACCCTAATTTCTCATTATCCTACCACCAAAGTCATTTTCTCTCTTTTAGAAAACAAAACATAGAGTTCTTTTTAATTCTTGATTTGTGAGAAATCAAGAGAAGGTGCTAGCACATAAGTATTCATTTTTAAATTAAGGGTTGTTTGTATGGACACTTGTAGAGGATGAATTTTTTTGGAGACGTCTCAAATCCGAACTGCTAAATTAAAAGCTTGAGGTAGGGTGTCACCGGAGTGAACCTCCTTTCTTCCTTCTAGATTTTTTGCCCCTTCTGCGTTTGTGGTAAGAAAATGAAAACCCTAGATTTAATCAATTAATTGAATTACTTGGATCCATGTTCAGGTTTGCGATTCAAGTTTTATTTTTTTGCTGCGTATGGAATCTTGAAACCTAATAATTTTATAGTATGATTTCGATAATATTGCTTCTTTGGTTGTTAGTCATCCTAAATACAATGAGTAAAACATCTTATATGGCCCCTTTGAACGTTAGTTTATATTCATTGCTCGATAGGTGATAATTATCTTTTTCTTTTTCCTTCTTGCCAATGAATTATCTTTTTTTAAAAAAAAAAAATTAATTGTTAGCACTTAGCAACTTAGCATTTACTTATTTTATGTTTTTGTCTAGCCATTTTTTCCTTTGATTTTGGATTGCTTTATAGGTTCCATTTGGTTTGAGAGGGGAAAGAAAAAAGAAATTTAGGAGTAGAAAACTAGAATAAAAAATAAAGTTAAAATAAAAAAAGGAAGGGAAGAAACATGCATAAGGTAGAGAAATTTTATTATGACATGCTGAAGAGAATCTGCATGAATATGAACTTGTATCTGCCTTGTGGAATTTTGTACTTTGCCTAGAATTTTTACTTGCTAAATTATACTATTTGGAAATTATTTTTTATTATCATTCTTGATAGTTTTTATTTGTTCCTATAAAAGTCATCTTATATTAAGTTTTATTATGTAGTTTATAATTTTAACTTTTTTTTTTCAAATTTTGGTGAATAAAAAATTAAATTAATTAAAATTTTACCAATTTTTGATACTCAACAAGGTTAATAAATAATAAAAATGATACTTAAAAACAATATACTTTCTACATATTATTCGTATATGATACAATCAAAATAGTATATTATCTGAATATTGTAAGTATCTGAACCTTAAAACAATATTTGAAACTCAAAATAGTATCAAAAAATTAAAATAGTATCCAAATTGCATTTGATACTAAAAAACAATATCTGACTGGTGCATTAATTAGCTGATATATTAGATTATTTTAATTTGATACTATTATTTCAATTATTTTTAATTAATAATGTAATATCATGAAAACAAGTTTGGTGAAGCCATTTCATCTTTTTTTTTTCTTTTTTTAAAAAATATAAAAAATGTCATTCCTAGCACAAATTAAGAGCAGATTTTGTGGCTAGAAAATAGTATCTCTAACATTTTTTATATTTTTGATTAGTGTATTATTATTAAAAAAAATAAAATGTTTTGTTTTGTTTAAAATACAAGGTGGGTCTATATTGTCCAATTGTGTTAAAAATTAATAAAAATTATTAATAAATTTTTTTTATTACACAACAAGTTTAAGAAATAATAAGAATGATACCTAAAAACATTATATTTGCTGAATATTATTCATATATGATACAATCAAAACATTATATTATCTAAATATCATAAGTATTTGAAACTCAAAACAATATCTGAATATGATAATTTGAATATTGTTAAAAAATTATCAAAGAAATAGTTGACCTTGATTAATAAATTTCAAATATAATTGTATTTAATTAATTAAAATGGTATGGCTGCCCAGTGGATTAGGGGTGTTTATGTGGCAGGTGAAACATAAAGTTAAGTGGGGTCTACTGCTCCATTTAAACAATTTTGCATCCAAGTTAACAAATGAGGACTAATAGTGAGAGTTTTTAAAATTTTAAGGACTTGATTGTGAAGGAAATTTTTTCAGGAATAATTTATGAAAACCACTTAACTTATAGGACTAAAAAAGTCAATATCCATAATAATAATAATAATATGAAATATATATATATATATATATATATATTTCATATTATTATTTTTTCATATAATATAAAAAATGAAATGTTGATGATTATAAAAAATGAGGATAGTTTGATTTTTCAATTATATATTGTTTGAAGTTGGTATTGGACCTTTAATTTTTTTCTAATAAAATATATGTTTAGTTGGTTGGTTGGAAAAAAAAAATTCAAGAAAATTGTTAACAGTAAAGGTCACTCTTATAAGATTAGCAGATGCATTATATTTCTTTGGGATTATATTTCTTTGGAATTATATTTTAGCTTATTATTGGTCCGTGCTAGGAGTGTAACTAAGCTGAATTTTGAGGAGTTCAAGTTTGGCTTTTCCAAAGTTAAGAGAGCTTAGCCAGATTCAAATAGCTGGTTCACGTGTAAGTACAGATGCATTAACACTTACTACTTAACCTCAACTACTCTCCACATTAACAAAGGAACACTACTTAACCACTCTCTATATTAACAAAGCAACATTGAGTGCCAATATCAATATTTTGACTCCTTACAAATTTAGATGGACTTGTAGGTATAAGTGTAAGTGCATATGTATCATGACCTATTGTATTATCATTGACTGTAGATTCAGTATTTAGGTGTACCTCTACATTTACATTACTAATATCATCCCTATGTTCAGTTCTACCAATTTATTCTTTTGTTACTTTGTTATATCTAATTGTAAAATATTTAAGTTCTAACACCTTAGGTGCAAATACTGTAGTATTAACCTTATGGTCATCACAAAATTCAATTCTCTTACACATGAATACTTATTAATGCAATCCAAGACCTTTCTAATTATGTTGTCATCATGGACTAAAAATAACCCATTTTGAAGTTCTATTCCAGGCTTAAGAATAAAAATTTTATGTATTATTCCAAACCCATATGTATATTGGAATCTATATAGCATGTCATGTAGTACGTTTATATCACCATTAATATATTCAAGTTTACTATCACTCCACTCCCAAAATTCACCAAAATGGAACATTAGATTTAAAATTGTAGTCATTGCCTTGACAATAAAATAAAAAAATAAATTTACTCAATCATTTGACTGCAACAACACACAGATAATGCCATAAAGCCAATATATGAGGTAAGTATAATTAGTGAAATTACACTTATCTTTTGCTTTAAACAACTGTGGAAAAAGCTTTAACTTTTTTTATCCTTCAGTTGCAACAAAATCATAATGCTTTTTCATATGTTTCAATAGCCAAAAAAATTAAAAGTTAGGGTTATAAATAGAGAATATGTAATATCCCTACTCTAGAAGGAGCAAAAGAAAATGGGTGGTTGTTAAAAAAATAAATTATGTAGAGAAAGGATTGAGATGTCAATTAAAGGATAAATGATAACAACACCAAGCTACAACCTTTTTCCTTCCTTAAGACATGCTTGTACCCACTTGTAAGAACCAAAGAATTTTAAAAAAAAAGGCTACATGTCTTCTCCCTTAAGCCACCATAGCAACATCACATGTTCTTCTTCAAACTTGTAAACTCGTTTCACTTCTCCATCATTTTCTCTTAGCCAAATCCATTTTCCTAAATCAAAAGTTCTTCATGGTTATCAAGCAAAGATTTCATAATTCTTTCTAGTAAGTTGTAAAAGGATTAACATAATCTATTTTTGATTCAAGAAGATTAAAAGCTGTAGAATTAAAAGGATCAAAGTTTGTACATTCTGAAGAAAAAAATTAAGTTAAGTTATGCAAACTAAAGGAATATGAAACCTAATACTAAAAGCTAATATCAAGGGAAGAACTATAGAGTAATCAAGATTTCATGGCAATCAAAATTTATATAAGTAAGTTTCCTAGGCAGTAAACTGATTACAAAGTTTAAAGTTAGATGAATTAAAAGTGGTTCTTATATAGGTTTTGAGTTTAATATGAGCTAAACTCATGATTAGGTAAGTTAAGAATTTAAGGAAGTCTTACTTCTATAATTATAAAAGAGTAATGAATTGGTTAAAAACTTGAATGAATGTTAAATTAAAGTTGAATTTAGAATTGTGTTTGAATTCAAAATGAGTAAAATTTATGGATTTACACATTGGGAATTAAGAAATAGAATTTAGATTATATAAGCATGAGAATCATGGAATTTGTAATAATTTTGGCTTCTTATGGTGAGCATTGATTAAACTAGATGTATATATTATGGTTTTGGTTTAGAATTTAAGGAAAACATTTAAGGAAAAATAGTGTTAGTTTCGAGTTTCTTCAACACAAAGGTGAATGCCCACTACAGTGCCAATTGCCTCTTCACAGAGGCAAACACCTCGATAGTTGAGGCGAATGCCTCATCTTAAGTGGTGATCATCCTAGCAGGTCCTTGGTTGCCTCTTTTATTTTTAGGCAAGGCTGTATTTTTTTTTGCACACAACCTAATAGAAACCTATAGGAATCATGTTTTTAAACCCTTTAGTTACATGGACTCGTGAGCAATGAATATGTGAATCCTCAAATCAATTTGAGACTCAACCTAAGGATTGTTAAATAACAAGTCAAATGATTACAATTAGAACCCTAAGGAAACCAAGTCCTTAAAACCCTAATCCATAAAAGACGCCATAAGGTTTGATAAATCCCTTAATAAGTCTGAATTGCATTTATCCAAGAACACAAAGAAAGCTAAAATTTTAATTAAAAACTCTCAAATTCATATAAAATCAACCAATTTGTGTTTTATAACCCTAAACGAGCTATTTATGCATAGCCATATGTCATTCTAAGCGTAAAACACATAATAATCAAGCATGGTTGTGTCTAAACACATGCGTGGCCATGTCTGAGCCTTTATCCCCTAAAGATGATATAATTAACTCTAGCTCTTTATATGAAAATTATAGTTATTTTCATTATCTTTCTAATCCATTTTGAATCACATCAATTTGAGTTTTTTAGCAAATGTTATGGCTAAAATACTAAAGCATGCTACTAAGAGATGAATTGATAAAAATTATGTGTAAGATCATATCATTCCCTTACTCTTGAAGATGATTCATCCTCAATTCAGCCCCATTTTCAAAATTTAATATATTAAATGTCCTCTATGATTAAATATAAAATTTTTGGTTGAAAAGTTGTACTTCACAATAAACATTGCATCACTTATTTCTTGAATAAAGTATATTAACAAGATTAACCTGTTCAAAACAACAAAACTAGGCAATTAATGGTGAATTCAGTTAGTGATAAATAAAACATCCTTGTACATTAGTACAAGTATAAGTTGACTCACATCACTCATTTTTGTACAAATATTTATTTTTTTCACTCATGTCTTACTTGTTTTCTCTCACTAAGTGTTCCCCATTTTCCTCATTTTCTCACTCAACTCATTTTTCACGCTCAGCTCACTTTTTTCTTTTCTCTCAACTTCATAGGTTTCCCTCCTTAAAGCTATCCTAATTGAACATAGAAACTCTTCACTTTGTTGATTAATGGGTAGGTTTTCAAAAAGTTATCTTTGAAGGTGAAATTTCAACTTGACGCTCTTTCTCTCTACTCCTCTCTTTAACTTGTTGCTAAACTAATTCAATGACTTCAACACTTTTATTCTCCTTATAAACACTCTCTTCCTTTTCATACTCTAAAGTATATTTAATTATAGCCATCCAAGATATGGAAGATCGAAATCGTACATCTAGCTCCAATCACTTACCAATCTCATGCTTAAGCCCACTAATGAATCTTGCAATTTTCTACCTTTTGGATTCACCTACATCACTTGCTATTATAAATAATTTAAAATTTTTTACATATTTATCAACACACATTTCATCATATTGTTTAAACCTTTACAATTTATAGTAGAATTTATCCTTAATATCATGAGGAATAAAAAGTCTAGTTATTAACATTTTCATTACGTCCCAATTTTTAACCTTATTATACCCACACTCTCCATATTATGATTAATTCTTCCCACCATATAGTAGCATGACCCAAAAACCTACATGAAGCAATTATGCACTTTTGGAAATGACCTATTATTTTAAGAGAATCAAATATCTCCTCCATTTATTGCACCCATTCCAAGTAAATATAAGTATCTTTTCCACCACGAAAATAAGGTATGTCTATAATTTCCATAATGTCTTTAACCCTTTTCTTTCAAACCTAATTTTTTTAAAAGGTTCGTAATGAAGGGAAAAAATTAGATCTAAATTTTGCAAACCTTAATTTACTCAAAATCAACAATGAGTTTTTTTTTTGAGATTTGAATTAACAAAATTGAAATGAAGATTAATAAGAACATAACGGATCTAAAGAATGAAGATCATAATGAATTAAATATAAAAAATAACAAAGAATAACAAAGACCACAAAGGAAATGAATGGAAGAAATAAAGAACAAATGAAAACAAAATTACAAAACACAAAGAATTAAAAGACAAATAAAATAAATAAATGATAAACTAGGGACATTGTAGATGGTGAGGATTAGCGCATGTCTAAGATTTTAGCAACCGTGACATTGTTTGAGCTTAGGGCTCTAGAGAACATACTACTATATCATAAAGACATAGCATGGAGATGAGGAGTCACCAACCAAGATAATAACTAGGACAATTAATGAGTGATGGTAACTTGATTCTTTAAAAGAAAGTTAGCACCACAACTTGGAAATTCTGGATACATAATACCAACTTCTTTCAATCTTTTGTTCATTTGGAATTACCTTATTAATTACTAAATTATTCCCTATTTATATGCAATTTCAGTTAAACCCAAATGTAGTATGCATTGCACTCCAAAGCAACTAGTCATGAAAGAGTACACAAATAATGCATTCATATATATCGCAGCATCTTTTAGTTTAAAGTTAGCTAAGTCTACATATTTTATTTACTGGTGAAATGGAAAACTAAAAGTGGGCCTACATTTTAATTAGATTAATGAGCCTAGGTCTACCATTTTAATTCTAAAGGTGGTGGGCCTAAGTTTACTAATTTTATGGAGTCTACTAATTTTATGAGAATGAATTATATTGGATTGGATGAATTAATGGACCTAGTTCTAATTAATTTTTAATTTAAATGAAGTGATCCTAATCTATATATTTTAAAAGAAATACTTTAATGGGCTGAGCTAAGTCTAATGAATTTTAATTAAACTAAAGATGAGCCTAAGTCTAAATTAACCTAAATAGGCCTAAGTTTAATTTAAGTTAATTAAAACCTAAATCAATTTTTAAATGTCTAATATTAATGAGTTAAACCTAATTATGGGTTTGGGGCCCAAGACGAATACAAAGAAAATAAAAAGCCAAATAACAAATAAGCACACAAAAAACATACATAGAATGATTTCTAGCTCTAATTCAATTTACATGCAACCCTAATTAACTAAAGCCACATTGATTTTAATTAAGGTTTTTTAGCAAATTGATCCTAATTTACTAATTGATTTTAGTGCAAAAAATTAAATTGTTCCACTATATTCCTACTATCGGGGCTATTACAATTCCTACATACAAAAATTAAAACAAATTAATTACATGCACAAATAAAACCAAATAAATAAACAAAACACACAAAACATTAAAAAAATAAAAAAAATAAAAAAATAGAAATAAATAAAAGCCTAAAATCTACGTGATTTAATATGGTTATATAACTATGACATTCCATGGATCTTAATGGATTTTAACTATTTTTAATCACCCCATCAGGTTGCTCCTACCATAACCATTAATAAAAAAAAAATAGAATAGGGAAAAGGATATTAGAATCTAAACAACAAAATTAAATACAAGAAATAAAAGAAAGAATAAACTAAAGAAAGAAAAGGAAATAAAGTGAAAAGAGGATGAGAGTAGTGAATATAGTATTGATTTGTCCCTTAGAGTGGATATTTTCACTGTGTTTTTATTGGAATAGTGTCTGTAAATTGTTGATGTTTTTTCTCAAGCTTTCATAGCTTCTTTTTTTTAAAAAAAAAAAAAAACATCAGGAACATTAAAAGAAAAGAATTTTGTTTTGCTATGACTTTGTTTTTCCTTTCAAAGCCTTTTTTTCTCTTTGTGTTTTTTTAGCAAGAAGAAGAACCTCTTTTTTCTAAAAAACCACAGGTTTTTTATTGAAGAAAGTTGCATAACCTCTTATGATTTTAATAATAATAGGAGATTGATTTTTTCTTTTAAAAAAATAAATTTTTATTTATTTGATAAAACAAATATATAAATAGCTCATTTATCTCTTTTTATTATTTTTGAACCAATCAAAATCAGGATACATATATTTGAAAATTGAAAAATCAAGATACGGAGCGAGTCGAACCTATGCAATTCTGATCGGAATTGTAGATTTCTAATTAGAAATGTGGAATTTCGATCAAAATTCCATATTTCCAATTAGACATATGTAATTTCAATTGATAATAAAATTTTATAACTTTTAATTAAAAAATGATCATTAAAAGAATAAAAACTTTTCAATTAGGTCCCTAAAGAAAATATTACAATTAAGTCCTTAAAAATGCAATTAAGCCTTGAGATTGAAAAATAATATCCACGTACCTATTTGTTTTAAATTTTTAATATTAGAGTCTTTTGTCGCATCCATACTCAATTATCTTAAAATTGGGTGCTTACAATTACCCTCCTTTGTTGTTGTTTGCTTGACAAATTATTCCAAAACAAATAAGCACATAATTTCAAAGCAAAGAGTTAAGATACTTATCTTATTTTAAGATTCTTCGTCTATGATTGATTTCCAAACTTCTTATTAATGCTTTAGCTATTTGTGGGATGTTAAGTAAGATGTGCTACATAGTGGCATCAAGTAATATATGCTATGATGTCAACCAAAATGTGCTATGTGTTGGCAGGCAAAATGTGCCATGTAACCTATGTGCAGCATCAAGAAAGATGTACTATAATGTTAAGCAAAATGTGTTATATGACTAAAATGTGATGTCAGGAAAAATGTGTTATATGACCAATATGTGATGTAGGACCAAAATGCAACATTAGATAAAATGTGGTGCGAGGAACAGTATGTTGTGTTACCAATATGTGGTGTTAAGAAAAATGTGTAGTGTCACCAATATATGGTGCTAAGCAAAATATGCAGTGTGACCAATATGTGGTGTTAAGCAAAATGTATAGTGTGATCAATATGTGGTGCTAAATAAAATGTGTTGAATGTGCTATAGGTCTTATAGAGCGTCTGTAATCGTTAGGGATCATGATAGGATCAGTTTGCATTTATAGTATTAGGGCACACAAGCTAAATGGCGACCATCTACTAGATTTTTATTTACTGTTTGTCATTGGAGGCTCCACTTGATTAGGCTATGTAGATTTGGAGTTGCCACCTTACTTGGATTGGCAAGAAGTGAAAAATCACTTCCATAACCAGAGAATCCCAGTTCAGAGGGTAGGAGTTACTTATCATGTTTCTTATCACATATGTTGCTCATTTATTCATTACTTCACCAAATTTTGGTTTTATAATGCATTGTTAACACACTTGATCATTAGTCACTTTAAATTGGAAATAAAGCATGGGATAATTAATTGAGGAACATTCACCGCATAATAGATAAATAAATGAGCATCTACTAATCAAGTAAGTAATCATGTAGGCAAGTAAGTATGTAGCACACAAGCACGCAAGAGATAATCAAAATAAACAAAATAAAAATGGTGAAAGAGATTAAGGATTACAACCTAAGAAGATAGCCTATTCTAATAAATATATCCAAATAGAGATAAAAAGGGGAGTTTGGGATTAAGGATTACATCACCTTAAAAAAAACCTATTTTATTAATTACATAAAAATGAGAAAAAAAACCTATTCTAATAAATCTGCAAAACAAAGGTTAGTTTTCATATACATGCAAGCACACGTCACATATATAACAATTTAATATATTAATTCATTCACAATTGGAATAATAAATTAAGGAATAATTAAACACATAAGTGAACAAGGATGCTAATGTATGCATGATGCAAGATTTTGGAAATTTGGGTACTTTATTGTGGAGTCATCATTTTTATTATTAAAAATAAGATTTTTATGATGATGCAAATATAAGGAATAAAAGTGACAAAGATGCATATAAAATAATAAAAGTGATAAAAGATATTATTCCTACCATAAAAATATTACCTTTATGATGAAAATAATAAATTTATTAAAGAAAATAATAAGATGACAAGGATAATAAATATTCAATAAAAATAATAATAATGCAAGTGAAATAATAAAAGAGGTGATAAAAATATTATTTTCACCATAAAGATGAGAACTTTATGATAAAAATAATAAATTTATCAATGAAAGCAATAAATATGATAAAAATGTAATTAATATAATTAAAAGTAAATAAAGTGGTAGGGATGTCATTTCCATCATAAAAGTATCTACTTTATGATGTAAATGACAACTTTACCCCTAAAAGGCATAAAGACAATGAAAATTATAAATTGCAATAAAAATAATAAAAATAAAGAAATAAATATGTAAATAAACTAAAGTGACAGCAATAAAAATATAAAAATGATGAAGATAGTATTTTTACCATAAAAATGTTAATTTTATGATAAAAATACCAAATTTACATAAAAGGGATAAATGTAACAAAAATGAGGGAAAATGAATAAAGTACATAAACACATAATTTAAAATGATAAAGGTGATAATTTTACCATAAAAATGTGAACTTTATGATAAAAACAACAAATTTATCATAAAAAGCACAAATACAATAATAATTGCAAATAGGCAATAAAAATAAATAAAGTGTTGAACTAAATACATGAATAAACAAAGGTGACAGCAATTAATAAATAAAATAATAAAGGTGATATTTTTACCATAAAAATGTAAACTTTATAATAAAAATACTAAATTTACTATAAAAGGAATACATACAATAAAAATTGCAAAAAACCACAAAATAATAAAAATACGGAAATAAATATACAAATGAAATAAAAATATTAAAATGGTAAAGGAGACATTTTTACCATAAAAATGGAGACTTTATGATAAAAAGGCCATATTTACCATAAATAACATAAATAAAATAAAAAATGATAAAAATGCAATAAAAATAAGGAAAAATGAAGAAATAATAATAAAAATAAATAAAATACAGCAGTAATAAAAATAAATTACAATGATGCAATGATGATGATGATGATGATGATGATGATAATAATAATAATAATAATAATAATAATAATAATAATAATAATAATAATAATAATAATAATAATAATAAAATTTATACCAAAATACCCATTTTTAATATAGGAAGAAAATGATGCAAAATATGAAAAAAATGCAAAATGAATGCAAACACTCTCGGATCCAACCCAAACTTCCTTCTCCTTCTACATATCTTATTCACAAACTTCAAGTCACCATAAAAATTGCAACTTTATCAGATCACAATAATAATAAAAATAAAAAATGCTAGAATGGTGAAAAATGCAAGAAAATAGTAAAAAATAAAGAAAAAGCAAAAATGATGATTTTAACGATAGTAAATATATGGAGATCCTCAAAGGGACCGGGTAATTGCCCTAAATGTGTACTTTGATAAAGATGTGGCTCGGTTTGGATTTAATGGTCTAAATCCTAAGATAAAAATAAAAGAGAAAAAGAGTGATTGTGGTTTGGTGTAAATGGTTCTCCAAGTGTGTTAGGAGAGAGAGTGTGTGTGTCAGAAAGGCCTATAAAATAGTAGTGTTTTCTCTCATTAGATATCTTCCTCGAAGTGTGCCCCAATCTCCCTTCCAAAGAATAAAAGAATGTATTTTTATAATCCAGGTCTAGGGACCCACACTCTTGGGTCCAAAACCCACATGTGTGGGTTCCCAAACTAATGCAGGGGCAAAGTGGTCATTTTATCCCATGGGCTTGGGTTAAAAGCCCACACTCATAAATCATCTACCTAAGCTCGTGGGCTAACTCGTCTATATGGGCTTTTCCTCTACTTGTGGTCATTTTGGGCCTAAACTTGGCTTTTTGAGAGTTTGATATATTTTTGGTATACATTTGGTATTTTTTGGGTTTCTTCTCAATCTAAACACACTCGAGAGAACTTTCGAAGAAATTCTCCCCCTATCTGATAGACAGGAATCCTTCATCATTGAATTTTTAGGGTTTTTTAAAATTTAGGTATCAACAATGTCCAGTAAGAAAGTATTTGAAATTGAGTTATAGCTACCACGAAGTGTATAATTGAATGAATTGAGTTATATCTACCACATAGCGTATAACTAAGTGAATTTGAAATTAAGTTACAACTACCATGAAGTGTATAACTGAATGAATTGAGTTATAGCTACCACATAGCATATGTATGTAATTGAGACTGAGTATAACTACCACATAGTGTATAACTGAATGAATTAAGTTATAGCTACCATGTAGCATATAATTGAGATAGAGTGCAGTGTATGTAAAATGCAGACATCACATTAAAATTTCGTGTTAATTTGAATTTTAAGATTTTATATTGATTGATTGTGCTGACTTATTGAAATTTTTTACTGATTGTCTTTGAATTTTTACTGATTGACTCTGATTAACTGCCTTCATTACTTGATGGTGCTAGTGCTGAGTCCAAAGGTTAGGTGTATCTCCTTTTGGATTTAAAAAATTTATTAAAGTTAATTTTAGCATGATGATTATATAAAAAATGCATTATATTTAAGCACATACATTAATTTATCATGAGGTGATGTGCATTCAATGAATCTCATTAATCTTGACTTTTATGACTATCATTTATTTACCATTTACAAAGTTAGAGGTTTCATTAACCATCTTATGCTGAGAGTGTATTATTTTACCAAGTGAAGAGCTGACTTTCACACCTAAATTTAAGGAGAATCTACTAAAAAAAACTTATGGAAATTGAGTATAGATAGATCAAATTCTGAGTATTAAAATAGTCATTGAGTTATTGATGTGCTTTTCTTCCTTATCCGAGTATTCCTTTACCTTTCTGATATTACTCAGCGTGAATATTGTTGGAAAGGTCCTTTGGATACTCATACTCTTACAGAGCATTAGAGTAAATAGAGAAACTTTTGATGTGGTCCACTTGTAGTATTCCCCCGCCTTTCTCTCATTACTCATCGTGGATACTACAAGAGGTTTCATATTGGTACTCTTACTCATTTTTTAGCATTAAAGTAGATTATTCTTGCTCTTATTTTGATTATCCCTTTAGTATTCCCCTGCTTATCTCATATTGCTTAGCGTGGATACCATCAAGAGATTTTGTACTTATACTCATTTTTTAGCATTGGAGTAGATTATATGCACATTTATTATCCAAAAGACTGAAATGATACACTAAAATTCAAGTAATTTTTACTTTAGGTCCACAAATATTATTTTTACATATTCTTGCCCTTGTTTATATATAAAGCAAGCATTATATTGACTAGAGTTTAGAAACTCTCAACATATAGTTGTTAACTAAACATTTGAATTCTGCGAGGCTAATAAAAGAGAGTCATTAAGATCAAAATTCATAAGATAAGTTTTCGAATATGATCTCATGAAGTGGATGGATTTACTCTCAATTTGTGGATTTTATTACCGAGGATGCACTTTATTATGAAAAAGTAAGGAGATAAAGTCGTGTTACTTCCCTTGATTATTTGTCTAGGTGTTTTCCACGTAGGGTGATATGAGCGATTGACATTTGCTATCTTGCTCATTCTTACTGTTGTGCTGGTTCCTTTCTCCTTCTTTATTTCCTTTTGTTTTCCCTTACATAAAATACCATAAGTTAGTCATGTTTATTTATAGGTAAAGAAAATTTATTAGAATGTAATACTATTCTATTGCGCTTTTCCCTTTTAGTTATAGTGATGATACTCCACTATTGAGGTTATGACTTAGGGCTGAGTTTATCTTTCTATCATTCCATTGATGCTATAGTAGAGGGCTTTATCCCTCTTCTTGACATTTCTTGCAAAAAAGGTTTAGGAGTTAGAGATATTATTTCATAATAAAAAAAGTTTTTAGAGTGCATTCATTTCAATTTTTGAGTGCATTCTTCCTTTTTAAGGGCCAATGTGTGTATCATTGACATGGTGGACCTTCTTATTACCACATTCCACACCCTATACTATTATAGATGTTATGGAGTTCTGCTCTAATTTGTCATGAGTTAATAGAGGCCCTTTAAGGATTCAATGCCTTATCTTTTGCTTAAGCATTCTTGTGGTTATCAAAGGTACAATTGGGAATATCTCTTGGAGTAGATTCCTGTTTATCAATTTAAGGTACGCTTGTATTTTATTACTCCTCATGTTAGTAACTGTCTTTTGCTTTTATAGTTCATGGGAGTAGGTTTTCCTTTTATTGAAACTCTAGGTAATATTCAAGCTGATCCTCCAAATGAAGCTATAGGGATAGATGCTTGAGAATGAGGAACATGAGCATCCTATCTAGCCTCTTGAGGTTGCTAGGATGAGGTCTCTACAAGTACCGCTGTTGGTGATATTTCCTTATTGGATTGGCCCATTAAGCATTAAGTTCATCTTGATAGTGTTGGCCTTCCTGTTTTTATTCCTTTAGACTCTTACAACTTTCCTACACTTTTTCAACACTAATTTTTAATATTAGTAGCAAAGTATTTATACAATTTTGTTTGGGCTCAAAGACTTTGATTATGCAAAATAGGCATTTCATAATAGATGTATGCAAGTGTATGCATGCTATGTATGTGTGTGATCCTAATAGGTCCTTTGTTTAGAGTAGAGCTATTCTTGCAGCTTAGAGTGTGAAAATAAGGTGCTTCATTAATTTGTTGATTTAAACATTGGATGTTTTAATATTGGTACTTCTAATGTTAGAGCTTCTAATATAGTTTGTCAAATAGACGACCATGCTAGCAGGTGGGGTCCATGATGTGACACTAGAGCTTATTGATTGATTGATGCCTTGTTGAATTTTTCCCTTTGCTATTACTTTCACTGTATGATAACTGATCCATTAATATGCTTGTAGTTTACTTTTTTCTACCCCTAAAACTCTTTTGCTAGCTCTTCAATCTTTTAGTACATATTTATTGTTCAAAAGTTTTGCCCCCTAATTATTTTATTTTATTTTTCCCTCAAATATATGCTTTGCCCCCAGTTTCTGATAATTTTTTTCATGGAGATGATGACACTATGATCATCACTATTCTTATAGAATAAAGTCAAACTCACACCTCTTAATCTGATTGGATTCATCAATGTTATTATGGTAGTCTTTTTTTCTTCATGTGTGTAAAAAACTCAGTTTATTAACTACTTCTATTAATCCAACCCCATTAATTTCAATCTCATGCCTTAAACATGGAGAGGAATATGTGAACTGACATAAAGGAGTTCTTAATACTGAAATAAACTAAACTTACTCCTGTAGGAAGTTAAAGTATATAATTATTAACTTGTGTAATCATTTTGTTCTCTTGTTTTGGTTACATGCTTTAACCCTTTTTTTCCCATCACATCATTATCATCAGTATAGTCCTTCCCAACTCATTATCACTGTTACTACTAATTTTGAGGGCTATCCTTAAGAGTAGATTTTTGGACAAAGTGTAAGATTTATAGCTTCAAAGAACTCTTGAGCATAATCATGAGGTTTGATGCTGGTGCCATGATTGAGCAATTCAAGTTATTAAGCCACTTAAATTCTCTAGGTATAAGAGGACATTAGACTTACAAACAGAATAACCAAGGGTAGCAAGAAGAGAAAACATAACTAAAATAGTCATCTTATAGCTTTGATTTCTTTAGCTTTCATTATATTTTTTCTTTCCATTCAAATACTTATACAGTATAATAAAGATGAATATGCAATGTTTGAACAAAAATTTCAAATTCAACTTTAGTCATTCATTAGGGCAAAAATGAGAACATTCATTACATCACATGATACAACTCCTATTATCTGTTTGCCTTGAACATTTTTCACTCATTATTTTTCTCTTATTTTTGTTTTTTTAATTTTACCGAGCTGACTTATTCATTCTTTATTTCAGTTCATTTTTTGTCTTTGATATTCACTTATATTTTCTCTCTCCTTAGAAGTTATATCATGTGATATAGGAATATTCTTTAAACTTTTCATTTGTGCCCATGCTGAATGAATTTAAATGAATTGAATTTATGTCAAAAATGCAAATGCAATCAATATCATAATACACAATATCATTAGGATGCGCATTACATAATAAGCAAGATCAAAATTCATATTATTAATCATTAAAATAGAATGTTCTCAAGAAATTAAAATGTTATTCAAAGAAAATATCAAGAAAATTATTTGGAATTCTATATGCTAAGGATGCTAGTCTCATGGTAATTGTTCTTTAGGTGGTAAACATAACAGATATGGCTTGCATTTACTTAGTGACTTCCTCAATTACTTCTTTTCATCCTTCCATACCTTAGCTATGCATGTTTCTTCCTTGTCTAGTAGCTTCTCATAATCAAACTCATCACCCCACCTTGTAGGCATAATTGATTGAATGAGTATATGAAAAGAAGATGGTTTAATGTAAAACACCTTATAGTCAAATTTGCCTGAAGGCTGGCCCAACAAATCTTTAACTCCTCTTTATGGCTGTTCAGGAGTTAAAGGTTCCATAATCTTCTCTACATCACTAGGGGCACCAAGAGATTTTTTATAAGTTTAAAGGTTTATATTCTCAAAGGAGCTTAGCACTTCTTCCTTGCTTACTTCTCAGTTAATCACCATGATTATTGGGAGTAGAACGTTTTAGTAGTTTAGGAAAGGATTATTTTTAGTGCTTAGTTGTTCAGGTTTTATGATTTTTCTAGAGTTTATGAGGTCTTGAATCTTATTTTTAGGTAAATATAGGTGTATGTGGAATGTCTAATGACTTGGTGGAAGTTACAGTAGCTACTTAGATCATATCCTGGGCTTTTGGGCTTAATGATTTTAAGTTAATTAAGGGACGAAGCAGGCCTTTTTGCATTAGGTGCTCCAGGACTTTTGACAGGGGTTGATTAAAATTTAAGAATCTCCTCAGTTTTTGGACAACATGCACTTCCATAGCTCGGCTAGTGTTTCCTTATTATGTGCCCTATGTTTGATAATTTCTAGTCCCATTGGTTATAATATCTTTCTCCTCACTCTCAATTTCCTTATTTTATAAACCATCATCATAAAGGTCTATAAAAGATTTAGTGTTCATCATTTGCAACCTCTTAACTAGATTCCTAACTTGATCTTTCTCAGCTAGTTTATTTTTCATTAGTCATGTATTATTCATGAATTTGGTTAAAAAATCTAAAAAATATTCATTTGGATTTTCCTTAGTTAGCTCTAGGTCTCTGATATACACCTCTAACTTGGTATTATACTCATACTACTTCAGGAAAATTGTGGGCAATTCTTTCCATTAAGCCCAAATGGACTTTTCCAACCCATGGTGCCAGTTCATAACTATGCCTTCTAGAGATAACACAAACAAACTCATAACAACATGCAAAGGGGCTTTAGTGGTGGTTATAGCAATTGAGTATTGGCTAATATGTATTCTCAGATCTCCAGTACCATTAAATTTCTGAAGTTAAGGCATTTTAAACTTATCAGGCAACTTGTCACTTTCTATGCACAATGTATTATCAAATTCGAATGAGTAACCTATGCCTTGCTTTTTATCAACTATTCAATCTTAGACTTTTTTTATTCAATGCTTGTATCTACTTGGACTCAAGTTCCTGAACCAGCTTAAGTGATTCTTTCTTTACTTTCCCACCATGTAGTTTTCAACATCCTTAAATTTCATTTCCATAATAAGGACATTCTTAGTAGCATTTACTGGTTGCCGCCTAACATTATCATTATTAGCAGGTGGATCATCCACAACAACAGTAGGTGGAATTATAACAACAAGTGGAGGTGCAGCTGTAAGAGGTTGCATTAACCTAACTAAGGCTTTTCTCAATTCATCTTGCATTATGGCTCTCATGTCATCCATCAATGATCCCTTAATGTCCTCTAAGGTTCAATTTCCTCCTTATTGTTGTTCCATTTCTTGAATTGGTGTAGCTTCTAATTAAAGTGGGTTAATAGGGCTATTTTCCAAAATGTGAAGGATCTATTTAGCTATTGATTTTAGACTTAAATTAGCCTCAAATTAGCTCTCACTAATCTGCCACTACTCCATTTCCAAACATAGGAAGACCTAAATGAATCTATGATGATTGAAAAATAAAGTGTTAGTATGATGCATGAACTATATATGTTGCATGTATGCATTTATATAGATAATAATGTCCCAAAATTAATCTAATCTACTTATTTTCTAATTTAAAGTTAGCTAAGTCTACATATTTTATTTTCAAGTAAAATGAAAAACTAATGATGGGCCTACATTTTAAGTAGATTAATGAGCCTAGGTCTACCATTTTAATTCTAAAGGTGGTGGGCCTATGTCTACTAATTTTATGGAATAAGTTGGATTGGATTGGATGAATTAATGGGCTTAGTTCCAATTAATTTTTAATTTAAATGAAGTGATCCTACTCTATTTATTTTAAAAGAAATACTTTAATGGGTTGACCTAAATCTAATGAATTTTAATCAAACTAAAGATGAGCCTAAGTTTAAATTAACCTAAATGGGCCTAAATTGATTTTAAGTTAATTAAAACCTAAATCAATTTTTAAATGCCTATTCTTAATGAGTTAAATGTAATTATGGGCTTGGGGCCCAAGACGAATACAAAGAAAATAAACAGCCCAAATAATAAATAAACACACAAAAAACATACATATAGTGATTTCTAGCCCTAATTCAATTTACATGCAACCCTAATTAACTAAAGCCACATTGATTTTAATTAAGGTTTTTACCAAATTGATCCTAATTTACTAATTGATTTTAGTGCAAAAAATTAAATTGTTCCACTATATTCCTACTATCGGGGCTATTAAAATTCCTACATATAGAAATTAAAACTAATTAAGTGCATGCCCAAATAAACCAAATAAATAAATAAAACACACAGAACATAAAAAATAAATAAAAAACTAAAAAACTAAAATGTATGTCATTTAACATAGTTATGTATCCATGACATTCCATGGATCTTTATGGATTTTAACTGGCTCTAATCACTCCATTAGGTTGCTCCCGCCATAACCATTAATAAGAAAATAGAGAAAAGGATATTATAATCTAAATAAGAAAATTAAATAAAAGAAATAAAAGAAAGAATCAAATAAACAAAGAAAAGGAAATAAAATGAAGAGAAAATAAGAGTAGTGAGTGTAGTATTGATTTGCTCCTCAAAGTGAATTTGTTCACCATATTGTTGTTGGAATAGCATCTGTAAATTGTTGATTTTTTTTCTTTCTCAGGCTATCACTGCATCTTTTTCAAAAGGACCTTAGGAATGTAAAAAAAAATAGAATTTTTTTTTGCTATGACTTTGCTTTGCCTTTTAAAGCCTTTTCTTTTTCTCTTTATGTTTTTTTTAGCAAGAAGAAGAACCTATTCTTTCTAAAAACCATAGGTTTTTTTATTGAAAAAGTTGCATAACCTCTTATGATTTTGATAATCATAGGAGATTGATTTTTTAAAAAAAACAAATATTTTATTTATATGATAAAACAAATAGATAAATAACTCATATATCTCTTTTTATTATTTTTAAACCAATTAAAATCAAGATAAATATATTTTAAAATTAAAAAATCTGGATACAGAGCCGATCAGAGCTATGCAAATTCAATCAAAATTGTAGATTTCTGATAAGTAATTATAAACACCCGGTTCAATCGGCCCATGAAAGAGGATGAACTGTGGATGCTCAATTTAGTCAGCTTATAATAGAGACCAAAAACAAGAAATGTAAAACTTGAATGCAAGAAAGAAACCTTAAATCTTTTTGAAAATGAGCTTAAGGGCTAGAAACACATGAATAAGCCTAAAGCCCTTTAAAATCAATCCAAACCACCGAGACCCATCAAGCCTAGTGTAACGTAGGCTAGAGAGGCGAACCTCTCTATGAAGATGCGATCGCCTGTATAGTAGCTGCTGAAGAGGCAATAGCCTCATCATAGAGGCGCTGCCTCTATAACACCCACTTACTTTTGCATTAAATGCAGAAATGGTCATGGTAGCCAACTTAGTGGGCTTTACAACTTAGCCTCTGGTATGAAAAAGAGATCTTTAGGAGAATAAAGGAGCTAGGAGATGCAATGATGGAAGGTTGTAATAGGGGTATGTGCTAAGGGTGTGAATAAAGGAGGAATAAAAAGAGAAAGGCGACTTTTGGCATTTTTGGGAAAAAATACTTAGCAAAAAAGGGTTTTAGAGAAGAAAGGGGAGCTTTGGGAAGAGGAAATAGAAAGGTTCTAGAAGAGAAAGAAAAGAGAAAGCTTAAGGGTTGATTTTCTTGAGAAAGGGAAGAAAAAAAGCTTGTAATTAAGGAGAAGATCAACATTCCAAAACATTTCTAAGTGCCAATATTTTGAAAGCTCATTTCTTAATGATTACCTTAATCCTTTCCAAGCTTGATTTAGAGATTTGCATGGTCAGAGGAACTAGAAAGGTTCTAGAAGAGAAATAAAAAAGAAAGCTTAGGGGTTGATTTTTTTGAGAAAGGGAAAGGAAGAAACTTGCATTTAAGGAGAAGATCAACATTCCAAAACATTTATGATGGCCAACATTTTAAAAGCTCGTTTCTTAGTGATTACCTCAATCCTTTCCAAGCTTAATTTATAGACTTGCATGGCTCTTACTTACTTGATTATATAACCTCTAATTTATCCGTCTATTAGCTCTTTATTTAGTATCTTGTATTCATTGTTTGTAATATTACTTACTTTTAATGTGATCCACTGACCTCTAGATGTGGTTGTGTATCTAACTAGCTTTTAATAGTAGTTCTTTACTTGAAATGAAAGATTTACTGGTTTGAAAGTTGTCTAAGATTGTTCATCAAGCCATCGCCTCTTAGAAAGGCTATCACCACTTCAACATACCTCATGAGTTCTTTATTTGGCCTAGTCATATCTCCTCATTGCCATAAGGTGACAACTTCTTCAGAGAGGCAATCGCCACTTTGATAGGGTTTTATATGACCTTGTCTCATTTTTGTGTGTATTACATAGTGTTCCCATGAATGTATAGGCCTTAACAATTCAAGTCTACTTTATATGGTCCCCACAATATCGTTCAAATTAAAGTTTAACATTTACCATTTGTGGCCTTGTATCCTCTTTTATTTAATAGTTTCTTGAGTTAATCTTTGTGGATTTTTATGTAAGATCTTTATGTGTTCCGAGGAGCTAACATTTTTTTTTTGTGTAAGGATTCATCTGTGATTTTCAATCATCAATTATTTATCCTATAAATTGGTTCTTAAGAGATCTTACTTGAATCAAGTAGTTTATTTTCTATTTATTATACTTTTAACTTTTGCATAAGCATTGTAATCCTTAATCCCTTCCCCACTTAATTTGGAATGTATGGTTTTAAATTGTAATTTTTATTTATTTATGGTGAATGTTGAGACCAATCACATGAATTTAATTACTGTGTAAATCCAGGCCTGATTATAAAATAAAACAATTATTTAAAGGAATTTGCAATTCATGTGATAATAAAGAAATCATTGAATAATTAAGGGTAAGAAATTATAAAATGTAAACGGAGGCCAACTGCAAGGTCGGGTGGGCATTTAAATGCCCATATGCAGTTTCTACTATCCACGTCGCATGGACCCTTAGGTGTTGAGATTTACATAGAGGTATATCATTGTGGGAGCCTAAGCTTACTACCTAAGACTCAAGCTCATGTAGTGGCTTAGCAATTTTCTATAGGAATTTCCCAATTGCTTGTGCTTTATGCCCTTTAATAGACCCTTAAAATAAAATCCAAGCCCATTATAAATGGACATTGTAAAGTTCTCAACCCATTTCAAAATGAGTATTGTTAAAATGGGCCTATCATGCCTATGTTGGCCTATTGAAATGGATCTTGATAAGGTAAAGCCCTTATGTCATTCTCGACCTATTAGAGGTGGACTTTGGATTTATTTGGAGGGTTTGTTACTTATTTGTGCCATTATGAGAGTTATATTGCATATGTTATTTTTATTTTCCCCTGTTGATAATTAAAACCCATGATAAAAATCCTAGGACAAGATACTTACCATTGAACACGTGTGTGGGAGAGATAAGGGTGGGGATCATCATTCTCAAAGCTTTGCATTTTTTTTTGTGTTGTGAATATGTTAAATGTGCTTACTTGTTTTCTTATTTTCCTTGAATAATAAAATGAACCTACATATCATGCATACATGTCATGCATAATTCTAACATATAGTCTTACAACAGTATAGATTCTTCAAGCTCATCCAATTAGATTCGGTCCATTTCTGGTCATTTAGTCAAAAGCTTAGAAACAGAAATGGCAGTAGGTTTTGATCCCAAGGCTTTTAAGGTATAATTGAAAAAAGAGGTGTTTGCTGAGACCCGATCCATGATGAGGGAGATGATGGGAGAGATAACTAAGCTAGTAAAAGAGAACTAGTCCACATAGCTAACCAATATGATTGATCTTGATGATGAAATCCTAGTGAGAGAGAGGAAGGGGATGACAGGACAGTATTGGCTGATCCGCCAAACTGAAGGAATGTGAATATAGTTGAGGACGTGGAATAGTCAGAGTGGGCTAAGAATATAACCAAGGTTATGAGTCAAATATAAATGATGATGAAGGAGAAGGGCATGGATGCTCCATTGGATTACACTTAATTAAATCTAGATAGGGAAGATGATTTGTTGCCTTAAAAATTCAAATTCCCCAACATGAAAAAGTATTTTAGATCTGAGGACTCTTATTTACATCTGAAGCAATATGTGACTTACATGAAAGTCACTGAATTGACTAAGGTTCATATAATTAATCAATTCCCCATGTCACTAGAGGGCGCACCAATCCGCTGGTACTATGCTTTAGAACCACATGTTCAATCTGATTAAAAAGAACTATATATTGCATTTATGAAACAGTACGACCTCAATGTTCAATTAGAGGTATCTTTGAGGGATTTACAAAACACCAAGCAAAGGTTTAATGAGTCCTTTGCTGATTATTTAACTCAAATGAGGCATAAGCCTATCGAGTCAGACCAACTAGTGCTGGCAATAGAAGGGTGTATCCTACCACTATTTAAGAAGCTGAGGGATTTAGGAGTCCAAAATTTTAAAGAGCTATATAGATTTAGAGTTAAGAAAGAATCAAACTTGGCTTAAGAAAAAATATTTTTTAGAGGGAGATCTGGGGTTAAAGATGGAGCTAGTTCAAGCAATAATGTCCAGATTAATACCATCAGGCAACCAAGTAGTAGTATATAGATTAACACTATTAGGCAATCTCGAAGATTCTCTAATTTAGGGTGGCCCTTATCCAAAGTCCTCGAGAAGTTGATCGAGAAAAACTTATTACGACCTTTGCCTTCATAACAACCCTTACTAGGTGTCAATCTAAAACTCTTTTGCAAATTCCAACAGACCATTGGACATGACATCGATAGTTATGCCCAATTAAAGTATAAGATCCAAGACTTAATTGATGCGGGTAAAATCAGAGACCCCAAGACAAGAAAACTAAACACCTAAAATAACCCTCTACCTAATGACTGAAATGCGCCACCACCTAATGCAACCATTTTAATGATTAACACTAGCCTAATAGAAAAGCAAGTATTAAGCTCTTTTGTTAACACCATTCCTAATCCACAAAGTCCTGAACCCAAACTAAAAGACTTGAACCAAGATAAGTAATCTACTGAGTTTTCTATGCATATATTGGATATATGGACCTTCAATGATAAAGATGAAGTAAAAGTTAATTTGTGTGATGATGAGCAATGTAGATGAGTCTAATCTATGAAAAAGGTCGAGGGGAAAAGGTAAGAAGTTAAGACTACTGAGCCTAAATCAGAAGAGGTAGAGAAGATAGGGAAAGGGAAAGAAGTGATGAAAGACTAAAGAACCATTGCCAGTGTTTGGGAGTTACTTATGCATCCAGGGACCATTAGGAAGCACTAGTTTTGGCACTAGATTGGAAAAAGTTATCCACAAGTAGTATTCTCGAGCATATGGTCAGTTCCTTAATAAGGCAGCATAATGTTTTTTTATAATGATTACCTTTGGAAGGGAGAGATCAGCACAAAGCCTGATTCATCAAGGCTAAAGTTAAGGGGAAGATAACTTGTTATGTCATGGTAGATAATGGTTCTACCATTAATGTGTGTCCATTAAAGATTCTACTGAAACTAGGGTTGACTGTGGCAGATTTAAAACCTTATGAGGTAGTCATCAAGGCCTATGATGATACTAAGAGGCATGTTAAGGGGACATTTAGAGCATTTATCAGGATAGGACCTATTGAGACTTAGGTTAACTTGCATGTGATTGATATTCCTGTGACCTTTGCTATTCTGTTAGTAAGGCCATGGTTTCATCCTTTGGGTGGTATGCCCTCCATTGTCTATAAGAAAATCAAGTTCCTACATGAGGGCAAGGTTGTCACCATCTCTGTTGAGATTGAAGCCATTGTAGTTGCCTTAAAGCTAGCCCCTAAGGAAATAGCTATAAGCTTGAACTTTAAGGTTTGCATAATTTAGGAAGATGAGATAGACAAAAGGGTTCTTAATATGATGTGTAACATGAAATTTATGCTTGATAGAGGATTAGGAAAGAACCAAAGTGGACCTTGGAGATTTATTAAGCATAAAGTACCCATTCTAAAGCATGGGGTAAGGTTTGAAGGGACTAATGGTTCTGAAGAAGAAGTTGACATCTAGTATTAGCTTGAGAAAGAAGGGGAAGAGATTGTGGTTAATAGAAAGGGTTTATGGGAAACCTTTCAGAGAGAAGGCACCGGGTACACATACAATGGGACTCTAAAATCTCTTTTGATGGTCGAGGAAGTTATTCCATGATTTGAAATGTTTTTTGAGTTTGTGAACAGAATAAAGAAAGTTGTTGTTAAGGAGGTCCCTGTGGAAGAGCTGGTACCAGCCGAGGAAAAATTTAAGGGAAATGTAGCTGCTATGGAGATGAAGGACGTTAATGATCGAAATAAGGAACAAGATTGTGAAGCCTATGTCCTTAACTCCATCATGGATGTCTTTTATGATGATTTTGATATTTCTCTTACTTTTTTATTTGGAACTGATGATTTTTTATTTTTAAAAGTGAATATAATAAAGTTCGGGTTTGCTTATTTATGTGATGTGTTTCCTAATGGTTATTTTGTTTGTGATGATCATTTCATGCATAAATTTGACATTAATTCCATGCAAACTAAATCATTTAATCTAGGCATAAATGACAACCTTAAAAATATATTGCTTGCTTTTGATCTACCTCATGATGAGAGAGAAAAAATTAAAGAAATATTAATAAAAAGATAGAAAGTATTTACTTGGGGCTATGAAGACATGCCTGGGATCGACAGGGAAATCTCCAAACATAAAATCCCTACATATCCTCACATATCACCAATAAAGTAGAAAAAGAGGAGGCTAAGGCTAGAATAGGCACTTTTGGTCAAAAAAGAGGTTGAAAAACAATTAAAGGCAAAGTTCCTTGATGTGGTGGAGGACGCCCAATGGTTAGCTAACATAGTTCCAGTCCCTAAGAAAGATGGGAAGGTCAAAATGTATGTGGACTACAAAGATCTAAATAAGGCTTGCCCAAAGGATGATTTCCCATTACCATACATTGACACATTAGTTAATAGTGTGACTTTTAATGCAATGTACTCTTTAATAGATGGGTTCTTAGGGTACAACCAAATTATGATGGTAGAAATAGACAAGCTAAAGACATTGTTCATCATCGAATGAGGTATTTACTATTATCGGGTAATGTCATTCTAATTAAAAAATGTAGGAGCTACTTACTAGAGGATGGCGATTGTTCTGTTGCATGATATGATCCATAAAGATATAGAAGTTTATGTGGATGATATGATGGTGAAGTCTGTAACTAGAGAGGGGTACTTCGAGGCTTTAGACAAGTTCTTGGCAAGGGCAGAAAGTACAACCTTAGACTGAATCCAAAGAAGTGTGTTTTTGGGGTAACGTCTGCTAAGCTATTGGGACACATTATTAGTTAAAAGGAAATAGAAGTAGACCCATACAAGGTTAAGGCAATTAGGGAAATGTCTGCTCCAAAGAATGAAAAAGAAGTTAGAGGATTTATGGGATGATTGCAGTATATTAGCAGATTTATAGCTAAGTTGACCACTATTTGTAAAATGATCTTTAAACTTTTAAAGAAAAATCAGCTTTTGATATCGAATAACGAATATCAATAAGCTTTCAAAGCCATTAAGACTTATCTAATGAATCTTCCAGTTCTACAGCCGTCGAAGTCAAGTAAGCCCTTAATCCTATATTTGGCAATTTAAAAGGATGCAATAGGGGTAATGCTAGCTCAAGAAAATGAAGAGAGGATTGAACATGCAGTGTATTACTTAAGTAAGAAGCTCCTCATGTATGAAACCAACTATAGCTTGGTAGAGAAAAAATGTTTGGTTGTAATTTGGGCGACACAGAAGCTTTGGCATTACTTTCAATCCTACATAGTACAAGTGATTTCTAGACATGATCCCTTTAGGTACCTTTAATAAACTCCCTCACTCATCAGAAAGCTAGCCAGATGGTTAGTGCTACTCATTGAATTTGACATTAATTATGTGACAAAGAAGGTAGTAATGGGAAGGGCGGCAGTAGAATTTTTGGCTCAAAATCTAGTACTCGATGAGCAAGAATAGGAGCTGGAATTTCCTGATGAACATTTGAGGGCAATAGAGGTCCAGGGATAGAGGATGTACTTTGATGGAGTCATCAGCAACAAAGGGGCTAGTATTTGTATAATCCTGATCACGCCAGAAGGGGAAATGATCCCGATGGCTAAAAGGCTTGAATTTGAAGTAACAAATAATCAAGCAGAGGGCGAGGCTTGCATCTTTGGTTTAGAAGCATTGTGTAGTGTGGGGCAGAGGATGTTACCATGTACGGAGATTTGATGCTGGTAATAAAATAGGCTTCTAATAAGTGGGAAGTAAAGGAAGACAAGTTGCTTCTGTATTAGGATTATTTCGCTGCTATTTCATTGTCTTTTACAAAGTGCGAATTTATTTAATCTACTAAGAGAAGAGAACTAGATATTCGATGCTCTAGCTACTCTATCTTCTATGTAGGAAAGTGGAAAACAAACAGAGATTAGGCCCCTAATATTAACAAAGTCATGAACCCTTTGCTATGAGGAAATAAGGGTGATGTCAGTGGATACTTTTGAGAAGCCTTGGTTTCACGATTTACAGTTGTACTTAGAGATGGGACACTTCCCTAAAGATGTCGATAAGAAAGAAATGATGTCTTTGTAAATGCTATCCTGGTAGTTCATTAGCCATAATGGAATGCCATACAAAAGAATGCCTACGGGTATCCACTTGAGATATGTCGATAAAGAGGAAGCCTAAAAACTTATGGAAGCAATTCATGAAGTGGTGTGTGGGCCATATATGAATGGGATAGTTCTAGCAAAGAAAATAGCTTACCAAGGTTATTTTTGGATCACCATGGAAATAGATTGTATCAAGTTTATAAAGAAATGCCACCACTGCCAAGCTTATAGGGATGTGAGCCATTTGTCATCCATAGAGCTCTAGGGAATGACTTCTCCTTGGCCATTTGTAGTTTAGGGAATTGATATTATAAGTGAGATAAGGCCAAGGGCATCAAATGGTCATGGCAATTGATTATTTCTCCAAATGGGTCGAGGCTGAGTCATATACCATAGTTGGCTTGAAGTAGATGTCAAAGTTTATAGAGAAAAATATAATCTATAGATATGGGCTGCTACATCACCTTGTTACTAATAATGGTATCCAATACCACATATCATCTTCATATAGGCCACTGGCAAACGGGGCCGTGGAATCTGCAAATAAGAATGTAAAGAGAATCCTAGCTAAAATGATGGAGAATTATCAAGATTGGTTAGACAATTTACATTATAGGGATACCAAACTACTACTAGAACTTTAACAGGGGCCACTCTATATTCCCTATCAAGTAAGGAAAGATCAAAGAAGGAGACTTAGTCATGAAGCTTACAAAGCCGATTATGACTGATCCACCAGGGAAATTCAAGCCGAATTAGGAAGTTCCGTATATGGTAAAAAATTTATTCTCTAAGGGTGCAGCTATCCTATCTGACACTGAAGGAAATGAATTTTGGGATCCCATCAACCTGGATAAGCTTAAGAAGTACTTTCTATGAAAGTCTTGCTAGGGAGAAAACCTCGAAAAGAGGTTGTCTAGGTAAAAGTTCGAGAGAAAAATGAAAAAAATAAAAGAGTCCTATTGGATTGAAAACCTCGAAAGAAGTGGTCCAAGCAAAAGTTAAGGACGTGTAAAAGGAGAGAGAGGGATGAAAATGGTTAGTTGGAAGACTTGTAAGAGCAAACCAACTAACAGCATGAGTTATGTCAGAAGCAAAATGTATATTCATATTATGCTTAAATTAAATGAAATAGATTGCTTTAGTTACTATTAAACATTGTGTTAAGTGTTTATTTCAAATCTGGAAAGGAAAAAACTATCTAATAAAAGAGAAATGATGACCTAATTCATGAACTAATTTTTTTTTCTCCTCTTTTGTTGAATATCCCGAGCACGCGATGCTTGTGATTCTCTTGTTCTTTTATTTCTAATAAACTTATCTCTTTCTGCATGTTATAATTAAATCCATGCCTTATAGTGATCATTGGTAGTCAGATCCTCATTATAGTCTATGTTCCTCTAGATGATTCTATGAGGCTAGGTAGCCACTAGGTTATCCAGGAAGTTCTGCATGAGGGGTCCTGGCTCAAACTCATGCACTAACCCCATTATTAGTTACTTTTGTTCATATTGGCAGTAGAGATTGGTAGGATTGTAGAAGGTGACAAAATGAAGCCCAACAACAGGAGCGTAGTAAGTGTAAGATCGAACAGTCATATATTGTAACCTTTACCATGGGCACATCCATCAGATCAGAGTATTGGGGAATATGGATAGCCAGTCCTTAATGTTTTATAGTATGGGATATAGTTTTTTTATTCGATAATGCTTAGCTCTATACTATTCTACATCTCAAGGAGGTTCAATTAATCTCAACTTTTCATGAAACCATATCTGTAGAAGTGATGGCTAAGTAAAATGCCAGCAGATCAGAAAAAAAAAGTTAAAAAATAAGAAGATTACCTCCAATAAGAATGGACTTTTGAAAAGTTGCTTAATCTTCATAAAGCTATCCAGTCCAACTATGGTTTCTACTAGAATAAGGGGGAATGGATTGAGTCCCGCTTCTACCTATCCTAGAATATGTAGGAGTTTTGAATTACAGTTTTCACATGGCAAGATAAGTAGGAATTAGGTGTACATACAAAGAGCCATCATCTGGGGCCAGTAGGCTTCTCCCTTGTCTACATCTGAGATAACTTTAAGGAAGGGTTCTAATGCAACATTAGAGCCAAGAAGGTAAAAAGATGAAGACTGGGGTGGAAGATTGAATAACCAGGCCATCTGATATTGAACGAAATGTGATTTTAGAATTCTAAGTGTAAAGATTGCAAGTTGGTGCGGGGAATCCATTTAACAACCTTCAAAATCCTCTAGTAAGGGGCATAATTCAACCATATTGAAAAAAAAAAGTGTTTTTGAGGATCTTAGAATTGAGCTACTGCATGAAGAAATGGGAAGTTAATTTTTTTAATGTGAAGTGATTTGAAGATGGACAAGTGAAATGTCTCTAATTTGGCCATTATGTGTTATCTAAGCTCTTCAGTATTGGTTGTATCAGTTTAAGGCTTCTTTTGGTCATAATTGAAGCTTTTAAGGGTATCCAATAGGAGAGAATGGAGGTTTAGGGCAAAGATGTTTGAAATTAGGGTTGGAGGTGAAGGATTGGGAGCTAAAAAGGGAGAAACCAACCTGAAGATAAAGCGATCACCTTATCGAAGAGGCACCACCTTAGTGTGAAGAGGCAATTGTCTTTTCAGCAGCAAGTAATAAGGCGATCACCTATCTAGTAGAAAGTCATCACCTCTTTGACAATAATCAACAAAGCTTCTGCCAAATCATAATCATTTTAGCCTTGCAAATCTAAGTACGATGGTAAAAAGAAGGGGGAACATATGTGCAATTATCAATGCTAAAATTATATGCAAAACTAAAAACTCATTGAAGTAAAAAAATTGAATTTTGTAGGCATCCAATTAACAAAGATAAAATGTGCAAATTTCAAAAGTAAACAGATAAGCAATAACAACAGTCAAAAGGGGAATAATTCATAAGATCCTAGTCTATCAAAAATCTGACTCGGTACCCTTAGGGTCATCCCCTCCTTCAGTGCCGCCAAACAACTACTTGAGAGGTGGAGGCAATAGCTAAAGAAACCATCTACAAGAGGTGGGTTTGGACAAACTCCATGCACTGGTTCTTAATTCAAATGGTATGGTCCACAACTGGCTCTCCAGCAATAGCCTGATCTAGCTCAGCCCCTTTTAGAGGAATTCAGAAATGCATCTCGCACCAGCTTTGCGATTTTAGTTCAGGATTCGCTCACTAAAGTACCAAACTCGATAGCTTGGCCCACAAAGGAGGACCCTCCTCTAAGCTAATGGTTTGGAATGAGTCATCTCCACATTCCATTCGCCTTAAGGACCACATAAATCATTTTGAATCTAGAATGAAAGTATCAATAGGTAAGTATGTAAAATTTTCAAAATCACTAATATATAATGTGAGCACTATAGGTATTGCATCTTGTGTTAGAGAGTTTAGATGCTGTCAGTGAATATGTACTCTAGCTAGGTGTCTCTTTAAGACATAGTTGTCGCCTCACCTGTCGATAGAGGGGAAATCATCCCCTACTCGTAGTACACCAATGAGTAGCTCTAACTCTAGGGCCAAAACTTGTAAAATAAAAGGTGATAGTATATGTCAATGAGCAAATATTGAAATAACTCAAAGAAAGGGGGAGGTGAAACTTAACAGTATAGCATGCCAGAAGATGCATAATCTTTTGGTCTCGCGGACTACCTTGTCCATGCTTTGGTACAAATAGGCCAAGGCACAGCCACCCCAATTGAAGGAAGACACTTGATCCAAGTCTCAAAGAGGTAGTAGGAACATCAAATCTATAGAGCTAGTGGTGTCAGCGAAGAAGGTGGTATCAAGAAGGTAAATTAGGAGAGCTCGCACCACCTGGTCTATCTCATAGGGAATGACCATGGCCACAACTCTATCCCAGGTATAAAAGCTTTGGATAGAGTCAAGCTTAAGGGTATAGGTCCCCTTCATGTCCAGAACCATAACTAGAAGGTGCTCGATGTAGGCAACATTGTCTGGGGTTAGCTATTAAAGGCTCATGTCAAAAGGAATAGGATCTTTGACGCATGCGATCCCAGTGTTGGCAGCAAAAGAGATGGGTATAAGGTGAGCTCCCCAAATGGAAGGTGGAAGGTGTGTGTCATGTTAAACCACCTTTTCATCAGTGTGTGGAGTAGCTGATAGTCTATTCGACAGTATGAAGTCCTCGAATATGGTATCCTAGATCCGGTCCTTTTGGTCATTAGTTAAATCAGCATAGAAAACTCGGGCCCTATGAAAGTTTCTGGTGCCCTTGAATGTCTATGCATCATGCTATAAAAGGGAAGGAATGAGAATCAAGGAAGTTGAATAAAATATTGCTCAATTTTATTGTTTGTCGAAGTAAAATAACTAAGTAGTCACAGACAAGTTTGTTCACCCTGTCATAAAGGCGCAATGCCTTATGGAAGAGGTGATCGCCCCTGCCCATAAGGCAATCGTCCTTGGCCATGAGGCAATCCCCTATGTGCTGGCATAAAGGCAATCATCCTTCTCCATAAAGCGATTGCCTCATCAATGAGGCAATCACCCTATGAAGAGGTGATCACCTCAACAAAGATGTGACCATCTTTGTGTATCAAAGGACAGTAAATGGTTTTTTAGTTTTTTAACCAAAGTCAAAAATTCATGATTAATCAATCTAGTTTTCAATCAAAAATGATAAATGGATACAAATATAGTTTAACCCAATGTAATTTGTAGGAAAATGAGAAGAATTTGGAAACTAACCTCCCCGGACGTCGATGAATAGATATGGCTCCTTAAGTTTGCTAGGAGAGGGATTATATCTCCCTTTGATAATTCAAGGTTGCATATGGCTTTCACAAAAAGGGGAATCTGGTTTTATTCGGCATGGGTAGTGTTCAGTCATTGCCTATTTTTGGAAAAGAGTAGGTGCGCAAGAAGAAGAAGGAAAAGAAAAAAGAAGAGAAGGAAGAAAGAAGGAGAAAAAGAAAAAGAAAAAAAAGAAAAGTGTGCTTTTATAATGGAAAAGAGGGTTAAGTTAGGTTTTTTTCAAAAATGGTGATAAAGGATGGAAAGAATTTCCTCAAGTGCGTCTTGAGAATCGAGATGGTTGGTTGAAATTACTCTAGTTAATTTGTTTTTAAATTGTGCAATGTACTAGGTCAGGGAAAACCCAAGAGTTATAAAGGTTGTTCAGGTTGTATCCCCGAAGCTCATAGTTGAGAAGAGTTGTTCAAGTTGTATCCATGAAGCTCGTAGTTAAGAAGGGTTATTCGGGTTGTATCCCCGAAGTTCGTAGTTAATAAGGGCTATTCGTGTTGTATCCTTGAAGCTCATAGTTGAGAAAGGCTGTTCAAGTTGTATCCCCAAAGCTCGTAGTTGAGAAAGGCTGTTTGGGTTGTATCCTTAAAGCTCATAGTTGAGAAGGGTTGTTCAGGTTGTATCCCCGAAGTCCATGTTTCAATTGAGTGATGATCAGGCTAGGAAAACTCAAGAGTCTTTAATTCAGTTGGGTGACAATCGAGTTAGGAAAACCTAAGAGTCTTCATTTTAGTTGAGTGACAATCAAGCCAGGAAAACTCAAGAGTCTTTGTGTTAGTTAAGTGAGGATAAGGCCAGGAAACTTAAGAGTCTGTGTCTCAGTTAACTATTGTATCAGGCCAAGAACTTGAAACTTGAAACTTGAGGGGTTATCATTTTCAAACAAATTACCAAATATTAATGAGTAGTTTATCAGGCCAGGAAACCCGAGGATCACGGTCATGTTTCAAGATTGAAGAATCCATCTCCTGAGTGAAGCTCGAGAGTCAGGTATGTTGTTTATTGTTTTCTTATGTTAGGCATGTGATTTTTAAAAAAATTGTCATTATATGCATTTAGTTTTTCAAAAAATTAATGGCCAAACTGTAGGCACCCGGTTCGATCGACCCATGATAAGAAGGCGAACTGTGGTTGCTCAGTTTAGTCAGCCCACAATAGAGCCCAAAGATGAGAAATGTAAAACTTGAATATAAGAAAGAAAATCTAAATCTTTTTAAAAATGAGCCCAAGGGCTAAAAACCCTATGAATAAGCCCAAAGTCCTTCAGAACCAATCCAAACCGCTTAGGCCTATCAATCCTAGTACAGGGCAGGCCAGAGAGGCAAATGCCTCTGTGAAGAGGTGATTGCCTCTATGACCGCTACTGAAGAGGTGATTGCCTCATTGTAGAGGCACCACCTCTACAGTAGCCACTTGCTTTTGCATTAAATGCGGAGATGGTCATGGCAGCCATCTTAATGGGCCCACCTCCTCTGCAACTTAATCTTTGGTATGAAAAAGAGATCCTTAGGAAAACAAAGGGGCTAGGAGATGCAATGATGGAAGGTTTTAGTAGGGTATGGGCTAGGGGTGTGAATAAAAGGACGAAAAAAAAGAGAAAGGGGACTTTTGGCATTTTTGGGAAAAAAAGACTTAGTCAAAAAGGGGTTGCAGAGAAGAAAGGGGAGCTCTAAGGAGAGGAACTAGAAAGGTTCTGGAAGAGAAAAAAAAAGAGAAAGCTTAGGGGTTGATTTGCTTGAGAAAGGGAAAGGAAGAAGCTTGCATTCAAGGAGAATATCAACATTCCAAAACATTTATAAGGGCCAACATTTTGAAAGCTCATTTTTTAGTAATTACCTCAATCCTTTCCAATCTTAATTTATAGATTGGCATGGTTCTTACTTAATTATATAAACTCTAATTTATCCATCTACTAGCTCTTTATTTAGTATATTTTATTCATTGTTTGTAATATGCCTTGCTTTTAATGTGATCCATTAAGCTTTAAGTGTAGTTCTGTATCTAGCTAGCTTTTAATAGTAGTTCTTTACTTGAATTGAAAGATTTGCCTGTTTGAAAGTCATATGAGACTGTTCATCAAGTGATCGCCTCACAATTATAAGGCGATCACCTTTTAGAAAGGCAATCGCCACTTCAGTATACCTCATGAGTTTTTTATTTGGTCTAGTCATATCACCTCATTGCCATGAGGCGACCGCTACTTCATAAAGGCGATCGCCACTCTGACAGGGTCTCATACAACTTTGTCTCATTTTTTTGTGCATTATATAGTGTTCCCATATATGTATAGGCCTTAACTATCCAAGTCTGCTTTATATGATCCCTACAATATTGTTAAAATTAAAGTCTAACATTTACCTTTTTGTGGCCTTGTATCCTCATTTATTTAATAGTTCCTTGAGTTAATCTTTGTGGATTTTTATATAAGATCTTTATGTGTTTCGAGGAACTAAAATTGTGTTTGGTGTAAGGATTCATCGGTGATTTTCAATCATCAATTATTTATCCCATAAATTGGTTCTTAAGAGATCTTACTTAAATCAAGTAATTTATTTTTAGTTTATTTTTGGTTTATTATACTTTTTACTCTTTCGTAGGCATTGTAATCCTTAATCCTTTCCCCACTTGATTTGGAATGTATGGTTGTAAATTATGATTTTTGTTTATTTATGGTGAATGTTGAGACTAGTCACATGAATTTAATTAATGTGCAAATCCAGGATTGATTATAAAATAAAATAATTATTTAAAGGAATTTGCAATTTGTGTGATATTATAAAAATCATTGAATAATTAAGAGTAATAAATTATAAAATGTAAATGGAGGCCAACCATAAGGTTGGGTAGGCATTCAAACACCCTTACCTAGTTTCTAAACCCGATCTCTGATAACGGCTTCTAGGAAACTCCATGGGATCCAGTTGTTGTACAGTGTGTCCCGACTTTCATCTGGGTGGTGACTCTATCTTCGAGTAGGCTCATGACCTATTTCGTATTTCCTAGTGGGTCGTGAGCCCATATAGTGCCATGGTTGCCAAACACTTGGGCAAGCGCTAAATCCCGCTGCCTACAGTAATAATTTTTTTAACTTTTAATTACAAAATGACCTTTGAAAGAATCAAAACTTTTTAATTAGGTCACTAAAGAAAACATTATAATTAAGTCCCTTTAAAAAAATGTAATTAAGCCTTGAGATTGAAAAATTAATATCCGTATACCTATTTGTAACAAATTTTCATCATTGGAGTCTTCTATTGCATCCATACTTGACTATTTTGAAATGGGTGGTTACAGACATGTAACTTGTTTATAAAGCCAAAGCTTTGATACTAAATGATAGAAGAACCCATAGGAATCACGACCCTTTGGTTATATGGACCCACAAGTAATGAATATGTGAACCTCTAAATCAATTTGAGAATTAACCCAAAGATCACTAGATAACAAGTTGAATGATCAGAATTAGAACCCTAAGGAAACTAAGTCCTTAAAACCCTAATCCGTTAAAGATGACATAATGTTTGATCAATCCCTTGATAAGTCTAAATTGCATTCATCCAAGAACACAAAAAAAAAAAGCTATAAAATCAACCAAGTTGTGTTTTACAACCGTAAACAAGCTATTTATAATGTTATTAGAAAAAAAGGGTAAAATAGACATCAATGATGACTGAAAAACTGGTATAAAAAATCCTAAAATTTAAGATATTTCTGTCACATAAGGCTGTGTGCAAAATTATGCACAACCATGTGTCATTTTAAGCATAAACACATAACAATCAGGCATGGTCGTGTCTAAACACATGCAAGGCCGTGTCTAAGCCTTTAGCCCCTAAAGATAATAGAATTACCTCTAGCTCTCTTCATAATAGTTGTAGCTCTTTGTTTTAGCTTTCTAACCCATTTTGAATCACCTCAATCCAAGTTTTCAAACAAACATAATGGTCAAAATACTACAACATGCTACTAAGAGACGAATTGATAAAAATTAAGTGTAAGAACGCATCAGGATCGTATCACAACCTCATATGTTAGCCCTTGGGGGGTAGCTTTATGCATGTGTATGACTAGCAATATTCTACACTTGGGTTGTTTAATGTCATCTTGTGCCCAATGTGTCAGCAATTCAGTATAATCTTTAAGATATTTATTTAACGAGTGTATGTGATAATTCTCATAAATATCTTTTTGTTTCATTTAGAAATTTGTATTAATGGTACTTTATGTTATTTCAAGGAACATTAAATGAAACTAAATCATTATGCATTATTAAATTCATATGCATATTATATAAACAGCAGCTTTGCAACTATTATTATAGTAATTTCTTTTAAAGCAAATATATTAACAGGAAATAACATTTTTCCCAGCTTTATTATATCTTTCCCTACTCATTGAGTATTTTATATTCAGCCTTCACTTTTAATTTTTCTTATGTCCATTGGAGCATCATCAATAAACCTTTATTATATCTTTCCCCACTCACTGAGTATTTTATATTCAACTAGTAGTTAGAAGAGGTTGTGCCAACAACTTTGATATTTTACCCTTTTGGCATGTACTTAAGATGCTTATAAGTATTATAGATAAGTCTATAGTGTTATGAACAATAATGATAGTAGAGAACTTGATGTGTAACCATTAAGTTGAATATAAAATATGTTTCCTATTTTAAGCTTGTGGCCTTATATATGTTCTTTTATTGTGAGGTTATACTATAGGGTTTTAGCAAACTTTAGCCAACTATTTAGTCAGTCACACTCGCTCATTAGCTAGCAAAGTGGGTACAATAGAACAATGAGTGAAAATGGGTTTTCCTTCCATGTGTTTAATATTATTCATATAAGTGTTTGGATGTTGCATAGTGCAAAAAGAGTTGATGAATGAGGTTTGAATAATTGCTTAATGCCCACTAATACACGACACTGGAATTAAACCCATTCTCTAATGATTAGGGGTGTGCATTGAGAGGGTTAGGGTCGGGTTGGGTTTCATTTTTTTTCAAAACTCAAAACCGACCCAAATCAAAGTTATATGTCGAGTGGGCGGTTTGGTTTTCGAATATCCGATAAATAATAAAAAAAATAAAAGAAATAAAAAAACAAATGTTGTGCAATTGTCTAATGGCTAAGGTGCACATCTTTCTCCCTTATAACCCTAGTTTGAGTCCCTCAAAAGCAGTTTTGAAGGGATTTTTTTCTTTTTTTTTTTTGAAAAATTTGATAGAAAACAAGTGTGGGTTGTGGGGTTCAAACCAACAACCTCACAATTTCAAAATAAGGCGCCCAACCACTTTGCCAAAGTTATGATTCAAACATATTTTAGTTTTATATATAGTTTTTCAATTGGGTTGGGTTCTAACTGAAAAATTAGAAATCTTCAAAATTGGATTTGTTCGGTGTTCGATTTTTAGGGCAGGTGGGTTTTGCACACTCCTAAAGATGGAGCTTTGGCACATGACTATCTAAAAAGAAATCTCTAAAATAACAAAAAAAGCTGATGGACTGACAATGCTCCTATGCAGATTAGCAAGACAAATGGTAAAGCATGTGTCTATGAGGAGCAGCCCTGGACTAAAAATGCTTCTTTACAGACTCCAAACATGAACGGTTACATTTGCAATTGCATCGAGTATCCCAGAAGGAGAGACAAAGGAGGCTCGATCATGTACTTGTTATATCCCAAAACAAAATGAAATCTGACCATCCGATCACAAAAATCAACTGCACCCTAGAGTGCAAACAGAGTGTCTAAAATTCCATGAGTTTTTCATATAAATTGGCCTGAAATTGGCATACGAGCAACCAAAACAGTATTTGCTATTCCACAACTCACAGCAAAAGCAAAGCCTATTTTTTTGCTCTAACCATCAAAGAATTCTAGGCAGAGGCAATGCCATATGAAATCTTGCAAATGCAATCCTACCAAATTTACTAATTTCTAAACCTAACAGAACTAGCATCACCATAACAAAAACAATTGAAGACGGCATCCACGCACATTCATGGGCATAAACAAAACCCAGTATTGAAATTAGCAATAATCCTCCACAAAATGAGTTTGAGGACAATAACAACATCCTGTCCTAACTGAAGAAGCCTAGCATGACATGGGCATAGCAAGAGCAAACATTTCTAAAATGAGTTTTGAGAAGTAATAACAAAAATTGATAGGAAAGAACCTAATACTTATATGAACAATTCTATCATTCCAGATATTTGACAGCACCCATCCGTCTATCACTCAAATGCCCATTGGTTCTCCCTACGGACATCATCTTCTTCCTCAGGTGTGATATCATTCTTGATGTTGAACGCCTGGCAAGCCTCCTCTAGGTTCTTCCCCTTGACCATGCCAGCCACTGTTTGGCATGTCAAATCCAGTACACCCTTTATGTTCAGATAGTTAGCAGCCTAAAGGAAAAAATCAATTGCAAAGCAAAGGAATTACTTAAAATATCCTTAAAACCAGACATCACCTTTAATTAACCTTAAAAAAAAAAAAACTGAGAAAGTTCATAACAATAAATGAAAGAGAATCACCAAAATCAATCAACAAAATATCATTCGTTAATTATCAAGATGCAAAACCCAAATACAATCAAAACAGATAAATTAAGCACAATCCAGAGTAATAAACAATCTATTAGCAACTAATTATATACATAACGACAAATACCCATTTGTCATTGACATAATATTCATCTATGCCTACAACGCCAATGTCGAAACCTGATAGTTAAGAAATTTATAGCATATCATATCGTATCATCAACAATAACAACAATTTCATGTATCCGCATACATAGTTTGCAATTTTATTATTAAGAAAAAAAAAGCATATAAAATATATATTACATTCAACTAAAAATCTACAAACAACTGAACATTAAAAATAAGAAAAGGGAAAAATTACCTAAATGAGATTAAACAGGGTACTCTGATCAACATTGATGAAATCAGCATCCCAATCTTCAGGGGTTGTACTAGCAACAGCGATGGTGACAAGATCAAATCGGGTACCCTCTTCAACATTTAACAAATAAGCTTCCCAATCATTAAGAGCATCATCAGGGGTGATGGTAGAGGTACTACTAGCAGCAGCGGTGGTGACAGGGCCAGTGCTAGAAGTGGACTTATTGCTTTTAGAGTAGACGTACTTCTTACAATACTAAATAACCTTGGAAAGAATCTTGCCGGTGACGTTATGAATAGGGATGACACTGTCGAAGCAGTCATCTTCAATCATATGCTTAATCATTTGTGACTCAACGGCCACAATTTCTTCCAACTCGAATGTCTCTCCGTCTGACGATTTCAGCGTTACTTTCTTTGAGCTCGACATTGTTGTTGCTGTTACTGTATTCAATTAAGAAAACACATAAAATTAGAAAAGTGAACTAGAGAATGGTACTGTGACACTGATACTAGAAGGTGTCTCATTTCATTGTGATTTGTGGATACCAATTATCGTTGGCATAGTTGGGCAAATAAGTCAATTCCAATAAAAATTAATACATTAAAATAAAGAATTCATTTAATGAAGTGTGTAATGAATAAATTATAAAATTAAGAAATCCTAATATTTTTTTCAAGTTTTGGTTCAGTAATAAACAATTTTATAAAATTAAAAGTTACAATTAAAAATATATTTTACAAAATTTTCATTTAAATAAAACATATACTCAATTTGAATTCTAAATAGACTATATAAAATTTTATAAAATTCATTTATATATATATTTTAAAAAAGATGAACCTTCATTCATTAAAGATTAAAAGTTCATATTGATGAAAAAAATTATAAAAATAATAATACAATTAAGAAATACTAAAATAAAATGTCATTGAAATTGTAAAATTTCTTATTGTTATTCCTAAATCATGTTGACAAAATACTTCTAATTTATAATTCGGTGATCTGTACACTCTACTTAATAGCTTTATTTAGCCGTAAATTGACTCTATGATTTTTGAATGAATTCGATTGTATAAATATCAATATAAAATTTATAATAAGGAGATATCCGAATGCCATAAAGGAAAACCATAACTCACTAAAAGCAAAAATTCCACAAAGTAAGATTCAAAATTTCAATCAAAAGACAAATATATCAACGATCTGTATTTATTCAATGAATTAAATATATTAAAGTAACAGACTCTATCATTTAGTTACTTATTCCTCGTATTCAAATGTATTTCTTATTCTTATTATATATCTATACACTCTTGTATAAATACTAATTACTACAATACAACAATACATTAGATTTTCTCATCATTCCTATTCTAAGTTGGTATCAAACAAAACAAAAATGATAACCAACTCTTCTTCAACCTTATCATTTTTCTTTTCATCCTTTAATACTTTTTTATGATGGAATTATTTGAAAGGAAATAGTTATGCAACAATTAAGTATAGTGAGCACATGCCTTAGATAGGGTGAAATTTCAAAAATTTCACTTGCATAACCCTTTATCACATGAAGATTTTCATTCTCATAAATCCATTTTGCATTTTACACATAGCTAAACTACAAATCAATTTGTAAAACAACAACCTATGAAGTCTAAGTTTAAGAATACTTACAAACTCTCAAGTTTGACGTAGACCACAATAGTTATCTACAAGCTTTGATGTAGTTAGATTCAACGCTTGAATCATGTGCTCTAGCCTCCCAAGTGTAAGGCCTTTAACTTGAAACACTAAAGCTTCACCAATCACCTTCTTGCCTTGATTTGGTTAGTAGCAAGTGCCCTCTCAAATGACCCTCATAAATCTTACACTAATTTAATCTCCTTACAAGAACATTAGGGTTTATGTTTACCAAATGTTGTTTCTATTTTTAGTGTCTCTCACCATTCTTTGTAAATTTCTTAAGCCATATATATAGAGAAAGTAACCACCTCATGACATCATCCATGACATCACAAGCACACCTCATGACATTACAAGCACATCTCTTGACATTATCCATGACATCATAAGCAAACCTCTTGACATCATCCATAGCATCATAGACACACCTCTTGACATCATCAATGGCATCAAAAGCATGCAACTTCATATAGTAACTATATAATTTGTATAAGTAACTCATTAGTGTATAAAAAAGAATGTAGAAAATACATCTTATGCATAATGTCTACATTCATCCTCTCATATTTATCAATGTGATAAATACATATAACTTAATCTTTTCTTTTTCCAAAGTCAACATTTTACATATTAAAGATAATGTGCTTAATATGCCAATTTTGACTAGATCATTTTATATGGACTTAGGTTTGGTAATTAGCCAACATTGGGCCCAATGGGTTTGGTAATTGGCCAACATTGGGCCCAAGCCCAATCCACTATAGAAATGGGCCTAGATTAAGTTCATGAGCTTTTTGATTATTTTGGATTAATCTTTGGACGAAAATTCTTTATGCCTATGGCCAAACTCTTAAGCCATTAATCCAAGCCTAAATAAAGGCAACATATATATTATTAATTTAATACTTTAATTAATATCTCATATTAATTAAGTATAAATTAATATTTAAACCTTTACTTAAATTGGGTTTCATGATGTGTTACAATCATTTTTTTAAAGCATAAATCCAATTATATTAGTCTTAATTATTTGACTAAATACTTTAATCTATAATTAGATTAATATTGATGATGATTTAGTGAAACTCTTTTAGGTATGACTTATTAGGTTCTTGTCTAATTATTAATAAGAAGATAATATCAACACTTAATATAATTTGAAACTCCTTTCAAGTCTAAATGTGAAAATCCCAATTATACACATTTAGTTCTCATAAGTTGTGAGTGACCCCTAGCATCAATATCACAACTACCCAATTAGAAATGAATGCGTGTATTGATTCACATGAACCCTTTGGTCATAATTACCGTGCACTGAAATCCCTTCATTATAAAATCCCGATATAGCCTAGAGTCATGGTTTAGTCAAACTCTAATAGCTAAATCATATGACCTCATCTTAAGATTAGTTCTTGATAAAACATAACAAATACTATAAACACCTTCCTAGCACTTAAACTCTTTTAGACTATGTTATGTTTTTCATGGCCAGGAACTTATTCATTAAGAACAAACTTAGATAGCATATGATCTTATCCCAGTTCACTCTAGGATATTGGTTGAACACTTATCCCTACATTTAATTGACTAGAGCCACCACAAGCCATATACCCATGTGTGATTAAAATAAGTATGTAAGCAGTAACAAACCCTAACCACTTAAATATAGATGACCATGTTGCCTCAGGTTAAAGGACTATATGTATCATTATGACCTAGATTGTGATTTTTTATTATAAGTAAATATCCATGCAATCACAAATCTAATATCATGTTCGATCCACCAATCACATGAGTATCCACATGTTTATTCTGATATCTCATATCAAGTAGCATGAGACTCACTACCTCCCACTATTAGTATCACCTACTAATCAAGGAAAATAGATAGGGTGATAGTCAAATTAATAAGATACAAAGTGGCTTAGTACAAAAAAAATCTTCAAGGCATGAAACTCCTTGTCACCATCTCCATGGGTCTCCCATTTGAACACTTCATCCTTTATATCATAACTCTTATGACTTAGAATCAATCCTTAGCATCCCAAGGTAAATATTACATCCTATTTCTATGTAATTAACATTTAATTACATATAAAATAATAAAAATTAATTATTATTACAAAACCAAGGATGTAATCTAAGTCCATGATCATTCCATGTATGTATATCAAGCATAAAACAAGTATAATACAATTATTGCATGTCAGGATCAATTTTAACCACTTTTTTACACATGTTTAGCCACAACACTTATAACTAACAATAATCATACTCATAACACTTGCCATTATTAATTAATTTTAGCATGTGTAAAATGCAGAAAGTTGCTCTAATACCATTGAAAGGGAGCAGTGGGGTGAATGAATCACTTGTGTGGACTCGATCTCATCTCATGAGGTGACATCCATATATACCTATCAGAGCATGCAACACTTCTGCTCATGGGTAGAAAGTCATGCTTCATCATATGATCATGTGTGAGAGTTCCTAGGAATTAGATAGTCCATGCATCTCATACACTATATTATCGTGCACTACTATCCTTTACTCTAATACCACTGAAAGGAAACAATTATGCAACAATCAAGTTTGGTGAGCACATGCCTTAAATAGGGTGAAATTTTAAAAATTTCACTTACACAATCCTTCATCATATGAAGATTTCCATTCCCACAGCTCCATTTTGCATTTTAAACATAGCTAAACTACACAACAATATTTAGAAAAACAATCTAGGAAGTCTAAGTTTAAGAATACTTACAAACTCCTAAGTTTGACGTAGCCCATAATATTTATCTACAAGCTTTGATATAATTAGGTTCTACCCTTGAATCATATTCTAGAGCCTCCTAAGTGTAAGGCCTCTAGCTTGAAACACCAAACCTTCACTAATCACCTTCTTGCCTTGATTTGGTTAGCAAGTGCCCTCTCAAATGACCCTAAAAAATCTTGCACTAATTTAATCTCCTTGTAAGAACATTAGGGTTCATATTTACCAACTGTTGTTTTTATTTTTGGTGTCTTTCACCATTCTTTGTAAATTTCTTAGGCCATATATATAGAGAAAGCAACCACCTTATGACATTATCCATGACATCACAAGCACACCTCATGACATCATAAGCATATATCTTAACATCATCCATGACATCATAAGCAAATCGCTTGACATCATCAATAACATCATAGGCACACTTATTGGCATCATTAATGACATCACAAACATGCAACTTGACATAGTAAGTATACAATTTATATAAGTAACTCACTAGTATGCAAAAAAGAATGTAGAAAATACATCTTATGTATAATGTCTACATTCATCCTCTCATATTTATCAATGTGGTAAATACATGTAACTTAATTTTTATTTTTCCTAAGAAAACATTTTACACATGAAAGATAATGTGCCTAATATGCCAATTTTGACTACATCATTTTATATGGACTTGGGTTTGGTAATTGGGACAACATTTGGCCCAAGCCCAATCCATTATGCAAATGGGCCTAGATTAAGTTCATGAGCTTTCTCATTATTTTGGATTAATCTTTGGTCCAGAACTCTTTATGCCTAGGCCCAAACTCTTGGGCTATTAATCCAAGCCTAAATAAAAACAACAAAGATATTATTAATTTAATACTTTAATTAATATCTCATATTAATTAAGTATAAATTAATAATTAAATCCTTTACTTGAATTGGATTAATATCTCATATTAACTAAGTATAAGTTAATAATTAAACCCTTTACATGAATTGGATTTCATGATATGCTACAATCATTGCTTAAAGCATAAATCCAATTTAATTAACCTTAATTATTTGAGTAAATTCTTTAATTAATAATTAGATTAATATTGATGATAATTTTGTAAAACTCTTTTAAGTGTGACTTACTAAGTTCATAACTAATTCGCAATGAGAAGATAATATCAACACTTGATATTATTTGAAACTCCTTTCAAGTCTAAATGTGAAAATCCCAATTATACACATTTGGTTCTTATAAGTTATGAGTAACCCTTAGCATCGATATTATAACTACCCAATTAAAAATGAATGCATGCATTGATTCATATGAACCATTTGGTCATAATTTCGTGCATTAAAATCCCTTCATTATAAGATCCCGATATAGCCTATAGTCATGGTTTAGTCAAACTCTAATAGCTAAATCATATGACCTCATCTCAAGTTATAATTCTTGATAAAACATAACAAAAAAAAAACTAGAAACACCTTTCTAGCACTAAAACTCTTTTAGATTTTGCTATGTTTGTCATGGCCAGGAACTTATTCATCAAGAACAAACTTAAATAGCATAGGATCTTATCCTAGTTCACTCCAGGCAATGAATCTCATCTTGGTCAAACACTCATCCCTACATATAACTGACTAGAGCCACCAATGCCATTTACCCATATGTGATTAACACAATTATGTAAGTGGTAATAAATCCTAACCACTTAAATATGTATGACCATGTTAGCTCAGGTTTTTGACCTAGATTGTGTCTGTTGGCTATAAGTGAATATCTACGCAATCATAAATCTAATGTCATGTTCAATTTACCCATCATATGAGTATTCACATGTTTATTCTGATATCTCATATCAAGTAGTATAAGACTCACTAACTCTCACTATTAGTATCACATACTAATCAAGAAAAATAGACAGAGGTGATAATCAAATTAATATTACCTAAATATTAATTTATTGACTACGAACATTTTATCATCAACTCTTAATAATATATTTATTTAACATTATGCTAATAGGTGAATATTCAATTAAATAAACACTTTGGATAAAAGAATATTCTTTATTGCCATTTAAGATTTTTACAATGTCAAAATATGTGATTGGCCTCTTGGGTATACCACATATGCTAACATTATCCTCCTTACTATCTTTCTCTTTAAGAACCTTTGATATTCAATGAATGTTTTCTATCAAATTAAACTTCAAGACCTACATCTCTTGGAAACTTCAGTTTTAACCACTTTTGAATTTTTACAACCTTCATGGCATTTTTTACGGCTCTAAATCTCCACCACCAAAAGAGATTGATAATCAGCCTAATCTTGCTTATCTCACATGGTTTTCTAAAGATCGAATTTTATTCTTTTGGTTGTTAAGTTCTATTTCAAAAAAGGTATATCCTCATCTTATTAGACTAAAATCTGTGGTTGTAATTTCGAATGCTTTTTCAACAATATATGGAGTTATGAGTACTGTTAAAAAACACAACTCTACATTGAACTCCATAACTTAGATAAAGAAGACAAATCAATTTCTAACTTTCTCTTTCAAGCTAAGAATCTTACAAACTCTCTTACTCTTATTGGCCAAGTCCTTTTACCTACTGAGTTCAATGTGATTGTTTATTGCTAACTCGAGGCTGAATTCACGAAATTAAAACCAATAAATTTTGGAAATATATAAATATTGAAAAATCATTTATTTTATTTAAAATTAGTTTTATAAAAATATCTTTCTAACATTCATAAATATATTTAGACAAAACTCCTCATTTGAAATTCATATAAAATAAAATCTTCAGCTGAAATAATGGTAGAACCCTAAACCTCAAAATCTATTGTCCTTTCAGCTCTCTTAAGTCCAAATGACTACCAGTCCCAAAGAGAAAGCTCAACCAGCGTCTAGCCACAACATATCTTTTACTCGAAGTAAGCTTAACCAGGGTCCAATCAACAAACATACCTCTACCATGAGAGCAAGCTCGACTAGGGTTCAACTACAAACATACATCTACCCAAAGAGCAAAACTCGACCAGGGCTCACAATCCATAATGCACATCTGCCTAGAGAGCAAAGCTCGACCAAGCTTATAATACATGATATAGTTGGCTCACACATTAATTTAATACTGGTGTGCACATAGTCTTGGTGACACCCACTAAGTAGCATGTTTTACCACTTTCTCCAAAACAAACTTATTTCATAAATAAAATAAATAAATAAATTCAAGCTAAAGCATTTTTTAAATCCTTAACAGTGATAAAATAAGTAAGTATGCTTGTAGGCAAAGTACATGAGCATCATCAAACATATACTTAATTTAATTATTATCTTTATCGCTTAAAAATTCTCATTTTATATAATTTCAATAAACATTTTATAAAATTAACTCACAAGTGGTGCGCACTGGCCGACGTTTCCTCGGCTGCTTCAAGTTGGCACCTCCTGCTCCCAAACTCTTTAACATAATTAATATTCAAAAATATGCTTATAAATATAAATATATCCATAATAGTTTTCTCAAAATTCTAGAAAAATTAATGAAATCAAAGAATTATTAAACTAACTTGAAAACACCTTAAACATATCATTTGAGGCTAAAAAAAATTATTTTGATAAGCTAAAACAATTTACATGGAAATTATAAAATTTCCACAAAAACACTTCCAAAATTTTTAATTCAAAATCTCTGAGGAATCAACTTAAGCTCTAGTTATGGAAATTAATCCTTGTAATTTATACTATTTATTAAAAATAAAATATTAATTTTATGGCTAGTCACTATTCCTCATGAGAATTCAGTTAGGACTTGTCAGATTTCTCACAAAAAAATAGAATCTAACACAAAACAAACATATACACATGTTCATTGCACCTAGGGGAAGCTAATTACATTCTCAAACACTTAAGTACATGGCTAGATTAATAGATCAAGTTAAAAATAAAATTTTACTAATTAAGCTCTGACGAGTTATCAAACAACTACACTTGGATGCGTGGTTAGTGCCATTTAAATCCTCACATTGAGAGCAGCTTGCTAAAAAATGACCACAGTAGCTAAAACTCATAAGAAAAGATGATCTCCTTATTAGAAGTTCAACCCAAAACTTTGGAGATTTTGCTAATTAATTCTAGGTCAATTTTCATTGAATAAAATTATAAAGATGTAGAGGACGTTGAGATGGTTAAGTGGTTAAAATTTCATGGCTAGTGGAGGTCATTTGGCTAGTGATAAGAGAAGGTGAAGATTATAGTGCTACAATTAATGTTAGGGAAGAGTTCAAGGGCCTCTATGCATTTTCTCGTGTCTACAGATATAATTGAAGAGGAGATGGAAAATTACCACTTTAATATTTGCATTTTTGGCAAAATTTCCATTTGATCCTTCTACTTTGGAAGCCTAGATATTTGCTAGCAATTAAGTGAGTTAATATCTTCCAGACTAGAAAGTTGTTAGCAATTAAATGTGCTAACACCATAACATGAATCAACAACCATACAGTAACCCAACAACAACCTAATAGCAACAGTCACATATATTTATTTAATTAATTATGGGTTATTACATTCTTCCCCCTTGAAGAAAATTCATCATTGAATTTTACATAAGTAAGCAAATAAATAGGGGTATCTGCTACACATATCCACCTCTATCTCTTATGTACAGTCCTCTGCGGTGTGATTTCTGCATAACACTTTCACCATAGGAATTTCTTTTATGTGATGCTAATGAATTTTTTGATCCATAACACCACAGGATACTCTTCATATGATAAGTGTTCACTAAGGTCCACTGTCTGTGGTTGGAGACTGTGAGAGGGATCAGAGATGTATTTCCTTAACATATATACGTGGAACATCAGATGAATATGAGACAACATTGGTGGTAATACTAATTTGTAAGCCATATGAACAACTCTCGAATGAATCTCAAAAGGTTCAATGTATCTTGGTGCGAACTTACCCTTCTGACCAAATCTCATCACTCCCATTTGTGACACCTTCAAAAATACCATGTCTCTCATAGAAAATGTTACATTTGAAGAGTGTGAGAAATGCATTATTTTGAGCACTTAATATGTTAAAATTGATGTCATTCTAGTTGCATTTGTAATATTTTGTTAAGTTTTTCTTTAGTTTAAGTATGTGTGTTGCATGACTTGAGTTTGTGTTCAATTGTAGTATTTTGGTTGTTTTTATACATTTAAGGGTTCAAAGAACAATAATGGATGAGGCATAGGACTTTTAAAGGTGATGGAAGTGTCCAAAGACCATTCAAGGCATAATTTAACGAGTATAAGGCTTGGAAGAGATATATGGTTATGTGCATTTTTGCACATTGTCATGCCTACTTGAAGGAAGGACATACAACCATGGGCATTCACATGCATGGCCATGCCTGATCACTAAATTCTTAAGAAGACATGCATACAGTTGTGTGCCCTACTGACAACTTTTTAAAATTTGAATTTGAAGTGCTGTAAAAGGGGATTTAATGGATTTTCAAAAAGGAAACATATCAAGAGACTGGAGGCTAGGGTTTTATGGGTGAGTAGTCTCTAGACAAACAAGTTTTATTTTTTCTTTTTGTCATTAAATTCTAGACTTGTTTATGTTTGTTTTTGGAGATTGATGAACAAGGATTGAAGAACAATAGCCTTCTATTGTCATGGGGTTTTTCTAAATACTTGTTATTATTCATTTTTGTTTTGATTAATAATGATTTTTATTTTCTTTTATTCCTCTTCATTGTCTTTTACTACTGACATAAGTAGCTAAGTTCTTATTAGGGTTCTTATATCAATTTAACCATGTAAGAATTGCAATTAAACCTAAGCCATTAATCTCAATTCATTGGTTATTATTGAATTTTATATTTTTATAGGATTGATCACCCTTTGATTGAATCTACAAAATGAAACTTGGTTAAGAGATAAGTTCCATTAAATACAAATAATAACCTATTATATATATTTTTTAGTTAAGAGACATTAAAGCAACTAATGCAACACTTAAGAAGTAAGAGCTATAAATCTAAGATGTTAATGTACTTGGTTAATTGTGGGTTTATCTGAAAGGAAACCTAAGACTCCTTAAATGCCTTCAAATTGGATTAAGGTTAGGTATGGCTTAGGTATCAATTGATCTTTAGAAATAATTAAATTAATCACAAGAACCCTAGCTTTTTAAATTAATTATTAATTATTACATATTTCCTTTATTTACTTTTAACTAATTTTAAACACCCTTTTTTATTGTTCAAACAAATAAAGCACAATTAGTATTATAATACTCAATTTACAATCCTTGTGGGATCGATATTTAATTATTACTTATACAATTTCATATACTTATGGATACGCATCAAGTTTTTAGTGCTATTGTCGGGGATTGCCAAAATTGATATTGTTGAGAATTTTATATTATTTGATTTAAACTTTCTTTTAGTGATTGTTTATATGGTTTTCATGGATTTAAGTAGTGCATGCACATAACACATGGTGCAAGTAGACAAGGAGCCTAATTAATATCACTTGATCTAAAACTAGAGAGGACAATTCATAAAAGGAGGAGATAGACTAGTAACAGAATGAACAGGGAAGAAGAGGAAAGAGAACTACTTCTAGTTGAATGAGTAGCTTACAATGGGCAAAATGGCCAAAGAGCTATGAGGGACTTTATTATTCCCAATGTCCAAGGTGATTAGAATATAAATGTGATACTAGTGGTAGCAGTAAACAATTTTAAAATTAAGCCCGCCATGATCCAAATGATCCAAAATTCATAGTTTAATTGATTGCCACATGAGGATTTGATCATATGACCCATTTCTTGGTATATTGCTCAACCTTCAAGATGAATGGAGTGCACACTAAAGCAATTCGACTAATCCTTTTTCCATTTTCATTAATGGATATGGTTGAGAGGTGGTTCACAAGCTTACTACCTAACTCTATAAACATATGGTAAGAGCTTTACATAACTTTCTTTAATAAGTACTTCACACTAGATAAAGTGTTGAAGATTAGGAATGAAATAAACTCTTTTTATAAAATAGATGATGAGATCTTCTATGAATATTGTGAAAGATTTAAAGATCTATAAAGACAGTGTCTACCATAGTTAATTCCTTCATGGGATTTAGTGCAGTCTTTCTATAAAGGAGTCAATCCAACAGTAAGAGTAAACATAGATGCATCTGTTGGAGGAACTATTATGTCAAAGACACCTAAATATGGTTTAGAGCTTTTTAAAGAAATGGCTAACACCTAAAGGCTATGGTCTAATGAGAGGGCTATTCTAAAGAGAGGGGGAGCAGTTGAGCTTGATAGCTTAACAATGCTAAATGCAAAAATGGATACTTTATCTAAAAGGATGGACAAAAATGAGTGTTAATGCAATTTCTAGCTAGTCTTTGTCTTGTGATTTGTGTTAGGGTGGTTATCTAACTATTGAGTGTCAAATGATGTAAGGAGTTCCAATGAAGAATTTTAACTACGTGAACAACTTCAAGAGACAACAGAACTAAGTGCACGAAAACACCTACAATCCTAGTTGGAGAAATCATCCTAATTTCTCTTGGAGGAATCAAGAAAAAAACCAATGGAGGCCACAAGAACCACTAAGTTTTGGATGGCAAAATGCACAACATCACCAACCTAATTTTTAGCATGAAAAAGGTTCAACTTTAAGGACTTATTTGGAGAGAAAGTTGGAGAAGTTCATGGAAGTGATGCCTATAAAAATGAACTAATAAGATGAGGCAACAAAGAGGTTGGAGGGAAGATTTGAGCAAATGTACTAAGACACTCAACTCATGTTCAAGAATCATTCTTCCTTTATCCATAATTTAGAGGTGCAAATGGGGCAATTGGCAAACTCTTTGTCAATAAAAAAATCAAGGTTCCCTGCTAAGCAACACTGAAAAGAATCCAAAAGAGCAGTTGAAGGCTATTACTATGAGAAGTGGAGAGATTAAAACCCCAAAAGCAACAGTGGAATATAAGAAGAGAAGAAAAAGAAAGAGAGGAAGGAACAAGAAGATGTGTGGGTTGAAGTGAAAGTGGAAAAAGAATAAGAACTTAAGGATAAAAATATGGAGAAATTAACACCAATACTAGTAAAGCCTTATAAACCTCCAGTTCCATATCCTTAAAGGTTGAAGAAATATGAGCATTATCAGCAATTTGCAAAATTCTTAGAGAGGTTTAAGGTACTCCACATCAATATGCATCTTATGGAATGTCTTTCTTAGATGCCAAATTATGCCAAGTTTTTAAAGCAGCTAATTTCCAATAAAAATAAATTACATGAGTTTGAGATAGTCACACTCATAAAGGAGTGTAATGCAATAACCTCGAATAAACTTCTTTGAAAGGGAAACATCTAAGGAGTCTCACTATTCCATGTTCTGTTGGAAATTGGAATTTCCAAAGAACTTTATATGATTCAAAGCTTTCATTAATCTTATGTCTTTGTCTATTTATAGGAATTAAGGCTAAGAGAAGTAAAACCCATAAATATAAGATTGCAACTTATAGATAGAATAGTGAAGGAACAAGAAGGCATAGTGAAAGATGTGCTAGTAGGGTTGGAAAACTCATTTTTCTAGCTGATTTTATAGTCCTTGAATTTAAAAAGAATAAGGAGGTCCCATTAATCCTTAGTATGCCTTTTCTTTACACTACAAGAGCAATCATTGATATTTATGATGGAACTCTCATATTGAGAGTAAGGGATGAAAGATATAAGTTTAACATTTATCAAAGCATGAAATACCCCAATGGTGAGGATTTTTGTACAAGAGTAGATGTTATTAGTGAATGTGTGAATGAAGTCCAACGATAAAGGTTAGCAAAATCTTTAGAGATTGAAAATGTTGAGAAGTGTTTTAAGGTACAATCTTCTTAAGATGAAGTACACTTTAAACACCAACCTTACATACCACACATGAAATTACCAAACACTGAATCCATACCACCCTCAACCATAAAACCATTAAAATTAGACTTAAAACCATTGTCCTAATATTTGAGGTGCACTTTTCTAGGAGAAGATCAAACACTACATGTGATTATATCCTCTAAACTCAACAAAGAACAAGAGGATTTGCTAGTGGACATGCTAAAGAGGAGAGTAAAAGAAATTGGTTGGAAAATTTCTGACATTAGGGGCATAAGTCCATCTTATTACATACACAAGATCTTAATGGAAGAAGGACATAAGCCAACCATTGAAAGGAAAAGGAGGCTCAATCTAAACATGCAAGAAGTGGTGAAGAAAGAAACAGTCAAGCTTCTTGATGTAGAGATCATCTACCTGATCTCAAATAATTCATGGGTGAACCTGATTCAGTGTGTACCAAAGAAGGTTGGAATTACATTGTGAAAAATATGGAAGGGGAGTTGATTCTTACAATAGTTGTAAGTGGATGGAGGGTGTGCATAGATTACAAAAAGTTGAATTCATCCATAAAAAAAGGCCACATCCTATTACCTTTCATGAATCAAATGTTAGGGCGAATAGTAGGACATACATTTTATTATTTTTTAGATGGATACTCAGGGTACAATTAGATTGCAATAGCTCTAGAAGATAAAGATAAAAACACTTTTACATGTCTATATGGCACATTTGCATATAAGAGGATGCCATTTAGATTATGTAATGCTCCTACGACATTCCAAAGATATATGATGGCTAGATTTGCATATTTAGTAGAGGAGATCATAGATGTTTTCATGGATGATTTTTTAGTATATAAAAACTCATTTGAAGGATGTTTGAACAATTTGGACAAAGTTCTTGCACGCTTTGAAGAAATAAACTTAGTGCTGATTTGGGAAAAGTGTCATTTCATAGTAAATGAAGGAATTATTCTAGAACACAAAATTTCAACTCAAGGGATTAAAGTTGATAAAGCAAAGGTGGAGTAATTAAGAATTTGCAGTACCCTATAATTGTGAAGGGAGTCAGGAGTTTCTTGGCTATACAGGCTTCTATAGGCAGTTCATCAAGGATTTTTCAAAAATCTTTAAACCCCTTTGTAAGTTTCTTGAGAAAGATTCACCTTTTGATTTTACTGATGATTGTAAATTGGATTTTGACAAGTTAAAGGAAGCCCATATTTTAGTTCTAATAATGATGGCACTAGATTGGAGTATACTATTTGAGTTGATGTGTGATGTGAGTAATCAGGGAATAAGAGCTATGTTGGGTCAAAGAAAAGAGAACAAACTTAATGTGATATATTATATAAACCGAACATTAATGGATACATAGCTTAATTATAATACTACAAAGAAGGAGATGTTAGCAGTCATTTTCACTTTTGACAAGTTCAGATATTTCCTTGACTTTAAGGTCATTATGTATACAAATCATACAACATTAAAGTTCTTAATGAACAAGAAAGATTCCAAATGAAGGCTTATTAGATGGGTGCTATTGTTGTAAGAGTTCAACATTGAGATTAGAGATAAGAAGGGATTTGAAAATGTAGTAGCTAATCATATTTCAAGGCTGGATGTAGAGCAAAAGGAAGGGAATAGTCAAGAACTTGTTAAGGAGCTATTTCCAGATGAGATGCTTTTGGCCATAGGGATCATGGGTGCTCCTTAGTTTGTTGACATAGCAAATTTTCTATTAAGTGGAGAAATGCCAGAAGAGTTCATTCATGAACAAAAGATGAAGCTGGTTCATGATTCTAAATTTTACATTTGGGATGAACCATTTTTACAAAAATTGTGTAGTGATGGTATAGTGAGAAGATGTGTAGCAAGTGAAGAAGTTTGGTTAGTTTTGCAACATTGACATAGAATGGTCTATGGTGGACATTTTGAACCATAGAGAATAACTGCTAAGGTTCTTGAAGCAAGGTTCTATTAGATTACACTTTTTCAAGATGCAATGGACTTTGTGATTCATTGTGATGCATGTCAAAGGAGTGGCATCATTTCAAAAAAGGATGAAATGCTTCAATCTAGAATTTTAGAGGTTAAAATAGTTGACATATTGGTTATTGACTTTATGGGGCCATTTCCTTTGTCAGAGAGTAACGAATACATTCTTGTTTGTGTGGATTATGTTTCTAAATGGGTAAAGGCCCAATCATGCTTAGCAAATGATGCAAGAGTTGTTTGAACATTTTTAAAAAAAGTTATTCTCTTAGTTTGATATGCCTAGAATAATTATAAGTGATAGGGGAACACATTTTTGCAACACAAATATAGAAACATTATTAGCTCATTATAGGGTAAAGCATATAGTAGCCACACCTTATCACCCGTAAATGAGTTAACAAGTTAAAGTGAGCAATAGGGAGTTGAAGAAAATTTTGAAAAGAATAGTGAGTAAGTTAAGAAAAGAATGGGCAAGAAAGCTTGATGATGCTTTATAGGCATATAAAATAACTTACAAAACACTTATTAGGATGTCTCCTTTTATATTAGTTTATGACAAAGCATTTCATCTTCTAATTGAACTTGAACATAAGGCTTATTGGGTGATGAAAGCCTTAAATTTTTTACTTCAAAAAGGCTGCTAAAAAAAAGATTATTATGGTTGAGTAAGCTTGAAGAGATTAAAGAAGTTGCCTATGAGAATTCAAGGATTTATAAAGAATGCACAAAAAGATGGCAAGATGTAAGAGTAAGGATAAAAAGATAAAGGGAGGTGATTAAGTATTGCTTTTTAATTCAAGGCTCAGATTATTTCCTAGAAAATTGAAGAGTAGATGGTTAGGACCATTTACAATGACTCGATCATACCCTTATGGAGTTATGGAGTTATAGAATTGCATTTCCAAAAGGGGTTTTAATTAGTTTTTAAGGACTTAATTGTAATATTTTTCAAGAACTAATTGAAAAGTCTAAATTCTTTCAAGGTCGTTTTGTAATTAAAAGTTAAAAAAAAGAGATCGAAATTCTGTAATTTCGATTGGAATTTCATAATTTCGATCGGAATTATATAATTATGATCAGAATTATGCATGTTCCCTCTAATTATTTTATTTTATTTTATTTTAGTAAATAAAATTTGGTTTCCTAAATGTTGATTGGTCAAATAGTATTTATTTGAATTTTTAGGAAATTAAATTCCTTTTAAAATCTAAACTCTATGAAAGGCAATCGTAGTAGGATTCGTTTTTAGCTAGGGTTTTTCCTTATAAAAGCCTAGCTTGAGCTATCCTTGGGGGGGGGGGGACCTCTCTTAGAGACTTTTCTTTTTTCTCTAGGCAGTACACAAAATATTCTTTGAGATTTATTCATGTTTTTGAAGTAAGGATTAATAGACCTTTGAGAAGAAGAATAACAAGTTTTTGAAGATCTATTTAATAAGTAACGATGATTGTTACTAGTTTGAGTGGCAATTCATACTACATCCATAATCATCCTCTTCTTTCCTTCCTTCTTTTATTTTTTATTTTATTTTATTATTTTGATTTTATTAAATTTCAATTTTATTAAATTTTTTATTGTTATTTTATTCACTAATCATTATTTATTCTTTTGTGTTGGTGATTATAGAGGGGATTACATAATGATCTTACTAAGTGAACAAAATCCATGAAGGTCCATGGAATGCCATAGATTGAACTTAGTAGCTAAATATAGTTCCTAGGTTTTTATTTGGTTGTTTATTATTGTTTTGATTTTGTTTTGTTTTTTATTTTTGGAATTGTATTAATTTTTCTTTTCTTATTATTTTCAATAGCTCATTGTAATAGCCCCAGTAGTAGGAATAATGAAGTCATGTGTGTGTGATTGTGTGTTTTATTTTAATTAATTGATTAGTAAAATTAGGGTTTTAATTAGGTAATTAATTAAAATTAATGGCTATAGAAATCATTAGGTTGTTTAATTAAAATTGAATCGGATTTAGGTGGATATAATTAGGATTGCTTGTTGATTTTTTTTTATTTTATTTGTTTATTTAGAGTGACTTTAATGAAATTGGGGTTTTTAGAATAGATTTAATTGATTGTTTGATCTTTTATTTGATTGTTTGTGATATTTTTTTTATTATTTTTGGGCTTGTTTTGTTTTTGCTTGTGTTTTAGGCCCTAAACTCATGTTAGGCTTTAACCCATTTTAATAAAATTAGATTTTTTTATGTTTAATTAATAAAAATGCATCTTTAGGCCCATTCAATTAATTTTGACATATGTCCACCTGGTTTAATTTAATTAATTAGACATAGCCCATTTAATTTAAGCCTTTTCCATAATTTGTAGATTTAAGATCACTTTAGAAATAAAATATGTAGAACTAGGCTCACTAATTTACAAACTTCATAGTTTATAGATTGAGGCTCATTTTAGAATTAAAATAAATAGACTTAGGTTCATTTAATTAAAATTGAATAGGAAGTATGCTCATTAGTCTTTAGGCTCACTTGTAAATTAAAACATGTAGATATAGCCCATTTAAGTAAAATTAATGTAGATTACACTAACTTAGGGATTGCAAATTTAAATGAATGCATTGTTTATATGTATTTTTCATGACTATTTTGCCTGGAGTTGATTTTTTTAAATAAGGGTTTACATGAAATTGCATGTAAATAGTGGATAAGATAGTAATTCATAAAGTAATTCTAAATGAACATAAGACTAAAAAAAGTTGGTATTCCATACCCATAATCTCTTGGTTATAGTGATGGCTTTCTATTAAAGAATTGAGTACCACCATTTTTTAATTTATCCCAGTTATTATCCTAGGTGGTGACTCCTCATCTTCATGCCATGTCTTTGTGATAGTGGTTAGTGTGTTCTTTAGAGCCTTGAGCTAAAACAATGTCGCGATTGCTAAAATATTAGGTGCACACTAAACCCTTTCATCTACAGGCACATTATAGAATTTCCATCAAGCTGTATACTTAAGGGAGTCAACTACGTGATAAACTTAGCGATCTAGTTCATGGACCCTTAAAAAAGCACTTCTTAGGGGCTTAACTAAGAATTTTTTTTTAATTTTTTTTGTTTAAATCATTTCCTTTATGTTTTTGCAAGTTTTTTTTAATTAGACTTTTGATATTTGTTTTGTTATAATTTCAGGAAGTGAGGGAAGGAGGAATTCTAGAAAAGGTTTTGTAAGTTAAATTTGTGTAGAACATTAGTTGACATGTTGTGCAAGTCATTTATGTAATGCAATGCATGCAAATTTATGAATGATACTTTGATTTATGAGTTGGTGAAGTTATGCACCCTATGGCATAGCCATGTGACCTGATTGTTGTTCTTTACTATCAAAAATTACATTATGGCATGGTCATGTGCATGTCATGCACAACCATGCCCATGTTAAAGCCAAATTTAGCATTTAGGCATGGCCATGCATAGTTTGCGCATGTCCATGTGCCTAACAAGGTAAAAACATGCAATTAGGCATGGCTATGTGTAAAATGTGAATGGCCATATGTCTATCATCAAGAAAATGATGTTCTAGCAGGTCACATAGTTGTGCACCCTGACACACATGGTCGTACATCCCCTACTGTATTATAAATGCATGACGCACACTTAATTTTAAGTGGAGCCCCTCCACTTTCCTAACATTCCCCACTTTCCAAACACTTAAGGTTTCTAAACTTGACCACCTTTCCCACTTCCCAAACCCTAGTATTCATCAATTGCCACTATCTATCCTACTCCTTAAACTCTAAAACTTCTAAATCTTGACTACCTTTTCCAATACCCACTAGCCCACCTCTTTTATTTAAACACCCACCACTCTTCCACTTCCTCAAATCTTCTTATTACTCACTCATTCTTCACTCATCTTCTTTATTAAAACTCTTTCAACTCTTTATCTCCTTCATACCACCATGGAAAGAGAGCAAAGGAAGAAGAGCATTGCAAATAAGAAGTCCACTCCTCCTCTTAAAAGAGTAAGGCTTGGTGGAAGCTCTAACAACTTGGGAGGTGCTAATGAAGAACAATTGTTAAAACCCTTTCCTAATTAAATTTGTTTTCGGTATGAGGAGCATAGGAAGAAATTTAAGCAAATAATGAATAGGAAGATTGTCCTTAATAGAATGCTAGTGCTTCATCTTTAAAGGAAGTTGGGTTGTTTAATAAGGTAATGATGCATGTCAATAGGATTGGTTAGGGAGAATTTGTCATAATGCAAATTCCCACTTATGCTAGGTCTACTTGTGAGTTTCTCTTTTCATTTAGCTTTGATGAATAAACTCTTATGCTTAAGTTTCAATTAGGAAATAAAGAACATAACTTAGGCTTGTTTGAACTTAATGATGTATTTAATTTTCCTAAGGATCAAAATGCTAATGTTGAATATGATAGAGATGTATTTTGGAGAGAAATAACTCGGGAAAGTGAAGTTTTCTATGAGGCCAGGTCAAGAAAGAATCCCATATTTGATCACCCACTTTGAAGTATTTGCATAGGCTTATGGCCCATTAGGCTTATGGCCCATTCTTTATTTCCAATGAAAGAAGGGGATTCCATGGTTACCACTACCAAGCTAAACATTCTATATTACATGGTCAATGATAGGAAACTTGATATTTGTCATGCTTTAGCCAAAAAAATTAAGGGATATAGCTATAATTAACTGAGGCAATCAAAGTAGGAGGGATGGTGACCACCATAGCTACTTACCTAGGCTTCAACACTAAACACATGCCATTTGAGAAGGTCAAAGTTTGTTTCTTCATTGACATTAACATGATGGAAGCTATGGGTTTAGTCCATTTTGACCAAAGAGGATGAGCATTCCTTACGTAACCCGCTCCACTTAAAGAACCACATGGAGAAGAGAAGGAGGAAGATTAAGAAGCTACCCTTAATGTGATCATGGAAAGGTTGGATAACTTGGAACTTCAAGTGGGAGTGGTTGATTTAAATGTTGGTGAGTTACATACATTGGCACATCGATTGGAACTTACAATGATCGAAATGAATTAAAATATGAATTTGATCAACCATAATCTCATGGCATTCTTCAATTCCTGAAATTTTATTCCTCCACCATATCCCACAATCCATGATGAACCTGAAGAGGAAGAAGATAACTCCTCATCCGAGGATGAAGGAGAAGAGTGAAGACTTTGTTTCAAATTGTTGTCTCATTCTAGCTTGAAAAATGTTATTTTAAGTTATTTTTTATTTTATGTTTATAAACCAATGTGTTTTAAGTTGTGTTTGTTATGCTTTATTATGTTTGTTTGAATTGTTGAAGTTTGTTTCATTTTAGTTTAAGTTGTTTCAAGATTTTATTTTGTTAATGTTAATAGTTCCTTGTTTCATGTTTAATTTTTCTCTCATATGGATGACATGAGTTTATGATACTTGTTCTATAAAAATTGATGGTAGTAAGATTGATAAGAGTTAAGCAAGCTAGTTTCTCATGTTTAAATAGTGCTTTAAGCTCGACTGTGCATATTTGGTGTATAACCCTACATCTTTAGAGCTTAAAATTCATGATCCAAGCATGGCCATGTGCCTCTAAGTGCACAACTGTGTGACCTGATGATCTTAAAAGAAAAAAATAGGGCACATGGCCATATGCCTCAACATGCGTAGTTGTGCGCCCTGATGACCACAACCTTCCTATTCTTATTTATCACGATCTCTATCATATGCTCATGCAATGAGGACATTGTATATTTTAAGTGTGGGGGAAAAATAAAAAGTTTTGAATTTAAAAATTTTCAATTTTGCTTGTTAATTTTTTATTTTATTTTATTTTCCTTATTAATTAGGGATTCTAAAAGAGCTTAATTTCTTATTTGATTCCTAATTACTATTTGATAAAGAAACTTTGACTTAATAATCTTTATTTTTCATTTTTTTGTAAAAATTACATATTAGTTCCTTTCTTTTTTGTTTTAGGAATAGAATACATTATAACCCTTTTTTACTTAAACCATACTATTCTTTTATTTTGTTTTTGTTCCTATTATTTTTTCTCTTTTGCTATTTTATTTTTGTAGAGACACTAATATTGTTATGATGGCTAGAATAAAGACATTATATCAAGGAAAGAGGCTTAATAATGGCAAAGGTAAGTGCAGACACCCAATTTTGGGATGATGAGTTATGGATACGACAAAAGACTCAAATGATGAAAATGCCATGAATAAGTCTTCAATACTTGAACTTTGAAACTTTAGAGGTCTTATTGCATTTTTCAAAGAAAGGATTTAATGTTTTCATGGACTAAATTGCAATGCTTTTTAAGGACCTAATTACAAAACTTAAATTCTTTCAAGGACCTTTTTGTAATTAAAAGTTAGAAAAATGAAATGATCGGAATTGTGTAATTCCAATCGGAATTAGACCTCTTCCGCCTAGGTTCTCAAATTCTCTAGAAAATTTTTTTCTTAAGTCCTAATTGGTTTGAAATTCTTCTAAAATTATTTTGATAATATTTTTAAGGAAATAGAAGTCCTTTAGGAATCAATTTATAAGTAGGGTTTAAAGGATGTCTCACTATACAAGGAGTGTTTTGGCTCTTAAGAAGGGGGAAGAAAGGGAAGGAAAAAAAAGGAAGAGGGGAGCAGAAAAAAAAATGAAAAAAGAAAGTGGAAAAAAAGAGAAAAGAAAAAAGAAAGATAGGGACGAAAGAGGGGAAGAAAAAAGAGAGAAAAAGAGCATCTATATTCTCTACAAAAAATTCTTTTACTTAATTGATTAATGAAAGATCTTTGGAGGATTTTTGAAGAACAATATGCAAAAATCTATTAAGAACAGCGATTCTACAAAATCTGAGGAGCACTCCATTAAAATCATCCATAAGCATCATCTTTTCCTTATCTTATTTTATTTGATTTATTTATTTATTTGATTTATTTTTAATTTTTTTTATTATTGTTATAATTTATTCACTAATCATAATTTTTGTTCTTTTATGGTGATTATGGAGGACTAAACTCAAGAGAAGTTCATGGGATGCCATGGATAAGACCATGTAAATTTAGTTTTTAGGTTTTTTTTTTAAATTTAATTTCTTTACTTAATTTACATTTTTGGGGTTGTATTAATTATTTTTATTATTATTTTCAATAGATTATTGTAATAGCCCAAATAGTGGGAATAGTGGAATTATGTGTGATTGCTTGTTTATTTTAATTAATTGATTAGTAAAATTAGGGTCTCATTTGGGTAATTAATTAAAATCAAGGGTGGGAGTATATTAATTTAGGTTGCATGTTAATGAAAATTAGCGTTTTAGAAAGAATTAATTTAATTAGTTGTTTGATCTTTTATTTAATTGTTTTAATATGTTTTATTTGTTTTTTGGGTTTGTTTATTTATTTTTATGTATTTTGGGCCTTAAGCCTATATTAGATTTTAAACCACTTAAATAAATTTAGGTATCTAGGTTTAATTAATTAAAATGCATTTTAGGCCTATAATTAATTAGATTTTAGGTTAGAGATAATTTAGGCTCATTTAGTAAATTAGACATAAGCTCACTTAATTTAATTTAACTAATTTAGACTTAGCGTACTTAATTTAAGCCTTTTCATAATTTCTAAATTTAAGGTCACCTTAGAATTAAAATATGTAGAATTAGGCCCACTAATTTAAATACCTCCATAATTTATAGACTTAGGCCCACTTTTAGAATTAAAGTAAATAGACTTAAGTTCATTTAATTAAAATTAAAAGGAATTAGGCCCATTATTCTTTAGCTCACTTGTAAATTAAAACATGTAGATTTAGTTCATTTAATTAAAATTAATGTAAATTAGACTAACTTAGGGATTATATGTTTGAATGAATGAATTATTTACTTGTATTTTCATGATTGGCTTGCCTTGGAGTTAATTGCTAGAATAAGGGTGTATATGAAATTGCATGTAAATAGAGGATAATATAGTAATTCATAAAGTAATTATAAATGAACACGAGACTGAAAGAAGTTGGTATTTCGCATCCAGAATCTTCTGGTTGTGGTGCTAGCTTTCTTTTAGAGAATCAAGTACCACCTTTTTTATTTATCCCAATTATTACCCTGGATGTTGACTCCTCATCTTCATGCCACATCTTTGTGATAGTGGTTAGTGTGTTCTCTAGAGCCCTGAGCTCAAACAGTGTCACGGTTGCCAAAATCTTGGATGCACGCTAAACCCCTTCATCTATAGTGGCGACTTCACTGGGGATAAAAGATACTGATTCTACTTGTATTCTTTAGAATTATTTTATTACCTATTATTTTATTCTTGGATTCATTCTGCAGGTACCTATTAACTAATGGCATTGGTTTATGGTTCCATGATTCCATTAGCTTCATGGGATTGTAAATTGGCTAACCATAACTCTTAGCCTTAACTCAATTCAAGAGAGATTACTAGGCTCATCTGACCAGAGTCTGTAACCTAAGTCCTTAAGGGGGGGGTAGTCTTCTCTTGAGTTTACAAAGGATGTCAGGCCCCTCTGACCTTGGCCTATGACTCAAGTCTTAAAGGAGGGCATCTTGCTAATGGAACCTTGACTTTTCACTAGACCCTAACCATATATAATGGCTCAGTTATTTCCCCTAGGATCTACCCAAATTGCTAGTGAATGTTGCCATGAGGTATTTCTGTCTGTAAAGGCCCAATCCCATACTATATAAGCCCATCAAGACTAATAAAGATTGGACTATGCCTTTATATCTAGAAGTACTATTTTCTATGTTTTACTGCTTTAAAAGAGATTTGGCATATGCGTCGATCCTTGATATTCCCTATTGATATTAAGACCAAGAAAAAAAATCCTAGGAAAAAAGACTCACCATTGAATATGTGTGTGGGAGGAATAAGGTTGGAAGGATGTATGTACACCTAACTTGACGTGTTACTTGCTACTTGTGCATAGCACGTGCATCATGCATACATGCATCTCATGCATCATGCTAACATTTATCTTTCAACCATCATAGATTCATCTAGGTCTTCCTATGTTTAGAGTTGAAAGGGTGGTAGACTAGTGATAACTGATTCGAGTTTGTAATTGATTACGAAAGAGATTCTTTGTAGACTAGAAAGGAGTCCCATCAATCCACTCTACCTAGAAGCTGAATAAATGAAACAAGCTAAAGAAATGGAATAACAAGAAGGAGGAAATTGGACCCTAGAGGATGTCAAAGGAGCATTGATGGACGACATGAGAGTAATGATGCAAGATAAGTTAAGACAGGCTTTTATCGAATTAATGCCACCACCTGCTGTTGTTGTACCTCCTGTTATGGCCAATCCACCTATTGTGACCAATCCACCTGCTATGGGTACACCACCTGCTAACAATGACAATGTTGGGGAAATAAAACTCAAGAATGTTAAGAGTTATATGGTTGAAAAGGAAAAAAGGGAATCACTTGAGCAAGTTCAAGAGCTGGAATCCAAGTAGATGAAAGCACTGACTCAGAAAATGTCCAAGATGGAGGAATTAATGAGAGGACAGGGCATTGGATGCTTATTTGATTTTGATGGCATGATGTGATTCGAGGAGGAAAAATTCCTTGACAAATTCAAGATGCAACAATTGCAAAAGTTTGATGGTAATGGGGACCCAAGGATTCACCTTAGTCAATACACAACTACCATGAGCACCACTAAGGCTCCTTTATCCATGGTTACCAAGCTGTTTGTATTGTCCTTGGAGGGTATGGCTATCAATTGGAATCATGGGTTAGAGAAGTCTATCCATGTAGACTGGAGAGAGTTGTGCACTACTTTTCTAAAGCAATATAACTACAATACCAGGCTCAAAGTGTCCATCAAGGATCTAGAGTTGACCAAGCAAAAGCCCAATGAGTCATTCTCAGATTTCCTAAATAGGTTCATGAATAAGGCGGGATTGATGAAGGACAAACTGGCTAAGAAGGATCAGGTTAGGATGATAGTTTGAAATGTGTCACCTAATATAGTTGAAAGATTACAAATAATGAATCCTAAGATGTTTGTAGATCTTTATGATGATGGGTTGCAAGCTGAGGAGATTGAGAATGAGAAAAAGAGGATTGCTAAGAGCATCAGAGCAAGAAACTACTTAATTGGGGGGCATACAACAAAGAAGCACTAGCCGAATTGTGGAGGTGCATATTGTTCAACACCTAAGGAGATTCTCTAATTTAACTAACCTTTCTCAAAAGTCCTAGAGTGCATAATGCAAAAGGACTTACTTCAACCTTTACCTAACCCAAACCCACCAAACCTAAACACCCTAGGCTATAACCCAAACAAACATTGCAAATTCCACTAAAACCTCCAACACCCCATAGCTAACTACATCTGCCTCAAACATGAAATCCAAAACCTTATAAACTTTGAAAAAATTATAGACCCAGAAAACCCAAGCACCAGAAATAATCCTTTCCCAAACTACCAAAATGCACCACCCCTATCTACCAGGATGATCAACTTAAGAGTTAGTGAGGAAAAAGTGTTAAACTCCTTTGAGGAACTAAACTTTAAAACTAATGAGAAATCTCCTAAGGCCCCTAAAGATGTGGAAAGAGTTGAAGATTTGCTAGGTCAGCCCTCAGACAAGTTCGACTATAAGGTGTTTTACACTAAACCACCTTCTTTTAACATACCCTTCGAGTCGATTGTGCCTATAGGATGGGATGATGAGTTTGATAATGAAAAGCTGCTAGATAAGGAAGAAAAATGCACATTTGAGGAATAAAAAGATAAAGTCATGGAGACAGTCAGTAAGAAAATACAAGAATAATTATTATGTCAGTCGCCTCAAGGATAACCATTATAAGACCCAACATCCTTAGCATTTAGAATAGGAAACAAACTCTCTTATTGTCTTCTTTGAATAAAATTTTAGTTTCTTTAGAACTTGTTTTATTTTAGTGATCGATGATATGAATTTTGATCATGCTTACTTATGTAATGTATGTCCTAATGTTATGGTACTATGCATTATGATATTGATCGCATCTGTATGTTTGACATAAATTTAATTCAATTAGATTCATTCAGCATGGGCACAAATGTAAATTCAAAGAATATAGATATATCACATGGTGTAACTTCTAAAGATAGGAAATTTGAAAAGAAAATAAAAAAAGAATAAAAAAAGAGAAAAATAAGGAGAGAGAAAAAGAAAAAAGAATAGTGAGATAAAAATTAAAGAGAAGTTATACGATGTGATGTAATGAATATTCTCATTTTTGCCCTAATGAATAATTAAAATTGAATTTGAAATTTTTGTTCAAATATCGCATATTCGTCTATATTATACTACATAAGTATTTGGATGGAAAGACAAGAAAGCTAAATCAGAGCTATGAGATCGTTATTTTAGTTATGTTTTCTTTTTTGCCACCCTTTTTATAATTTTCCTTATAAGCCTAGTGTCCCCTTATACCTTGAGAATTTAGGTGGCTTAATAACTTACATTGCAAGTCTTTTCTTATAACTATCATCAATCATGGCATCAACATCAAGCTTTGCATTTTGCTCAAGAGCTCTTCAAGGAGCAAGTCTAGCTGATTTCATCATTGAGAACTTGCTTCAGTCAGTTTCCCACTCCTCTGCATCTTTAATGTAGGAGATTGCAACCAATATGGTTAGTAAGTCAAAGGATCAATAACAATAGTGAATGAAATAGGTCTCTTGCACATGAAAATGAAAAAAGAGACTACTTGAATAGCCTGAATGAATCCAAAATGAAGCTGCGGGCAAAATATAGCTCTAGAGGAAAATTGCAGAATAGTAAGCTCATATTCAAAGAGCGATGATGGATGCTAAAGTATAATAGCTAGTAAAAAAGATCTCGAGGCAAAAACAAGTATAAGAGCTAATACATTAATCATCATATAGCAAAAGCAATAATAAAAAGAAAAGTTCAACAGTGCATCGATCAATCACGAGCTTCAGAGTAAAGCCATGGATTGCTAGCCTAATTAGCAATTTGATGAACTATATTAAAAGCTTCAACATCAAAAATACCAACAATGAAGCATCCAATACTCAAGCCAACAGGCTATTGATGAGGCACCTCATTCTCATACTCCAAGCTGCAATATAGCTTTATTCCAAATAAGAGACCTATTAGGATCATACATGTCATACATAACATGCATACACTTACATACATTTGTTATGAAATATTTGCCTCATATAATAAAGTCCTTGAGCCCACATTGTACAAATACTATGCTACTAACATTTAAAATCAGTATTGTAAAAGTGTAGAAAGGTAGTCAAAATGTGCACATATGAAGCATCTAAAGAAAAAGGGTAATGCTATCATGGTGAACCTAATGCTCAACGGGACTTTAGACCTTAGGAGCCTAATGGGCCCATCCAGTAAGGGAATATCATTGATAATGATACTTGCAAAAGCATCATCCTAACAACCTCAAAAAGCTAGATAGGATGCTCAAGTTCCTCAGATTCAACATCCATCTCCATAGTCTTGGCTGAAGCATCATCTGGAATATCTCTCCATAATAGTTAGACCAGTATATGGTATGGAATATTGTGATGAGAAGGGTCAAATATTTCAGTAATACATTTGTTAACCCTATAAAATGGAAGAATGTACTAAAAACTTAAAATTAATGCACACTAAAAATATTTGATCAAGAAATAAGATCTCTAACTCCTGAACCTTTCTTGCAGGAGTTGTTAAGAAGAGAAATGAAGCCCTCTACCATAGCATTAATGGAATGGCAAAAATAAAAATGTTGCCCAAAGCCTTAACTTTAATGGTGGAGGATCAACACCCTGCGATTAGAGACTAATCTAAAGGGAAGAACATAAGAGAATGAAGAATGTGAAAGGAACCGATACATCAATAAGAATGGGAAAGTTTTAAAATGCTAATCATTCATTAGAAGTATCATTTTGTATGGCAAACACTCATCAAGATAATAAAGAGAAGTAACAGAATTATATTTCCTTAAATTCTGTAATAAAGAACCATCATAATCATAAAAGTCACAAATTAAAAGTAAATTCATCCACTTTACGAGATCGTGTGCGAAAAGCCTATCTCATGACTTTTGATTATAATGGCTTTCTTTTTATTAGCCTCATAGAATTTAGATGAGTAGTTAATAGTTTTGTGTTGAGAGTTTATAAACTCTAATCAATCTAATGCTTGCTTTGCACCCAAACGAAGGGAAGAAAATGCAAAAAACAAAAAAACAAAATCTATGGACATGAAGCATAAATTGCTTAAATTTCAAAGTATCATTTTAGCCTTTTGAATAATAAATGTGCATATAATCTACTTTAATGCTCAAAAATGGGTATGAGTACAAAATCCCTTGACGGTATCCATGCTGAGTAATATGAGAAAGGCTAGGGAATACTAAGAGGAGAATCGAAATAAAAGAAGGCATAATTTACTCCAATACTCAGAAATGAGTAAGAGTATCAACATGAAACCTCTAGCAGTATCCATGCTGAGTAATACAAAAAAGGCAAGGAATACTAAAAGAAGACCATGCCAAAGATTACTCTATTTACTCCAATGCTCTATTCAAGTATGAGTATCCAAATGACATTTCCCACGGTATCCATCTTGAGCAATATGAGAAAGGTGGAGGAATACTTGGATTAGGAAAGAAAGTATACAAATAACTTAAAGGCTATTTTGATACTCAGAATTCGATCTTTTTATACTCAGTTTTCATGAGTTTTGTTTAACAAATTCTCCCTAAAATTAGGCATGGAAATAAGCTCTTCACTTGGTAAAAGATATGCTCTCAGCATAAGATGATTAATGATGCCTCTGACCTTTGCAAATGGCAAATAAATGACAGTCATGAAAATAAAAAATAGTGAGATTCATTGAGTGCACGCTATCTCATGAAAAGTGATGATTTTCTCATAAAATTTTTAACACTATAAGGTACTTTTGTACATTCATCATGTTTAAAACTAACTTCAACAAGTTTGTAGGAATTTCCAAATCTAGAAGAAAGGTTACTCAACTAGTAGAGTTGGTTAACATAGCAAAATTGAAATCAATCAGCACAACAAAATTCAAAGTTAGTTAGCACCAATAATTCAAAGCATTTGACTCAAACAACCAAAGATAAAATTTATATGCAGTTATGTGCAATATCATCAAAGGCAAGCAATGAAAGGACTGTAGTCAATTTGCAAGCAATGAAAGGGTTACAGATAATCACGACTAGTTATGGACTACAACATCATCAATGAGCAATAAAAGGGTTGTAGCTAATCACAAGTAATTATGGATTGTAGCATATAAGGCGAGCAACGAGAGGGTTATAGTTAATTAAAATTAGCAAGTAGTTATGGATTGTAGCATTATCAAAGGTGAGCAATGAAGGATTGTAGTCAATTTATGAGCAATTACAGATTGTATCATCATTAGTGAGCAATGAAAGGGTTATAGCTAATCATAAGCAATTATGGATTGCAGCATCATCAGTGAGTAACGAAACGGTTGCAACTAATTATGAGTAATTATGGATTATAGCATCATCGGTGAGAAATGAAAGGTTTGCAACTAATCACAAGAAATTATGGATTATAGCATCATCAATGAGTAATGAAAGGGTTACAACTAATCGCGAGCAATTATAGATTACAACATAATCACATAAGAGAATCAGATTATATGATCGAGTATAATTGACATCATACGATTGAGTGTGGTGTTTCTTTTTAATTCAAACTATATGACCAAGTGTAGTCAGCATTGTATGATTGAGTGTAATGTGGTTTCAATTAAGATTATACGACTGAGTATAATCAACATCATACGACTGAGTGTGCTGTTTCTTTTTAATTAAGACTATATGATTGAGTGTAGTTGGCATTATATGACTGAGAATAATGTATTTTCAACCAAGATTATATGACCGAGTATAATCGGCATCATACGACCAAGTGTGGTTTTTCTTTTCAACTTAGACTATTTGTTTGAGTGTAGTTGGCATTGTACGATTGAGTACAATGTATTTTCAAATTCAGACTATACAACTGAGTGTAGTCGGCATTGTATGATCGAATACAATGTATTTTCAACATCATACGACCAAGTGTGATGTTCCTTTTCAATTTAGACTATACGTCTGAGTATAGTCAATATTGTATGACTGAGTATAATGAGTCCCTTTCACCCAAGATTATACGACCGAGTATAGTCAATATCATATGACGGAGTATGATATGTCAATTCAAATCAATGTTGTATGTCTGAGTATAACAAGTTCATAAGCAAAAGCTTCATGGTGCATAGGTAAGTATTCTAACTTTCAATTAAGAAATTGAGTGCTAATTTACTTTGCCACAATTTGTTAAGCAAACAGCGACAAAGGGGGGCAACTGTAGACATTAAATTTTGGGATGATGAGTTATGGATGCGATAAAAGACTCAAATGATGAAAATATCATGAATAAGTCTTCAATACTTGAAATTTGAAACTTCAGATGATTGATTGCATTTTTCAAAGAAAGGATTTAATGTTTTCATGGACTAAATTGCAATGCTTTTTAAGGACCTAATTGCAAAACTTAAATTCTTTTAAGGACCTTTCTGTAATTAAAGTTAAAAAAAATGAAATGATCAAAATTGTGTAATTCTGGTTGGAATTACACTAATTTGGGTCGAAATTAGACCTCTTTCGCATAGGTTCTCGAATTTTCAAGAAAAAAATCTTTTTCTTGAGTCCTAATTAGTTTGAAATTCTCTTGAAATTATTTTGATAATATTTTTAAGGAAATAGAAGTATTTTAGGAATCAATGTATAAGTAGAGTTTAAAGGATGTCTCACTATATAAGGAGTGTTTTGGCTCTGAGAAGGGGGAAGAAAGGGAAGAAAAAAAAGGAAGAGGAGAGCAAAAAAAAAAAGCAAAAATGAGAAGAAGGAAAATGAAAAAAGAAAGGAAAAAAGAGAAAATAAAAAAGAAAGAAAAGGACGAAAGAGAGGAATAAAAGAGAGAAAAAGAGCGTTTATATTCTCTACCAAAAATTCTTTTGCTTAATTGATTAATGAAAGATCTTTGGTAATTGATTAATGAAAGATCTTTGGAGGATTTTTGAAGAACAATATTCAAAGACCTATCAAGAATGGTGATTCTATAAAATCTGAGGAGCACTCCATTAAAATCATCCATAAGCATCATATTCTCCTCATCTTATTTTATTTGATTGATTTGATTTTATTTTATTGATTTTTAATTTAATTTTATTATTGTTATAATTTATTCACTAATCATAATTTTTGTTTTTTAATGATGATTATGGAGGACTAAACTTATGAGAAGTCCATGGGATGCCCTCGATAAGACCTTGTAAATTTAGTTTTTAGGTCTTTTTTTTTTAAATTTAATTTCTTTATTTTATTGATGTTTTTGGGGTTGTATTAATTATTTTTATTATTATTTTTAATAGATTATTGTAATAGCTCAAATAGTAGGAATAGTGGAATTATGCGTGTGATTGCTTGTTTATTTTAATTAATTTGTTAGTAAAATTAGGGTTTCAATTGGGTAATTTATTAAAATCAAGGGTGGGAGTAGATTAATTTAGGTTGCATGTTAATGAAAATTAGGGTTTTAGAAGGAATTAATTTAATTAGTTGTTTGATCCTTTATTTAATTGTTTTAATATGTTTTATTTGTTTTTTGGGCTTGTTTATTTATTTTTATGTATTTTGGGCCTTAAACTTATATTAGATTCTAATCCATTTAAATAAATTTAGGTATTTAGGTTTAATTAATTAAAATGCATTTTTGACCCATAATTAATTAGATTTTAGGTTAGAGATAATTTAGGTCAACTTAGTAAATTAGACATAGGCCCACTTAATTTAATTTAATTAATTTAGACTTAGCCTACTTAATTTAAGCCTTTTCATAATTTGTAGATTTAAGGTCATGTTAGAATTAAAATATGTAGAATTAGGCCCACTAATTTAAATACCTCCATAATTTGTAGACTTAGGTCCATTTTTAGAATTAAAATAAATAGACTTAGGTTCATTTAATTAAAATTATAAGGAATTAAGTTTATTAGTCTTTATCTCACTTGTAAATTAAAATATGTAGATTTAGTTCATTTAATTAAAATTAATGTAGATTAGACTAGCTTAGGAATTATATATTTGAATGAATGCATTATTTACTTGTATTTTCATGATTGGCTTGCTTTGGAGTTAATTGCTAGAATAAGGGTTTATATGAAATTGCATGTAAATAGAGGATAATATAGTAATTCATAAAATAATTTTAAATGAACATGAGACTGAAAGAAGTTTATATTCCATATCCAGAATCTCTTGGTTGTGGTGCTAGCTTTCCTTTAAGGAATCAAGTACCACCTTTTTTATTTGTCCCAATTATTAACCTGGGTAGCAACTCCTCATCTCCATGCCATGTCTTTGTGATAGTGGTTAATGTGTTCTCTAGAGCCTTGAGCTCAAATAGTATCGTGGTTGCTAAAATCTTGGACGCGCGCTAAAGCTCGCCATCTATAGTAAGTCTAAAGACATAAGTGATGATTATGAAGCTTTCTTTGCCATTTACTCGGAAGAGGATGGTAAGAGATTATGCTCCTTAGTTAAAAGAAATTTCAACAAGCCGAAATATTTTGATGATAAGGTACTTTTGAACATAGGGATTAAGGGAACCATATATGTGTTTTGTAAGAAATTAGGGTGGTACAAGCTAGTTATAGCCCAACATGATGTGTTCTTTGAGCTCACAATAGAATTTTACACTACATTTAAGATTTTAGATGAAAATAAAAGGGGTTTTTTCATATAGGTTCTTTGGAAAAGAATACTATTTTGACTATAAAATAATGTATGATACCTTTGGTTTTCATGAAGGAGGTGTTTGTCAACCTCCATTATATTATAATATGAGTAGTTTTTGGCATGAAATCACTAGGGGTAATGGAGTTTTTGAAGGCTAAGTAATGACAGTGGTTTGATTAAAGATCACTCATATTTAATTCTACACAAGTTCATGTCATACACCATTTTTAGTAAAAAGGACATCATTAGGGCTTCTCTAAATGAGTTATTTTTATTGTGATGCTGGAAAACAAATATAAAAGTGTGAAGAACATACTTTGTTTTATGTTCTATATGGCGTGTTGTGTAGGCTAGGAAAACATTGTTATTATTAGGGCATATTATCACTGGTTTGACATTGTATTTTGCTCTATATGAATTTGCCAAACATCTATTAGAGCCACTGGAATTCAAATTCCTTAATGAAGACTACCTTATTTGAGATGAAATTATCACGTAATTCAACGAGATTTATGATGTTACTTTAAAGAGATGCTACTTATGACACCAAATGGCAATGCAACATGGTGAAGTTCCTTTATCTCCTAACACTATGGAGGAAGAAGCTAATGGAAATGAAAGCTAAGCAAAGAAGAGAGGGAGTACCGAAGGATGGAGTGAAGGAATCATGGAAAAAATTAAGGAGCTTTTAGACATTTATGACAACAAGAATGGGAAAATGATCATGGACTTGTCTTTTTAGATGGAGAAATTTAAGAGACGTTGCAAAGTAAGGACTGAAAGGTAACAAGCCCAAATTGATGAGATTTTTTGTGCACTGCCTCAAAGCAAAAGATCTAAAATAATTAATGAGAAAGTAAGAGATCCCATTTTCATTCTATTCGCTTCCCCACTAAGTGCTTCCAAATAAAGGAAGTACACTATTCTTTTATTTTTATTTGTTTTATTTTCTTTTTATGTTTATATATTTGTTATACCTTAAGAGTCATGCATTTTTTTTGTTTCAATTTTTGTGTTGTTTATGCATTACTCTCACATTTGGATAGTTGCAACTTATTCACATATAGAGTCTTGTTCATTAAAGTTTAGTTTTATTTAAGAAATGCTTTAATCTTCCTTTAATGATTTGTTTGGACTTTTTAAATTAGGAGAGTAATTTGTGGTTATGAATTTTTACAATTTAATGAACTTGATGCTTACTTTCTATTGAATAAATGAATTTAGGTGCTTAATGCTTGAGAAAAATGTTTGTAATTTGGTATTTGAGTCTAAATTTAGTGTGGTTAAATTCTCATATATTTTTGTCTTTTTTTTTTTTAAAAAAGGAGATGGAGCGTAAAACACACACGTTAGGAGATGAATTTGAAAAAAAATCTTTAAATGCTTCTTCTACTCCAATAATCTTTTTGGAGTAAGAGTGTCCAAAGGACCCATTTTAGAGGTATCCACACTAAGTAATGCAAGAAAGGTGAGGGATACTAAGATAGGGCAAACTTTGAGTGAATAAAAGTTTTAAAAACTTATATGTGCTAAATTTTTAACTTCCAAAGTGTTAGAATAATTCATACTTCCTTTCATTTTTCTTGAATGTATACAATTTGCTTTCAGGATTTCAATAGAAAAGTATCCTCTTCACACAGTAACAATGCATTCTTAAACTTGGATTACTGTTTTAATTTTGAGTTTAAAGCTTTTTATTAAAGGAAGATTGAGGTAGTTAGTCAAGTTAAAGCTACTTAATGAGCATGCTTCTTTAGGTGAATATGGTGCATTCAAGCTTTGCTTAAGGATAAGCAAACATTCAAGTATGGTGGAATTTGATGAGTATGAGAAATGCATTATTTTGAGCACTTAATGTGGTATAATTAGGTGTCATTCTTGTTGCATTTGTAATCTTTTGTTAAGGTTTTCTTTAGCTTAAGTATTTATGTTGCATGACTTGAGTTTGTGTTCAATTCTAGTATTTTGGTTTATTTTTTTATTGTTTTTATGCATTTAGGTGTTTAAAGAATAGGCATAGGAGTTCTTAAGGTGATAGAAGTGTCCATTGAGAATTCAAGGCATAATCTAGCAAGTTTGAAGCTTAAAAGAGGCATATGGTCGTGTGCATTTTTGCACATGGCCATGCATGATTGCTGAATTCATGAGAAGACAAGCACACAATCATGTACCTAAATATGCATGGCATTGTCCCCTACTAACAACTTTTTAAAATTGGAATTTTGAAGCACTGTAAAGAGGGATTTTATGGATTTTTAAAAAGGAAACATATTAAGACGCTGGAGGTTAGGGATTTATGGCTGTGTAGCCTCCAAGAAAAAAACATTCAATTCTATTTTCTTACTCTACTCATTTTTTTACAAGTTTTATTTTTTCTTTTTATCATCAAAGACTAGGCTTATTTTATTAGTTTTTGGAGATTGAGGAACAAGGGTTGAAGAATAATAGCCTTCCACTGTTAAAAGGGTTTTTCTAAATACTTTGAGAATTTTGTGTTGTTTGATTTAGACTTTCTTTTCGTGATTATTTATGTGGTTTCAAGGGATTTGAGTAGTGCATGCATACCACACTTGGTGCAAGCAGATGAGGAGCCCAGTTAATACCAATTGATCTAGAACAAGAGAGGACAATTCATAGAACGAGGAGACAGACTAGTAACAGAATGAATGGAGCAAAAGAGGAAAGAGACTCGCCTCCAGCTGAATGAGTAGCACACAATGGGCAAAATGGCCAAAGAACTATGAGGAACTTTATGAGTCCTAATGTCCACGAAGACCATAATCTAATTATAAGATTGGCAGTAGCAGCAAATAATTTTGAAATGAAGCCAACCATGATCCAGATGATCCAAAATTCACAAATCAATAGAGTGCCATATGAGGATCCAATTAATCATATGACCCACTTGTTGGAATATTTCTTAACCTTCAAGATGAACAGAGTGTAACATGAAGCAATTTAACTTATTCTTTTTCCATTTTCATTGATGGATATAGCCAAGAGGTGGTTCACAAGCTTACCACCTAACACCATAACCACATGGCAAGAGCTTTACATAGCTTTCTTCAATAAGTACTTCCCACCAACTAAATTGTTAAATATCAGGAATGAAATCAACTTTTTTATTAAAGAGATGGTGAGAGTTTCTGTGATTATTGGGATAGATTCAAAGATCTTCAGAGACAGTGTCCACTATAAGTAATTCCTTCATTGGATTTAATGTAGTCTTTTTATAAAGGAGTCAATCCAGTAGTAAGAGTAAACATATATGCATCTATTAGAGGAATTATTATGTCAAAGACACCTGAAGATGATTTAGAGCTTTTTGAAGAAATAGCTAACATCGAAAGCCTATATTCCAATGAGAGGGCTATTTCAAAGAGAGGGAGAGTAGTTGAGCTTGATAGTCTAACAATGATAAATGCAAAAATGGATGTTTTATCCAAGAGGATGGACAAAATGAGTGTAAATGAAATTTCTAACTTGTCTTCTTCTTGTGAATTATGTCAGAGTGGTCATCCAACTATTAAATGTCAAATGATGTAAGAATTGTTAATAGAGAATGTTAACTATATGAACAACTTCAAGCAGCAACAAAACCATGTGCATGGAAACACCTATAATCCTAGTTGGAGAAATCATCCTAATTTCTCCTGGAGGATTCAAGAAACAACCAATGGAGGCCACAAGCAACACTAGGTTTTAGAGGGAAAAATGCACAACATCATCAACCTAATTTTTAGCATGAAAAAGGTTAAACTTTAAGGACTTATTTGGAGAGAAAGTTAGAGAAGTTCATGGATGTGATGTCTATAAAAATGAACCAACAAGATGAGGCAACAAAGAGATTTGTAAGGCAGATTCAAGCAAATGTACTAAGACACTCACCTCATGTTCAAGAATCATTCTTCCTCTATCCATAATTTAGAGGTGTAAATAGGGTAATTGGAAAATTTTGTATTAATAAGAAATTAAGGTTCCTTGCCAAGTAATACTAATAATTGTCCAAAAGAGCAGTTAAAGGCTATTACCTTGAGAAGTGGAACAGAGATTCAAATCCCAAAAGTAACTATAGAATATGAGAAAGAGATGAAAAAGGAAGAGGAGAAGGAACAAGAAGATGAGTGAGTTAAAGTGCAGTGGAAAAAGAATAAGAACTTAAGGATAAAATTATGGAGAAATCAACACCACCACCAGTGAAGCCTTATAAACTTCCAGTTCCATATCCTCAAAAGTTAAAGAAACAGGAGCATGATCAACAATTTGCAAAATTATTGGAGAGGTTTAAGGCACTCTACATCAATATGCCTATTGTGGAATATCTTTCTTAGATGCCAAAATATGCTAAGTTTCTAAAGGAGTTAATTTACAACAAAAAGAAGTTATAAGTGTTTGAGACCGTGACCGTCTTCTCGAATAAACTTCCTATAAAAGGAAGCATCTAGGGAGTCTCACTATTCTATGTTCTATTAGAAATTTAAATTTTTAAAAAGGTTTATGTGATTTAGGAGCTTTAATTAATCTTATGCCTTTGTCTGTTTATAGGAATTAAGGCTCGAAGAAGAAAAACCCATAAATATCTTATTACAACTTACGAACAAGATAATGAAAGAACTAGAAGGCACAATGGAAGATGTGCTAGTAAGGGCTAGAAAGTTCATTTTTATAGTTGATTTTATAGTCCTTGACTTTAAAGAGGATGAGGAGGTCCTATTAATTCTTTGTATGCCTTTTTTTTACACTACAAGAGCAATCATTGAAGTTTATGATGGAACTCTCACATTGAGAGTAGGGGATGAAAGCTGCAAATTTAACATTTATCAAAGCATGAAATACCCCAATGATAAGGATTTTTGTATGAGAGTAGATATTGTTGATGAATGTATGAATAAAGTCCAATGATGGAGATTGGCAAAATCTATGGAGACTAAAAATATTGAGAAGTGTTTTTAGGTACAATCCTCTCAAGATGAAGTACACCTTAAACACCAACCCAATATACCATACATGAAATTACCAAACACTAAACCCATACCACCCTCAACTGTAAAACCATTAAAATTAGACTTGAAACCATTATCCTAATATTTAAGGTACACTTTTCTAGGAGAAGTTCAAATACTACTTGTGATTATGTCTTCCAAACTCAATAAAGAATAAGAGGATTTACTAATGGACATGCTTAAAAGGAGAGTAAAAGTAATTGGTTGGCAAATTTTTAACATTAGGTGCATAAGTCCATCTTATTTTATGCACAATATCTTAATGGAAGAAGGACATAATGAAAGGCAGAGGAGGCTTAATCTAAACATGCAAGAAATAGTAAAGAAAGAAGTAGTTAAGCTTCTTGATGTAAGGATCATCTACCTAATCTCAAACTATTCACAGGTGAGTACTAAAGAAGAGTGTAATTATAATTGTGAAAAATAAGGAAGGGGAGTTTATTCTTACAAGAGTTGTAAGTGGATAAAGGGTGTGTATAGATTACAAAAAGTTAAATTCATCCAAAAGAAAAGACCACTTCCAATTACCTTTCATTGATTAAATGTTAGAGCGAATAGTAGGATATGCTTTATATTTTTTTTAAATAGGGTACTTAAGGTATAATAAGATTGCAATAGCTCTAGAAGATCAAGTGTAAACCACTATTACATGTCCTTATGGCACATTTGCATATAGGAGGATGCCATTTGTAATATATAATGCTCCTATAACATTCTAGAGATGTATGATGGCCATATTTGCAGATTTGGAAGAGGAGGTCATAGATGTTTTCATGGATGATTTTTCAATCTATGGAAACTCATTTGAAGGATTTTAAACAATATAGTGCAAGTTCCTGCACAATGTGAAAAAATAATTGGTGCTGAATTAGGAAAAGTGTCATTGTATGGTAGATAAAGGTATCGTTCTAAGACACAAAATTTCAGCTCAAGGGATTGAAGTTGATAAATCAAAGGTAGAGAAAATTAAGAAGTTGTAATACCCCACAAATGTGAAGGGAGTCATGATTTTTCTTGGCCATGTAGGCTTCTATTGGCGGTTCACTAAGGATTTTTCAAAAATCTCTAAACCCCTCTATATGTTGCTTGAGAAAGATTCACCTTTTGATTTTACTAATGATTATAAATTAGCTTTTAAAAGGTTCAAGGAAGCCCCTTATTTCAGCTCCAATAGTGATGGCAACAAATTGGAGTCTTCCATTAAAATTGATGTGTGATGTGAGTGATCACGCAATAGGAGCTATGATGGGTCAAAAAAAGGTAAACAAACTACATGTGATATACTATGCAAGCCGAACATTGATAAATACACATTTGAATTATACTACTATATAGAAGGAGATATTAGCAGTCATTTTTACTTTCAATAAGTTCAGATCCTATCTCCATGGCTCTAAGGTTATTATGTACACAGATCATATAGCATTGAAGTACCTAATGAAGAAGAAAGATTCCAAATTGAGGCTAATTACATGGGTGCTATTGTTGTAAGAGTTCTACATTGATATTAGAGATAAGAAAGGATCTAAAAATATAGTTGTTGATCATCTTTCAAGGCTGGATGTAGAGCAAAAGGAAGGGAGTAGGCAAGAACCTATCAAGGAGCTATTTCTATATGAAATGCTTTTAGCTATAGGGATCATGGGTGCTCCTTGGTTTGCTAACATAATAGATTTTTTATCAAGTGGAGAAATGCTAGAAGAGTTCACTCCTCAACAAAAGAAGAAGTTGATTTGTGATTCTAAATTTTACATTTGGGATGAATAATTTTTATGGAAATTATGTAATGATGGTATGGTGAGAAGATGTGTAGCAAATGAAGAATTTTGGTCAGTTTTGCAACATTGTCATGGTGGACATTTTGGACCATAGAGAACAGCAACTATGGTTCTTGAAGCAGGGTTCTATTGGCCTAAACTTTTTCAAGTTGCAAAGGACCTTGTGATTCATAATGATGCATGTCAAAGGAGTGGAAATATTTCAAAGAAGGATGAAATGCTTCAATCTAGAATTTTAGAGGTTAAAATATTTGACGTACATGGCATTGACTTCATGGGGCCATTTCCTTTGTCAGAGGGTAACAAGTACATTCTTGTTTGTTTGGACTATGTTTCCAAATGGGTAGAGGCCTAAGCATGCTCAACAAATGATGCAAAAGTTGTTTGCAAGTTTTTGAAGAAGTTATTATCTCAGTTTGGTATGCCTAGAGTAATCATAAGTGATGGGGGAACACATTTTTACAACAAAAACATAAAAAAATTATTGGCTCTTTATAGGGTGAAGCATAGAGTAGCCACACCTTATCACCCTTAAATGACTAGACAAGTTAAAGTAAGAAATTTGAAGTTGAAGAAAATTTTGGAAAGAATAGTGAGTAAGTGAAGAAAAGAATGGGCAAGGTAGCTTGACAATGCTTTGTGGGCATATAGAACAGCTTATAAAACACTATTAGGATGTCTCCTTTTAAATTGGTTTATGGCAAAGCATGTCATCTTCCTATTGAACTTGAAAATAAGGCTTATTGGGTAATGAAAGCCATGAATTTTGGCTTTAAGAAGGCAACAGAAAAGAGATTGTTGAAGTTAAGTGAGCTTGAAGAGATTAGAGAAGTTGCCAATGAGAAATCAAGGATTTACAAGGAATGCATAAAGAGGTGGTGTGATGCAAGAGTAAGGGTCAAAAATTTCAAGGGAAGTGATCAAGTGTTGCTTTTTAATTCAAGGCTCAGATTATTTCCTAGAAAATTGAAGAGTAAATGGTCAAGACCATTTATAGTGACTCAATCTTACCCTTATGCAGCTATAGAATTATGCAACACTAAAGGAAACAAATTCAAAGTGATTGAAGCTATACCATAGCGGAAACTTGGAGAATTTCCATTAAGTTTCATACTTGACGGAGTCAATCACATGATCAATATAGTGGTCTAGCTCATGGACCCTTAAAAAAGCGCTTCTTGGGGGCTTACCCAAATTTTTTTTACTTTATTTTGTTTAAATCATTTCATTTATATTTTTGGAAGTTTATTTTAATTAGACTTGATATTTGTTTTCTTTTATAATTTCAGGAAGTGAGAAATGGAGGAATTCTAGAAGAGGTTTTATAAGTTAAATTTGTGTGGAATATTAGTTGACATATTGTACAAGTCATTTATATGATACAATGTATACAAATTTGTGATTAATACTTTGATTAGTGAGTTGGTCAAGTTGTGTACCCTATGATGTAGCCATGTGACCTGATTGTTGTTCTTTACTATGAAAAATCACATTCAGGCATGGCCATGTTTCATGCATAGCCATGCCCATGTAAAAGCAAAATTTTGCATCCATGCATATTTTGTGCATGGCTGTGTGCCTGATAAGCTAAAAATATACAACTAGGCATAGCCATGTGCAAAATGTAAATGGCCATGTGCCTATCATTAAGAAAATGATGTGCCAGTAGGTCGCATGGCCATATGCCCCTACACGCATTGCCATGCGTCCCCTGTTGTATTATGAATGTGTGATGTTCATTTAATTTTTAATGGAGCTCCTCCACTTTCCCAACATTCCCTACTTCCCAAACACCTATGGTTTCTAACCTCGACCATTTTTCCCACTTCCCTTAATGCATTCATAGAAAGGTTGGATAACTTGGAACTTTAAGTGGGAGTAGTTTATTTAAATGTTAGTGAGTTGCATATATTGGCACATCAAGTTGCATATATTGGCATATCGAGTGGACCTTACAATGATAGGAATGAATCAAAATATAAATTTGATCAACCATAATCTCATGGAATTTTTCAATTCCCAAAATTTTATTCCTCCACCATATCCCTCAATCCATGATGAACCCAAAATGGAAAAAGATAACTCCTCATATGAGGATGAAGGAGAAGAGTGAAGACTTTGTTTCAAATTGTTGTCTCGTTCTAGCTTGAACAATGTTCTTTTAAGTTATTTTTTATTATATGTTTTATAAACCAATGTGCTTTAAGTTGTGTATGCTATGTTTTATTATATTTATTTGTATTGTTGAAGTTTGTTTCGTTTTAGTTTAAGTTGTTTTAAGATTTTATTTTATTAATGTTAATTGTTTCATATTTAATTTTTTCTCTCATATGGATGACACTATAAAATTTGATGGTAGTTAGATTAATAAGAGTTAAGTAAGCCAGTTTCTCATGTTTAGATCATGTTTCAGGCACAGCTGTGGATATTTAGTGCATGATCGTGCACCTTTAGAGCTTAAATTTCATGATTTAGGCATGATCGTGTGCCTCTAAGTGCACAGTTGTGCAACCTGATGAGCTTAAAATTGTAAAAATAGGGCATATAGCCTGTGCTTAACACATAACTGTACGCCCTGATAACCATGGCCTTTTTATTTTTATTTGTCATGATATTTGTCATATGCTCATGCAATAAGGACATTATACATTTTAAGTGTAGGGGAGAAATTAAAAGTTTTGAATTTTAAAATTTAAAATTTAAAATTTTATTTTCCTTGTTAATTAGGGATTCTAAAAGAGCTTAATTTCATATTTGATTCATAATTCCTATTTGATAAAGGAAACTTTGACTTGATAATCTTTATTTTTCCTTTTTTGTATAAATTACATATTAGTTCCTTTCCTTTTTGTTTTAGGAATAGAATTCTTTATACCCCTTTTTCTTACTTAAACCCTACTATTCTTTTGTTTTGTTTTTGTTCTTGTTATTTTTTCCTTTTTGCTATTTTATTTTTGTAGAGACACTGACATTGTTGTGCTAGCTAGAATAAAGATGTTATATCTAGGAAAGAGACTTAGTAATGGCAAAGGTAAGTCCAAAGACATAAGCGATGATTATAAAGCTTTCTTTGCCATTTACTCAAAAGAGGAAGGTAAAAGATTATGGTCCTTAATTAAAAGAAATTTTAGCAAGTTGAAATATTTTGATGATGAGATACTTTTGAACATAGGGATTAAGGGAATTGTAAGAAATTAGGGTGGTCTAAGCTAGCTATAGCCCAATATGATGTGTTCTTTGAGCTCACAATAGAATTTTACACTACATTTAAGATTCTGAATGAAAATCAATGGGTTTTTTTCATGTAGGTTCTTTGGAAAAGAATGCTATTTTACTTTAAAATCATGTCGAATATCTTTTATTTTCTTGAAGGAGTTGTTTGTCAACCTCCATTGGATTATAATATGAGTAGTTTTTGGCAAGAAATCACTATAGGGGTGATAGAGTTTATAAAGGCCAAGTAATAACCAGTAGTTTGATTAAAGATCACTCATATTTAATTCTACACAAGTTCATTTCACACACCATTTTTGGTAGAAAGGACATCACTAAGTTTCTCTAGATGAGTCATTTTTGTTGTAGTGCTTGAAAACTAACATAATTGTGTGTAGCACATACTTTATTTTACATTCTATATGGCATGTTGTGCAAGCTAGGAAAGGATTATTGTCATTAGGGCATATTAACACTAGTTTGGCATTGTATTTTGCTCCATATGAATTTTCCAAACATCAATTGGAGTCACTAGAATTTGAATTCCTTGTTGAAGACTACCTTATTCAGTTTGAAATTATTATAGAATTCAATGAGCTTTATGATGTCACTTTAAGGAGATGCTACTTGTTATGCCAAATGCAATACAATGTAGTGAAGTTCCTTTGCCTCCTAACATTATAAAGGAAGAAGCTAATGGAAGTGAAAGCCAAGTAAGGAAGAGAGAGAGTATCGAAGGATAGAGTGAAGGTATCATGGAAAAAATCAAAGAGCTTATGGACATCTCTAATAACATGATTGGGAATATGATCATGGATTTATCTCTTGAGATGGAGAAATTTGAAAGACATTATGAAGTTAGGGCTAAAAGGTTCCAAACCCAAATTGATGAAATCTTTTATATACTCCCTTAAAGCAAAAGGTTTAAAATAATTAATGAGGTAGCAAGAGATCCCATTGTCATTCCATTCACTTCCCCACTAAGTGCATCCAAATGAGGGAAGTACATTGTTCTTTAGTTTTTGTTTGTTTTTATTTCTTTTTATATTTGTGTGTTTGTTTAACATTAAGAGTCATGCATGTTTTGGTTTAATTTTTATGTTGTTCATGCATTACTCTCACATTTGGATTGTTATAACCTATTCATATATATAGTCTTGTTCATTAAAGTTTACTTTTCTTTAAGAAATGCTTTAATATTCCTTTAATGATTTTTTTAGAATTTTTAAATTAGGAGAGTAATTTATGGTTAGGAATTTTTACAATTTAATGAACTTAATGCTTACTTTTCTATTAAATAAATGAATTTAGGTGCTTGATGCTTAAGAAAAATGTTTGTAAGTTGGAATTTAAGTCTAAACTTAGTGTGGTTAAATTCTTATGTATTTTAGTTTACTTTTTTTTAAAAAAAAAAGAGATAGAGCATAAAATGCACTCGTTAGGAGCTAAATTTGAAAAGAATATCTTTAAATGCTTATTCTACTCTAATGCTCTTTTTAGAGTAAGAGTATCCAAAGGACCCTTTTTGGAGGTATCCACACTGAGTAGTGTAGGAACGGTAGGGGATATTGAGATTAGGAAGACTTTGAGTGAATAAAAGTTTAAAAGCTTATATGTGCTAAATTTTTAACTTCCAAAATGTTATAATAATTCCTAATTGCTTTCATTTTTCTTAAATGTCAATTATTTGATTTCATGATTTTAATAGAAAAGTATGGTCTTCATATGGCAACAATGCATTCTTGACCTCATATTACTATTTTAATTTTGAGCTTTTAAGGTTTTTATTAAAGGAAGATTAAGGTAGTTAGTCAAGTTAAAGCTAGTTAATGAGCATGCTTTTTTAGGTGAATATGATGTATTCAAGCTTTGCTTGAGGATAAGCAAACATTAAAGTGTGGAGGAATTTGATGAGTATGAGAAATGCATTCTTTTAAGCACTTAATATGTTAGAATTAAGTGTCATTCTAGTTACATTTGTAATCTTTTGTTATGTTTTTCTGTAGTTTAAGTATTTGTGCTACATGACTTGAGTTTGTATTCAATTCTAGTATTTTTATTTTTTTTGTTGTTTTTATGCACTTGGTGTTCAAAGAATAGTGATAGAATGAGGCATAGGACTTTTAAAGGTGATGGAAGTGTCCAAGGAGCATTCAAGGCATAATCTAGCAAGTTTGAGGCTTAGAAGAGGCACATGGTCATATGCATTTTTTCACATGGCCATGTTTGGTTGAAGGAAGGACACATAACCATGGGCACCCACGTGCATAGCCATGCCTAATTATTGAATTCTTGGGAAGACAGGAACACAACCATGTGCCTAAACATGCATGGCCATGTTCCTTACTGCCAGCTTTTTGAAATTTGAATTTTAAAGTACTGTAAAGGGGAATTTGATGGATTTTTTAAAAGGAAACATATTAAGAGGCTAGAGGCTAGGGTTTTATGGGTATGTGGCCTTAAGGAACAAAATATTCAATTCCATTTTCTTATTCTACACTTTTTTTTTTCAAGTTTTATTTTTTCTTTTTATCATCAAAGACTTGGCTTGTTTATATTGGTTTTTGGAGATTGAGGAATAAGGATTGAAGAGCAACAACCTTTTACTATCAAGGGGGTTTTTCTAAATACTTGTTATTATTCATTTTTATTTTGATTAATGATGATGCTTATTTTCTTTTATCCGTCTTATTTATCTTTTATTACCAACATGAGTAGTTAATTTCTTATTATGGTTCTTATATCAATTCAACCATGTAAGAATTGCAAGTAAACCTAAGCCATTAATCTCAATTCATTAGTTATTATTGAACTTAATGTCTTCATAGGATTTATCACCCTTTGATTGAATCTATATAATAAACTTGATTGAGAGATAGGTTCCATTAGATACAAATAATAACCTATTATATGCTTTCTTAGTTGAGAGACATTAAAGCAACTAATATTGATTAAGGGTTGGAGCTTTAGATCGAGTTAACCAACACTTAGTAAGTGAGAGCTATAAATCTAAGATGTTAATTTACTTAGTTAATTATGGGTTTATCAGAGAGGAAAACCTAAGATTCCTTAGATGCCTTCAAATTAGATTAAGGTTAGGTATGGCTTAGGTACTAATTGATCTTTAGAAATGGTTGAATTGATAATATGAACCTAGCTTTTTAAATTGATTGTTAATTATTACATATTTCCTTTATTTAATTTTATTTAATTTCAAACACCATTTTTCATTGTTTAAATAAATAAAGTGTAATTAGTATTATAATACTCAATTTGCAATCCTCATGGGATCGATATTTAATTACTACTTGTACAATTTTGTATACTTGCGAGTATGCATTAACATTCTTCCTCTTAAGATTTATACAGCTCTTCTGTCTGCTAAAAGTTATCTTTAACCTTTGTTGGATGATCAAAATCTTTTTTGAAGTTACTTGCACTAACTTTGGCCCTAATAGTTGACTCTCTCTAACTTTCTAACAAAAGAGTGATATACACTTCCTACCATATAATGCTTTATATGGAGCCATCTCAATACTTTAATGATAACTATTGTTATATGCAAATTCAATCAATGGCAATTGTAAATCCCATTAACTACCAAAATCCATAATACACACTGACAGCATATCCTCTAATGTTTGAATGGTCCTTTATGATTGACCATCAGTTTGAGGATGGAAAGTTATGCTAAAATCAAGTTTTATCCCTAGAGATTTATGTAATTCTTACCAAAAGACTAAAGTAGAAGTAGCTCCACTATCAGACACTATACTCTCTTACACACCATGTAGATAGACAATTCAACTGATATATAACCTGGCCAACCTATCTGTAGTACAAGTCTTCTTAATTGGCAAGAAGTGAGCTAACTTGGTCAACCTATCAACTATTACCCCTATGGCATCATAGCCACTAGATGTTCGAGGCAATCTAGGAAAAAAGTCCATTGCAATCACCTCCTACTTCCATTTAGGAATGGGTAGTTGTTGCAGTAATCTTGAGGGTCTCTGGTGTTCTAATTTCACTTGCTGACATGTTAGACACTTGGATACAAATTTTGCAATGTCCCTTTTTACTTTGTTCCACCAATATGTATCATTCAAATTATAATACATCTTAGTAGAACCTAGATGAATACTATAAGTAGAGAAGTATACCTCTTCCATAATCTCTCTCCTCAACTCATCCACATCCGGCACACAAAGACTAGTGCCTAAATGCAATACACCCACATTATCAATTACAAAGTCCTTAGACTAGCCTTGCTAAACTTTTTTCATAATTCTTTATAACTATGGGTCTTTCCTATAGGTTGGTTTAACTTTATCCAAGTGTACTAATTATACCCTAAATTGAGTAAAAAGGCACTTCTTGGTTATCTTGCACAACAACCCTTAATCAATCAACTCATACAATTCTTTAATGATTGGCCACCTTTCCATGCTAATATGAGTAAGGCTGCCTATGACTTTCTACTCAAAGCATCAACTACCAAATTAGCTTTGCCCAAATGGTATAGAATAGAGCAATTATAATCCTTTAGAAGTTCCATCCATCTTCTTTGTCTTAAGTTCAAATCTCTTTGTTTAAAAATGAACTTCAAGCTCTTGTGATAAGTGCATATTTCACAAGTTACGTAGTATAAGTAATGCCTCTAAATCTTTAAAGAAAACACCATTATTGCCATCTCTAAATTATGAGTAGGATAGTTCAGCTCATGCTTCTTTATCTGATAGGAAGCAAAAGCAACTACTCTTCCATTTTTCATTAATACATGATCCAATCATACTCAAGAAGCATCATAATATACAGTATACTCTTCATTCCTTGAAGGTAAAGTTAACATCAGAGATGAAGTCAACCTGTCTTTAAGCATTTGAAAGTGCTCCTCACATTTATTAGTCCATGCAAATTTTCCATTATTTTGGGTTAACTTTGTTAAAGGTGTGACAATCTTGGATAAATCCTTAATAAATCTCCTATAGTAGCCAGCTAGACCAAGAAAACTCCTTATTTCTATGACTGTTGTGGGTCTCTACAACTACGTAATAGCTTCAATCTTTTTAAGATCCACTTATATGTCATCTTTGGATACTAAATGGCCTAAGAATGCCACTTGATTTAACCAAAACTCACACTTAGAGAATTTGGCATACAGCTGATGCTCCCTTAAAGTTTGAAGCACCATTCTCAAATGCATAGCATGTTCCTCTTCACTCCTTCAATAGACCAAAATGTCATCAATAAACACTATCATGAATTGATCAAAGAATGGCCTAAACACCTAATTCATCAAGTCCATAAAAGCTATTAGGGTATTAGTCAACCCAAAGGACATCATTAAAAATTCATAATGACAATATCTCATCCAAAATGTAGTCTTAGGTATATCACCACTTTTGATTCTTAATTAATGATATCTTGATCTCAAGTCAATCTTAGAGACACAATGTGCCCTTTATAATTGATCAAACAAGTCATCAATCCTTGGGAGAGGATATTTATGCTTGATGGTGACTTTGTTCAACTATCTATAATTAATACAAAGTCGAAAGCTACCATCTCTCTTCTTTATAAACAATACTAGTGCACCCTAAGGAGATGTACTGAGTCTAATGAAACCTTTATCTAGAAAATCTTACAATTGATCTTTAAGTTCCTTTAACTCTATAGGTGCCATCCTATAAGGAGGCACAGAGATAGGATTTGTACCATGTACAATATCAATACAGAATTCTATTTCTCTCTCAAGTGGCAAGCCTGGTAATTCTTCAGGAAAGATATCAGGAAACTCATAGACCATTAGTACATTCTCAACTACCCTCTTTTCTGCCTTTATATCTTAAACCATAGCTAAATAGTTGAATACCCTCTTATAAGGATCTTTCTAGCTATGATTGCAAAAATGAGATTATGAGGAATTGGACTTTTATCACCTTTAAACCGAAATTCCATATAATTTGGAATTTTGAAAATCACTACCTTCTCTCAATAATCCAATGTGGCATAATGTTAAGACAACCAATCCATTCCTAAAATCAAATGAAAATCAACAACATATAATAACAATAATTATGCCAACAACTCTCTACCTTCCACCAACACTAGACAAACAAGAAAGACTACATCTATCCCTAACTCATCACTAAGGTGAGTCACTACAAATAATGGAACTAATAATTTGGTTGGCTTCCATCCCATCTTAGAAGAAACTATAGGTGACACAAAGGAATGAGATGCACTAGGATCAATTAAAATTCTAGTATCAAGATAATATACTGGAAGAATACCTGCCACAATTGCATTAGATGCCTAAGCATCTTAAGGAGTCAGGATGAAAACTCTAGCTTGACCATGGCCTACCTACTGTAATGTAGAGGGATGCATAATTCCTCTGCCACCATATCTCCCTTTAAATCTACCTCCTGAACCATGGCCCTACTGGCCCACATACTGAGTACTACTTCGTTGAGGATATACTAGTGCATGAAACTGAGGAGTCTATTGTACTAGATAGTATATGGACCTTATGGGTATAGTTGTTGATAGCCAAAGTTTAGACATGCTCTAGCAAAGTGCCTAAACTAACCACACCTGAAATATGCTCCTAATGGTAGGTGGCAAGGCCCTTCATGTACTCAATCACAATTAGGACATGCGCTGGGTCCTAAGCTTGTACTACTATACCCATAACTCTGACCATTGTTGTTTTTCATACCTCAAATTTAACTATCCCCAAAAAGGTCTAATGATGAAATGAATCCCTGAGATGACTAGAGTCTGCTTGTTCGTAACACTACTAAAGTGTGTAACTTTTAAAAAACCTAATTGACCCCACCAATGTGCAAAATTGATCACTGAGCCATTAAGTTATGCTTTGACCTTGTGAAATATGAATTATCAAAACAATGAGAGGTTTATTTCAAGAAAACTCCTCTAATAATACTTAGCTTATTGGGCCAATGCAAATTTTGTTAGATCGAGACCTAATTTTAGGAAATAGCAAAAATCAATTTTGATAAAACAAACTTTGGAAACACATCTGGAAGGCTTCAAAACCTCCATAAGTGGTCTTGGAATGGTCCAACACAACCTGAGGATCAGTGTGTATCACTTAGAAGTGTGCATAATTGCCCTTAGGTCTTATTTACTAAAATTAAGGCTAAATTTGGTAAAATGGACTTTGAAAATGCATCCAGAAGATCTAAAAACCTTAGGAACCAACCTCAAAACAGCATGCGCATAACTGAGGAAGTGTGTGTGAAGCGTTAAAGTGCACACGTGGCCATGTAAATGACCATGCACATAATTCTCGATATGCGCATGACCACACCCCCACCACCCTATTCTACCCAATTTTCCCTATAAATAGACCCTTTCACACTCGATTTTGGAGGAGGAGAGCAAGTGGAAATACACACATACTCAAAAAGTGGTCCAATCAAAGGTGCTGGAAATCCCTTTCCATAAAGTTTTTGCTCTCCTATAGCCTTTCTCTTAGGTTGTTAGATCCCTTTTCCACCAAAGCAAGCCTCACCTTTGTCAAAGCATGCTTCAAAGGTATACAATCTAGCATCATTCTGCTATCATTTTGAACCTCTCGATGAGGAAATCTTGATAATCTCTTAAAGTTAAAGCTTTAAAACTTACACAAGCTCAGTCGAGTTTTAAGACCACACAATTATTTTAGCACGTTTATTTTATCGCATTGCATTTCATTTTGCTGTTGCTAGCATTTGGGAATATTGTTGTGCTTGTGTGATGAGACTAGCAATCTTGCATGCTATATGAATAATATATGCTTTATTATGCTCATTTCATATCATCATTTTGCATCCTCTATTTCAGAAATCTCTACTGGGGACACTACTTGCTAATTGACCCGATATTGTCCCTTTCTCTTCTCGATTTTCTAAAAATTGAAAAATCAAGTGGCAACTCCATAAAATCAAAAGTGTCTTATCTCTACTAATCATTTATCCCTATTCTATAAAGTTTCCATATCCCTCAGAAATAGAAAGACTCACACAATGTCCCATGAAAACATACCGCTATCCAAAAGCGAGAAGAAGGGTGGTTACTCATAGTGGCGACTCCACTAGGGACTTCTAAGTAAGAGAGATTAACTAGAAAATGACTACTTCTCATTATGCAATACGCAATTGTATATAGCCCCTCACCACTGCTTTTGCACTACACATCACATGTGCACCACTTGTCCCTAAAAGCCTTAATAATACTAAATGACATTACCACCATGATTCCACTCGAGTCATGGGGTAACAAAGATACAGTATTATCACCTTTAGTCTTTACTTGTGCATTCACTAAACTCATATGACTAGAGTCTGTAACCCAAGTCCTTAAGGGAACGATCGAGTTATCAAAAAAATGCTTGACTCACTAACCGGAGTTTGTAACCCTAGTCATATAAGGGCATTCTCGCTAAAGGAACTCTTAGCCTTTCACCCTAACTTAGATCATGTAGATAAACTAGTAGTAACATCTACTAGGATTCCACTAAGCTATGCATGCTATCCTTGTTCTAACACTGTTCGTTTGACCTGATATCCATAAATGACATGACCCTCCTAGTGTCTATCATCGAATGACATCGTAATGTCAATTTTCATAGAAAATTTATGCTCAGGACCACGTGATTCTCATATACTTTGTGTGAGCCCAAAGCATGAGTAATGATAAGAATTATATACCTAAGCTTGAATAGTCTATGCAAATTAACAAATAACAACATCCCTCGATGACAAAACCTATGAGATGTCATCCATTTATCCTTATCAGATTAAATGAATGGGTTAGGAACCCAACTAGATTATGGACCTTTATGTCAATAAAATCAAGCTGTAAACTATCAAATGATATTCTCATAACTCATAGTAAACATATTGAATATCAATATAGGGGCAAGAACTTGGACTCCCTTTGATTGACCTGGGTCATATACATACGGGCATATATGGGCTTTAGGCATCATTTGAAGCCCAAAAATTGACCCTCACATTGACATTATATGATTATCTCAAGCATATTTGAGTATCATTCCTCAATTTATACTTTGGTTTTGACCAACATAAATTAAAATAAATTAGTTTTGAGAGCAGAACCATAGTCCCCTAATGACTATAAGTTCAAAACCTTATTAGGAAAAAGACTAAATGACCTCATAGAGAAATATAATTATAAGCGAGAGCTTGCTTATGATTGGTTTGTTCATTGTGTTGGAAACTAACCAACTTTAATCATGCATACATGTAGCTAGCATATGATAACCACTATTTTTTTTTACAAGAATTACCATTTTTCATCATAGGATTTTGCATCCACTCCATGCATATATGATCACCCTTTTCTTTTGCAAGCACACATCATGCATCATTCATTTAGCTAACCTTAATAAATGCATAGGAATATGGCATGAGTAACCAATAAGGTACCTCCTATTAATAATTCAAAGATAAGCTAAAAAAGGGGATCCAAAAGTTGCTCACTGATGGCACCATAGCTGAAATCCTCCAAGCCCAAATCAAAACCAAAAGTGCCTGAGATGGGGACAACACACCATTGAGTGAATCCTCTACATTTGTTCACCTAAGGGTAGATAAGGCAAATGGAATTCCCCACACTCCAGTTCAAGTTGATGATGACGATGGGTACACTACTAAGATCTCAAGAATGCACCAAAAGCTACAAAAATTGCTGACATGACCAAACCTAAATTGACAAGGTGGTCATGGCTCAGTTGGAATTTGCCTTCAAAGATAAGGGAACTCATGGCTCCAAAAGCTTCACTAACCTAGCATTGTTCAAAGATGACCCACTTTCATATGATTTTAAGCTACCAAACTTTGCTAAGTTTGATGGAATAGGGGATCTGAGGGTCTATCTAAGGAAATATGCTACCTTCATGGCTACTATAAAGCTTATAGAATCATAAATTATTCAATTCTTCTTCACATCACTAGAGGAAGGACTGAGGGCATGGTTCTTTAACCTTAAAGATGAAATCAAAAGCTATTGGCTAATGCTAACTTAGAAGTTTATCAAGCAGTATGAATACAACACTCAGTTAGACATCACTCAAAGGGACATTGAGACCACAAAGCAGAAACCCAGAGAAGCTTTCTCTGATTATGTAATAAGATGGTGGGGAAAGGCAATCAAGATGAGAAACTATCCTCTTGAGGATGAAAAAATAGAGCTGATAATTAAAGGGGCACTACCACACTTTAGAAAACAAATGATCTTTGCTTATTATTCATCCTTCAGAGCTCTACATCAGGCTGGGACCAGAATTAAGGACAAGGAACCTTAATAAGCCAGAAACACTTTTTGCCGTAATATTGATGCAATACAAATATGCATAGTTATTTATGGTATTTGACTAGTTATTTTCATATTAATTTTTTTTTGAAGTTATGTTTTTAGGATATAAGTGTTGGTTTTATTTCCAAATGCCTTTATGGTTTGTGTGTCTTATATGTGTTTTTAGGTCAAATTGGTTGATGAAAAAGACTTTGAAATGATTTGGAAGAAATGTGAAGTTTTCAAAGCAAAATGAAGTTGAAATCGAGGTTATGTTGGCTCATTATGATTGGATTGAGTCATTACAAAGACCCAACGTGCCAAGTCGATCCTCTGTGCCAACTCGTGCCTTGTGATATAGTACAAATATGCATACTTATTTAGAGTATTTTAGTGATTATGTTGTTTACTTTGGTTGTGATTTTGTGTTTTTATGTTTTGATTATGTGATTTCTACCTTCCAAATGCATTTTAGGTTTCTTTGTATGTTTTTATGTGTTTTTAGGTCTAATGATCAATGGAAAAGGACTTGAGGATGAATTATCTCAAATGTGGAGGTTGTAAAGAAAATGGAAGTCAAGTTCATGTCTATGCCGACTCATTACAGAGGGATGACTCGTGACAGAAGCATTATGTGCCAACTCGTGGCAAGAAGGACAACTTGTGACAATCACAAGCCATCTCTTCCTAGCTTTGCATACTTATTTTATTTTGCTTATAACTTCATCCACAGACATCAAAATGAGGTGATTCAAGTTGCATTTGAAAGATAACTCAAAGAAACACAACTTTTATAAGGGAACTCTCCATAGATAAAGTTATTTAGGTGGAAAAAAATGCCCTTAAAGTTATGTATTCTGCATAGGGTTGTAACCCTTCATGTCAAAGGGTTCCTTTCTATTTTGTAACTTCTTGTAACCACCTCTAAGATCTATATATAGGTCATTAGTGCCTTGTACACGAGGAGAGAGGGATGAAAAAAAAAGATAGAATTTAGACATATTATCTTATAAAATTACTATTGAGTTTCTTATTTATTTAGAGAGTTCATTCTTCCTTTCTATTTTTTTTCTCTTATTTATCTAAGTTTAAGAAGAAGGAAGCAAACCATTTTTTTCTACAAAGAGAGATCATTTTTGGCTTGAAGACAATTAAAAGGGTTTTATAAACTCAATCTCTTCTCTTCTAAATTATTTTTGATTGTCTTTTGATTTAATTAACCATGTATATTGGCTAAGTATTTGAAGGAATTGCAATGTTAATCAAATAAGGATTATATATTCATGCTTGCTATTTGATTTGAATTTAATTAGTACAAAATTGTGTTATGTATGCTTGATCACCATGTGTAATTTGTAAACCAGTTTATTTACAATAAGAGTTAGAATATTTTGGTGGAACTTTGATTGGATTCACTTAAGAATTGAATTCATTTGGAAATAAAGAATTCATCTTAAGGGAATAATTAGTAGATTTGCTTGTGCTTCCCTTGTCTATCTCTATATACACTGAGAGAGCTTGTAGACTCTAGACGGGAATATCCTAGATTGACAATGAGAGTTTCTTTTTAGGATTTATTTGGTATAATGATCTTTATGGTTTCTTCCTATCTCTGCAATACACCGAAAGAGCTTGTAGACTCTAGGAAGGAACACTTCTTATTGAAAATGAGAGTTGGTTTTAGGAACTTTACTTTAATTTGACAATGAGAGTTTCTTTTAAAGATTATATGCACTAATTTCTAGTCATTAAGTCAAGAATAATTAATTGATATATCCTTATTGATTATAATTGTAATTCTTCTATGTGTTTGGACAAGAACCTATAGTAATTATAGTTTTAGTATTAGAGTAGTTATTTTGATTGTAATTTATTTACTCGATTATTATTCTGATCTTATTTACCTATCCATCTTAGTACCTATTCGATTAATACAACATTACCCAAATTCCATGTGGGTCAATACCCTACTTGCTCTATATTAAGTCCTAGAGACTATGGTATTATAATTTGACCCGCTTCAAATTTTGGCATCATTGCTGGGGAATTTGATCTGTAATTTTTATTAATTTAGGGTAGAGAAAGGTTGTTTTAGGCCTTGTTTTTTTTTATTTTTTATTTTTTATTTACTAGATATTTTTTTATTCTAAAAAAAATTTTAATCGTAGAGTTATAATTTGTTAATGCTTACTAGGAGTACTAGTGATAGTAACTTGCTTTTTGATCTTGACATTGATCTAACCATACATACTTTGCGTAGGGAACAAAGGCGAAGGATAGAGAACCAATTGAACTTCAATAGAATGGCTCAATTAGAGAGAAGCACATTAGGTGATTTTGCCATTCCTGATATCTCGGGTAGTTTTGGTGGAATTGTGGCTCTGACTATTGCCAATAATAACTTTGAGATCAAGCTAAGTGTTATCCATATGGTACAAAATAATCATTTTGGAGGCTTACAAGGAGAGGATCTTTATGCTCACATTTTGACTTTCCTCAATGTGTGTGCAACCTTCAATATAAATGGAGTGACGGATGATGCAACACAGCTGAGGCTTTTTCCATTTTCAGTCAAGGAAAAGGCATAACTATGGCTTGCAAGTTTGCCTAATGAATCAATTACCATATAGGACCAATTGAAGCAAGCATTTCTGCACAAATATTTTCCACCAAATAAGACAGCCAAGTTTTGGAATGAGATCACTACTTTCAAGCAAAATGGGAGTGAGATAATCTATTCAGCTTGGGAAAGGTTTAAGGAACTACAAAGGTAATGTCCACATCATGGTTTGCTGGAATGGATGATCCCTTAAATCTTTTATAACGGATTGACGGATGAGAATGGAAAACATCGTCATTGCGGCTTCTGGTGGGAAATGGATGGATAAAATAGCTAGAGAGGCAGTTACATTGCTTGAGGAACTTGCATCTCAAGGGTACATGGGTGAAGAAACTACTATGGCAAAGGCAAGAAGAGTTTTGGAACTTGATACAATCAATATGCTTAGTACAAAAGTGGATGCCCTCACCAAAATGGTAAGTAAATCTCAAGTTAATTCATTAGAATGTACTAACCTTGTTTGTGAGACTTTTGGAGGACCTCATTCATATTCTCAATATAATATGAGTGCCAATGAAGATGTGAATTATATCCAAGGAGGTTTCAACCAAAGAGTGGGACTTAACTCAAACTCATATAACCCTTAATGGAGGAACTATCCTAGATTCTCATGGTCAAACCCGTCTTCCCAATTGAACCCCTAAATTAACCCAAACACCAAACCTCAAAACCCACCTGGATTCCTTATAAAGCAACAACCCTTCAATCATCCCCAATCTAAACCTAACCTAGAGAACTTTATAGAGCAATTTGTCAACCAACAAATTACCATTAATAAACAAAATGAGGAGCAATTTAAACAAATATCTTCTAAGCTTGAACAAATTACTGCTCATAATCGAATCCTTGAAACACAAATTGCCCAACATACTTCTTCCTCTAATGCTAAACCCTTAGGAAAGCTTCCAAGCCAACTGGAGTATGCATAAAAGGAGACTTGCCAAGCAATTACTTTGAGGAGTGGTAAAGAGGTTGAAAGGAGCTCTAGTAAGAAAAAAATAATAATGGTTGATGATGAAGAGCTAGGGATCAAAGAAGGGGAGGTTAATGGTATAAAAAAAAAGATAAGAGTAAGTTGCAAACTAAGAAAGAAGATGCTACATCACCACAGGTGGATATTAAAACTCTTCCTTTCCCTCAAAGGTATATAAGGCATAATTTGGATAAGAAATTTGGAAAGTTCCTTGATTATCTAAAAGAGATCACAATCACTATACCATTTCTGGAGGCAATAAGGGACATGCCTGCATGGGGTAAGTTTTTGAAGGATATTGTTAACCATAAAAGAAAGATTGAAGGCTATGGTTTGTTATCTCTTATCAAAGAATCTAAAGCCATGTACTCCAAGTCTCCACTGAAGCTCAGGGATCCTGGTTCATTTACAGTTCCTTGTAAATTGGAGGTATGCATTTTAACAATGCTTTATGTGATATTGATGCTAGTGTTAGCCTTATGCCTTATTCAATTTACAAAAAGCTTAACTTGGATGACCTTAAGCCTACCAACATGTCTCTTTCCTTAGCGGATAAATCTGTTACATATCCACTTAGGATTTTAGAGAATGTGCCAACAAAAGTAGGTAAGTTTGTGATACCAGCAGATTTTGTTGTGTTGGAAATGGAATAGGATCTCAAAATTCCAATCTCGTTTGGAAGACCATTTTTACGACAACATGAGCAATTTTAAATATGAAGAATAGGAAAATCACATTGGAAGTGGAAAATGAATCCATAGAATTTGATGTGTTAAATATAGTAAAGTCAACACCTATAGAAGTGGCAAGTAGAGTTGATTCTATTGATGCTGTTGATGTTATTGAAGGATGTATAGAAGAAGTAATTCATGAATGTTTAAAAAGTGATTCTATGGAGCTAAATAAGGTTCATGAACCTAATGAGCAAGTTTTGGAGATAAGCCCATATCAACCTTTTCAAATAACATCAAGATTTGAATCTTTAAGGAGGGAAGATGATCCAGAGGCTACTACATCAAGTGAAAAGTTAGATTTAGAGCTCAAGCCTTTACTATCAAATCTCATATATGCATTTCTTGACTCTAATTTTCAATATCCTTTTATTGTTAATTCATCTTTTCCTAATGATTATGTTGATGCTTTGTGTGATAAGTTGCATAGTCATAAAAATGCTATTGGTTATTCTATTAATGATTTAAAAGGCATTAGTCCTAAAATATATATGCATAGAATTCTTTTAGAAGATAACGCCAAACCTTCTATTGAAGGTCAAAGGTGATTGAATCCCACTCTTAAGGAAGTGGTAGGAAAAGAGGTGACTAAGTTACTTGATAATAGAATTATTTATTCCATATTTATTCTATTATTGATAGTAATTGGATAAGCCCTGTTCAAGTTGTTCCAAAGAAGGGAGGTTTAACTATTGTTAGGAATGAATCTAATGATTTGATACCTATTAGAACTATCACTGGATGGTGTATGTGCATTGATTATCATAAATTAAATATAGCAACCAGGAAGGACCATTTCCCATTGCCTTTTATTAACCAAGTTTTAGAGAGGCTAGCTAATTTTTCTTGTTTTTGTTACCTAGATGGACTTAGTGGATTTTATCAAATCCCTATTCACCCTGAAGATTAACCTAAGACTATGTTTACATGTCCTTATGGTACTTTTGCTTTTAGGCGTATGCCTTTCGGTTTATGTAATACACCTATAACTTTTCAACGATGCATGTATTCAGTATTTAGTGATTTGCTTGATGATTATATAGAAGTTTTTATGGATGACTTTAGTGTCTATGGTACTAACTTTTCACATTGTTTAGACAATCTATCTAAAGTTCTTGATAGTGTATCGAACATGGATTGGTCTTGAATTGGGAAAAATGTCACTTTATGGCTCAAAAAGGAATTGTTCTTGGTCACTCAATTTCAGAGAGGGGCATTGAAGTTGATAGAGTGAAGATAGAAGTAATCGATAAATTACCTCCTCCTAAATGTGTTAAGGATATAAGAAGCTTCCTTGGGCATGCAGGATTTTATAAGAGATTTATCAAGGATTTTTCAAAGATCGCCAAGCCATTGTGTAAGTTACTTGCTAAGGATGCAGTATTTGAGTTTGATGATGTGTGTCTTGATGCATTTAACACCTTAAAAAGTGCTCTTGTATCTACACCTATTTTGCAACCACCTAATTAGGAGGAGCCATTTGAAATAATGTGTGATGCTAGCAATTTTGCTATGGGAGTTGTTTTGTGTCAAAGGAAGGAAGGCAGGCCTTATGTGATTTACTATGCAAGTAAACTACTTGATGAAGCTCAAATCAATTATACCACTATAGAAAAGGAGCTGCTAGCTATTGTTTATGCATTTGACAAGTTCATATCATACCTTGTGGGGTAAAAAGTGATTGTTTATTCTGACCATGCTGCTCTTAAATATCCTTTGATCAAGAAGGATGCAAAACCTAGAATTTTAAGATGGATTTTGATGCTACAAGAATTTGATTGGGAAGTCCGAGATAAAAAGGGAAGTGAAAACCTAATAGCGGGCCATCTATCAAGGCTAGAACAAGATGGATTAAGGGAGCTTGATGATGGTGTACCAATCAGTGAGTCATTTCATCATGAACATCTTCTAAATATTACATCAAAAGAACTTCCTTAGTTCGCCGACATTGCCAATTATCTTGTAAGTGGAGTTCTTCCTTATGGTATGGATTATAAACAAAAGAAAAAGTTCTTGAATGATAGCAAATTCCACTATTGGGAGGAGCCCTTACTCTATAAGCGATGTGTGGACGAATTAATTAGAAGGTGCATTCCTCAAGATGAAATCCAAGAGGTTTTGAAGCATTGTCATTCTTTGGAAGTTGGAGGATAATTTGGAGCATCAAAGACAACATCTAAGGTACTACAATCTAGTTTTTAGTGGCCTAACTTGTTTAAAGATGCTAGAGAATTTGTGCTCACATGTGATAAATGTCAAAGGATGGGTAACATATATAGGAAGCATGAGATGCCTTTGAAAGGAATTCTTAAAGTTGAAATTTTTGATATGTGGGGAATAGACTTCATGGGTCCTTTTCCTAGCTCTTTAGGCTATAAGTATATTTTGGTTATGGTTGATTATTTTTCAAAATGGGTAGAGGCAATGCCAGCCTTGACTAATGATGCTAGAGTAGTCAAGAAAATGCTTAAGAAGGTAATTTTCCTTAGATTTGGTACCCCTAGAGCATTGATAAGTGATGGAGGTTCCCATTTTTGCAATCATGTGATCGAAGCTCTTTTGAAAAAATATGGAGTGACACACAAGGTTGCTACACGATATTACCTACAAAAAGTGGGCAAGTTAAGGTAAGTAACCGGGAGATTAAATGGATTCTTGAAAAAAGGGTTTCTTCCTCAAGGAAAGATTGGGCATTAAAGCTTGATAATGCATTATAGGCATATAGGACACCATTTAAAACTCCAATAGGCCTTACTCCTTATCAGCTGATATATAGGAAGTCATGTCACGTACCCGTTGAGCTTGAGCATAAGGCATATTAGGCAATAAGAGCTTTGAACTTTGATATGATAAAGGTAGGTAAGAAGAGGTTACTTCAACTCAATGAATTGGATGAATTAAGAATGAATGCTTATGAAAATGCAAGGTTGTACAAGGATAGAAATAAATTATGGCATGATAAACATTTAATAAAGAAAGAATTTCATGAAGGGAGAGGTTGTTTTGCTTTACAATTCAAGATTGAAGTTATTCTCGAGCAAGTTGAAGTCCAGATGGTCGAGTCCATTTAATGTTGTCAAATTTCATCCTTATGGTGCCATAGAGATATCGAATGATAAGGGTGAAATATTTAAGGTAAATGGACACCGCCTCAAACCCTACTTGATCGGTGAGGCAACTACTTCAAGTCAATCTATATCCCTCTCTAAAACTTAATGGAATTAAGGTATGTTCATTACCACATTTCCTTTATTACACATTTTTACTATATGTTTCTAGTTTATTTTTATTGCATTTCATTCTAGTTAACAATTTTATTTTAGATTTTTAGACTTACTTTTATTACACATTTTTATTGTTTCAAATTCTCTCTTTTTGGTTATTTTATTTACACACATTTCATTATTAAGATATTCTTAGTTAACGTATATTTTTAGTTTATGATTAGTATATTTTTCATTTTTTATTCTATTTACATACATTTCTTTTATACATTTCATGTAGTTAGCAATTTATATGACATATAGGCTTTTTGCATATTGTCATGACTCGTTACAGCATAACGAGTCCATATTCAAGAGAACGACTCAATTTGTTGATGCATGACCGTCACGAGTCATCCCAGTGGAATGACTCATTATAGAACCTTGGCGTGCCGACTCAACCACCCATGCCGAGTCGTCCTTTCTTCCCACCCATATGTATTTTACACATACTCGCACATACACTTACACAAGCTTTCAATCTGCATTTTTAACATCTTTAGGTCATATTTATTTCCTTTTAAATTTAATTTTGAAATGAAAAAGTGTTTCATTTCCCAAAGAGGTGTCGTACCTTTTCACTTACACACACACCTTTGCAAATCTTTCTTACACACCCATTCCCTGTGCCTTACACCCCTACACCTTGCACCACTCTAATACCTATATATACCCCCTTTTGACCATCCTAACCATTCATACAATCCATTCTTAAGAACCTATAAAAATTTTAGCAAATTCCCCATACTTTCATCTTCTTCATTCTCTCTTCCAAAATAATAAAAATCTTTCCATTTTCTTCTCACAGAAACCCTAACCAAAAATCTACACCCTTTACCTTCCATTTTCTCTATTTTCTTTACTTTATTTTCACTTTTTATTATCTTCATATTTCTACACTTCTATCACTACTTTTATTCACGAGAGTTTAGCAATATGGGTAAGACTAGAGCATCATCTTCCAAGAGGCCTCATGTTGAAGAATCCCCTTAAGAGGAAGATGAGAATCTCAGTAAGCTTTACAAAGCCAAGTTCCTCATCTTATCTCATGAAGAAGGAGCAAAGTTGACAACCATAAGGTTTAGAGAAATATTGGCTTGGAAGTATATGCCTAAAGTGGTTATGTTTATTGAATTTGATAGAATGGTGAATCAATGTGGTCTTAAAAAGTTTGTTTCAATGCATGAGGACACATATGTGGATTTAACCATTGAATATTACACCACTATTGATGTTCATGCCACCAACTCACAAATCCTGGAATTTAGGTTAGAAGGCAAGCAACACCAACTCACTTATAGTTTCATGAGTCGAGAATTTGGATTTAAGAAGGATGGATTGTGTGATCCCCCTTCTAACTTTAAGTTGCATGAATTCTAGACTTTCTTGACTGATTTGCACACTCCTTTTCAACCCAAAAAAGTAAAATCTATGTTCATAAAGGATGTAAAATATTGGCTGCTACATAAAGTCTTGGCATGTGTCATTTTTCACAAGTTTGAATTCAATAGGGTTTTTGCACAAGAGATGTTCCTTATGTGGATTGTTGGCCCTATTGGATTTTCAACCAATTTTTGGCTTATGCTCCACGTAAGGACGCACCCCTAACACATGGCCACATAATTACAATTGTAGTAAAAGCTTTGAACATCGATCTTTCCAGGTAGACTCAAAAAGTTAAGTGTTCTTATTTTACTAACCATGCCCTCATAAGAGGAGAAGTTGTTGATGCAGGTTTGAGGTTCATTCCCGCCCGCTCACAATCTTATTGGCGAGGCCTTCCCAGGGCAACCCTAGTTGAGGAACCAATCCCTATTTACCAATCTATGGAAGAGGAGGAAGAGGCACTTCCATAATACTAACCTTTTGGCAACGTTCCCCTCCTTACATACCCCCTACAAAGTGCACCGGGTTCTTCAAGTGACCACCCACCTATATAGGATCAAATTATGAACAACCAAATTTCTATGCAAGGGCAATTGAATGCCTTAGAACGTCACCAATAGCAACTTAATCATCGTCAATGAAGGATGGAGTACAAATTGGACCAGTACTTCACTCAAACTGGGTGCTCAATTGACTCTCCACCCACCACCCCCATCGATGACTAGGGAAGTTTTTCTTTTCCTTTCCCTTCTTTGTTTTTCAATACATTGGGGACAATGCATGTTTTATGTGTGGGGGAAGGATACTAGTTATATATTAGGGTGTTTTATATATATGTGCGTTCTATATTTGTGTTTGTGTTTTTTTGTTTATTGTTCATGTTTGTGTATTTGTACTATTTTGTCATTCATTTTGCTCCTATATATATAATAGTAGCCATCCTTATTAGTCTTTTTAATTTTGATCAAAGTTAATATGTTTTGTTAATAATAAATTTTTAATGCTCAATTGGTAGAAGTTTAAGTTTCATGTAGTATAGGTAATAAGTTTATGCTTTTATCTCTTTTTATTATTTTTAAAGTCTAAGAAATGTATTAGTCAACTTGTTAACTATGCTTAAGGCTAGTTAGTAATGTTTTAAACCTTGGTATTCTTAGAGTCTTAAGTAATTTTAGAGAAACTATAGCCATAATACCTAGACACTCACTTTTCAATAATGGATGAGGACTAGTTATTGAAATAATAATAATTAGTAAATAATGCTTGTGATATTATGCATCTTGAGTAAGTTGTGTGCATTTGTGTTTGCTCCTCATTTGCATTCATTCAAAAAGGGATGTGTTATGTCATAAGTCGATGGATCTCGAGTAATTTTTGTGCATTTGTGTTTGCTCTTCATTTGCATTCATTCAGAAAGAGCCCATCTAGAAAATTTGCTTTTAAATTTTTTTTTGTCTAAAAATGCCATGAAAAGAGTGAGTTGAAGAGTGTTCTTAAAATTGTCTCAAAGTTACTTTTGCCTCTACAGTTCCTTAGTCTAAAGCATAACTATTTTTCCTAAATAGCTTGGTTAGAACTTTGACTTTGCATTTTTTATTTTTTTCTTAGTAAATTGAGATAATTGGGTAAAATTGTTGCTTAAACTATGAGGCTTGTTTATTCTATCATTCTTGAGCATTGTCATTAAGTCAAGAATAATTAATTGATATATCCTTATTGATTTTCATTGTAATTCTTATGTGTGTTTTGACAAGAACCTATAGTAATTGTAGTTTTAGTATTAGAGTAGTTATTTTGATTATAATTTATTTGCTCAATTATTATTATGATTTTATTTTCCTATCCATCTTAGTACCTATTCAATTAATACAACATTACCCAAATTCCCTATGGATTGACACCCTACTTGCTCTATATTAAGTCCTATAGACTAGGGTATTATAATTTGACCCGCTTCACCTTGGTGCCAAGTCGTCCCAAGAAGCCTATCACTTTCCAATTCTAAGCAATCTTCGTATTTCAGCCATAACTTCTTCTATAGACATCCAAATGAGGTGATTTAAGTTGTGTTAGAAAGATAACTTAACAATATAGAACTTTTATGAAGGGACCTTCTAAATATAATGTCATTTAGATGGACAAAAAAGCATTTTAATTTGCTATATTTTCAAAAGAGTTGTGATCCTTCATCTAAAAGGTGCCTTTTCAATTGTAACTTCTTGTAACTACCTCTAAGGTCTATATATACATCATTGTGACCTATAGAGAAAAAAAGGATACAAATGCAAAGATATAATATTATTTTATCTTAAGATAAATTACTACTTAGTTTTTTATTCGAAGTTCATTTTTAGAAGGCAAAGCTAATCAAGAAGAAAGGAAGATCATTTTGGCCAAGCAATATTAGAAGATATCTTTAAGGGTTTTATTAACTCAATCTCTTCTTTTCTATATTGTATTTTGATTATCTATTCATTGAACTAACCATGTATATTGGCTAACTCTTTATAGGAATTGAAATGAATGATTGAATAAGGATTCCATATTTCTAACTTTGTTTTATGATTTGATTTCTATTAGTGCAATTTGATGTTGTGTATGATTGATCATTATATATAACTTATGAATCAAATTACTTATAATGAGAATTGAAGAAATTCGATGGAAGAATAATTGAAGTCATTTAAGTAATGAATATCACTTGGAGATAAGGGATTCATCTTAAAGGAATAAGCATTAGTGTTTAATGTTGTTTATTTTTTCTCTATCTCTGCAAAGACATAAGAGTGCTTGCAGACTCTAAGAGGAAATACTTCTAATTGATAATGAGAGTTACTATTAGGGATTTTAACCTTTATTTGACAATAAGAGTTGCTTTTAAAGATTATATGCACTAATTTCCAATCAATATATATATATATATATATATATATATATATATATATATAAGAACATTTATTTCATCCTTCTTTGATTATCATTGTAATTCTCCTTATTAATCTTTGTTAAGAACTTATAGTAGTAATTAAAATAATTCAATATTACTATAGTTTATTTATTACTTCAATTCTTAAAACCTATTTTGATTTTACTTTGCCTATCCATCTAATTATCTATCCAGTTAATACAAGGTAGTACCAAATTCCTAAGTGTTCGACACCCTACTTGCTCTATGCTAAGTCCTTAAATACTAGGGTTTACAATTTGACCCACTTTAAATTTTTGGCACCGTTGTCGAGGAATTTTTCTTTATTATCTTTATTAACTTAGGGTAGAGAAAGGTTGTTTTAGGCCTTGTTTTTATTTTACTTGTTAATTTTTAGTCTTAATTTATTAGATTATGAATTTACATTTATAGATGCTTACTAGAAGTATTAGTGATAATAATTTGTACTTTGATCCTAAAATTGATTTACTTATATGTAATTTGCGTAAGGAACAAAGACAAAGAAGAAAGAACCAACTGAATTCGAATAATATGGCTCAACCGGAGAGAACGACATTAGGTGATTTTGTGATGCCCGACATCTCGGGTAGTTTCGGTGGAATCGTGGCTCTGGCTATTGCCAAAAAAAAAACTTTTAGATCAAGCTAAGTATCATCCAAATGGTGCAAAATAATCAGTTTGGAGGATTACAAGGAGAAGATCCTTATGCTCACTTATTGACCTTCCTTAATATGTGTGAAACCTTCAAGATTAATGGAGTGACAAATGATGTAATAAGACTCAGGCTCTTTCCATTTTTGATTAGGGACAAAGCATAACTTTGGCTTGTAAGTTTTCCTAGTGAGTCAATCACAACATAGGATCAATTGAAGCAAGCATTTTTGCACAAATATTTTCCACCACACAAGATGGCTAAGTTTCAAAATAAGATTACCACTTTCAAACAAAGTGGAAATAAGATAATCTATTCGGCTTGGGAGAGGATTAAGGAACTTCAGAGCCAATGTCCATATCATGGTTTGCCAGAATGGATGATTCCTCAAATTTTCTATAATGGATTGACTGATGAAAATAGAAACATTGTCAATGTAGCATCTGGTGGGAAATGGATGGATAAAACTACTAAAGATGTCGTAACCTTGTTAAAAGAACTTACATCTTAAGGGTATAGGGGTAAGGAAATCACAATGGCAAAAACAAAAGGAGTCTTAGAACTTGATACAATCAAAATGCCGAATGCAAAGGTTGATGCTCTCACCAATATGGTAAGTAAATTTCAAGTTAATTCATTAGAGTGTACTAATGTTGTTTATGAGACTTGTGGAGCATCTCATTCATATTCTCAATGCAATATGAGTATTAATAAGGATATGAGCTATGTCCAAGGAGGTTTCAACAAAAGAATGGGTCTCAACTCAAATACATACAACCCCCAGTGGAGAAACCACCCTGGATTTTCATGGTCAAACCCGTCCTCCCAATTCAACCCCCAATTCATCCTAAACACCAAACCCCAAAAGCCACCTGGATTTTCCATTAAGCAACAATCTTTCAATTCTAACTAATCTAAACCTAACCTTGAGAATCTTATAGAGTAGTTTATTAATAAACAAATAACCATCAACAAACAAAATGAGGAGCAATTCAAACAACTAACTTCTAAGCTTGAACAAATTGCTACTCATAATCGCATCCTTGAAACATAAATTACCTAACAAGCCTCTTCATCTACTATTAAACCCTTGGGGAAACTTCTTGGTCAACCGGAGTATACTCAAAAAGAGACTTGTCAAGCCATTTCTTTAAGAAGTGGTAAGGAGGTTGAAGGCAGTGATAGTAAGAAAAAAATAGTGGTGGTTGATGATGATGAGGTAGGAATTGAAGAAGCGGAAGTTAGTGGTACAAAAGATGATAATGGAGCAATGAAAAGTATGAATGGAGATGCTACCATGCCACCTAAGGACGATGAACCCAAAGTAGATTTCAAAACACTTCTTTTTCCTCAAAGGTACATAAGGCAAAATTTGGATAAATAATTTGGCAAGTTCCTCGATTACCTCAAGGAACTTACCATTACTATACCATTTGTGGAAGCAATAAGAGATATGCCAGCATGGGGTAAATTTTTGAAAGATATTATAAATCATAAGAACAAGCTTCAAGATTATGGCTTAGTATCCCTTGTTGAAGAGTCTAAGGTTATACACTCTAAGTCACCCCCAAAGCTCAAAGATCCCGGATGTTTCACGATTCCTTGTGTCATTGGAGGTACTCATTTTGATAAAGCATTATGTGATATTGGTGCTAGTATTAGCCTTATGCCCTATTCTATCTATAAAAAGCTTGATTTAGAAGAAATTAAGCCTACCAATATATATTTATCCATGACAAACAAGTCTATCACTTATCCACTTGGCATTCTTGAGAATGTGCCAACTAAAGTTGGTAAGTTTATGATCCCAGCTGATTTTGTTGTTTTGGAAATGGAGGAAGATCTTGAGATTCTGATATTGTTTGGAAGACCATTTTTAATGACAGTAGGAGAAATAATTGATATGAGGAAAGGAAAGATCACATTGGAAGTGGATAATGAGCACATGGAATTTGATGTGGTCAAAATCATGAAGTCTACACTAGTGGAAGTAGCAAGCTAAATTAAATCCATAGATATTGTTGATGAGTGCATTGAAGAAATGATTTATGATCATTTAAAGCAAAATCCTATGGAAATAAACATGTTGCCAAAAGTTAATGAGCATCTTATGGAAGTGACTACATATCAACATTCACATTGGCCATTAAGGTTTGAACCTTTAAAAAGAGAGGAGGATCCAAAAGATACTACATCAAGTGAAGGATTCAAATTAGAGCTCAAGCCTTTGCCTTCAAATTTAAGATATGCATTTCTTGACTCTAATTTTAAATTTCCTTTTATTATTAACTCATCCTTGCCTAGTGATAATGTTGATGCTTTATGTGATGAATTGAATAAACAAAAGAATGCTATTGGTTATTCCATAATTGATTTGAAGGGAATTGGTCCTAATATTTGTATGCATAGAATTCTTTTAGAGGATCATGCCAAGCCTTCCATGTAAGGTCAAAGGCAATTAAATCCCACTCTTAAGGAAGTGGTTAGAAAAGAGGTGACTAAGTTACTTGATAATGGAATTATATAATCCATTAGTGATAGTAAATGGGTAAGCCCCGTTCAGATTATTCTAAAAAATGGTGGCTTAACCATTGTTAGGAATGAATCTAATGATCTAATACCTACTAGAATTGTCATGGGATGGTGTATGTTCATTGACTATAGAAAAATCAATAAATAAACTAGGAAAGATCAATAAAGCAACTAGGAAAGATCATTTTCCATTGCCTTTCATTGACCAAGTTCTTAAGAGACTAGCTAAATTCTCTTATTTTTGTTATTTGGATGGACTTAGTAGATTTTATCAAATCCCTATTCACCCCGATGATCAAGCTAAGACCATTTTTACTTGTCCATATGGTACATTTGCCTTTAGGCATATGCCTTTTGGTTTATGCGATGCACCTGCAACTTTTCAAAGATGCATGTTTTCCATATTTAGCGACCTACTTAATGATTGTGTAGAAGTTTTTATGGATGATTTTAGCATATATGGTACTAACTTTTCTAATTGTCTAGACAATCTATCTAAAGTTCTTGACAGGTGTATTGAGCATGGATTGGTCTTGAACTAGGAAAAATGTCATTTCATGGCACAATAGGGGATCATTCTTGGACATTTAGTTTTTAAGAGAGGTATTGAAGTTAACAGAGCAAAGATAGAAGTAATTGCCAATTGCCACCTCCAAAGTCTGTTAAGGACATATGAAGCTTTCTTGGACATATGGGTTTTTACAGAAGGTTTATCAAAGATTTTTCTAAGATTTTAAAGCCATTATGTAAATTGCTAGCCAAGGATGCTAGTTTTGAGTTTGATGATGCATGCCTAGAAACATTTGAGATTTTAAAGAAGGCTCTTATTTTAGCACCTATTTTGCAACCACCTAATTAGGAGCAACCATTTAAAGTAATGTGTGATGCAAGCAACTTCGCGGTAGGGGTTGTTTTAGGTCAAAGAAAAGAGGGTAAGCCCTATGTGATTTACTATGCTAGCAAGCTTTTGGATGATGCTCAAATCAATTATACCACTTTAGAAAAGGAGCTGCTTGCTATTGTTTATGCATTTGACAAGTTTAGAGCATATATTGTGGGATAAAAAGTGATTGTTTATTTAGATCATGCTGCTCTCAAGTACCTCCTAAGCAAGAAGGATGCAAAACCTGGGCTCTTACAATGGACATTGATGCTCTAAGAGTTTGATTGAGAAGTGACAAATAAGAAAGGAAGTGAGAATTTAGTTACGAATCATCTGTCAAGATTAAATCAAGAAGGACTGAAGAAGCATAATAATGGTGTGCCAATTAATGAGACATTTCATGGTGAACATCTTCTCAATGTTGCTACTAAGGAACTTCCATAGTTTGCGGATATTGCAAACTATATTGTGAGTGGTGTTCTTCCTTATGGTATGGATTATAGACAAATGTAAAAGTTCTTGCATGATAGTAAATTCCACTATTAGGAGGAGCCATTACTTTAAAAAAGGTGTGCAGATGGTTTGATTCAAAAATGCATTCCCCAAGATGAAGTACAAGATGTTTTGAAGCATTGTCATTCTTTGGATGTTGGAGGACATTTTGGAGCTTCAAAGATAGCATCTAAGGAACTACAATCTGGTTTTTGGTGGCCTACTTTGTTTAAGGATGCTAGAGAATATGTGCTTATATGTGATAGATTTCAAAGAATGGGTAACATATCAAAGAAAGATGAGATTCCTTTAAAAGGGATTCTTGAAGTTGAGATCTTCGATGTTTGGGGTATAGACTTCATGGGTCCATTCCCTAGTTCTTTAGGCTCCAAGTATATATTGGTGATGGTTGATTATGTTTCTAAATGGGTGGAAGCAATTCCGACCTTCACTAATGACGCTAGAGTGGTAAAGAAGATGCTCAAGAGAGTAATTTTTCCAAGGTTCGGTACCCCTAGAGCATTAATAAGTGATAAAGGTTCTCATTTTTGTAATCATATGATTAAGGTTCTATTGAAGAAGTATGGGGTGACACATAAGGTTGCTACTCCATATCACCCACAAACAAGTGGGAAAGTAGAGTTGACCAATAGAGAGATTAAATGGATTCTTGAGAGAATGATATCTTCTTCAAGAAAAGATTAGGCATTGAAGCTTGAAGATGCATTATAGGCATATAGGACAGCTTTCAAAACTCCTTATCAATTAATCTATGGGAAATCTTACCATTTACCCATTGAGCTTGAGCATAAGGCATATTGGGCAATAAGAGCTTTGAACTTTGACATGATGAAGGTAGGTAAAAAAAGGTTACTTTAACTCAATGAACTAGATGAATTAAGAATGAATGCCTATGAGAATGCTAAGTTGTACAAGGATCCTACCAAATTGTGGCATGACAAGCATTTACTAAAGAAAGAATTTCATAAAGGATAGTTTGTTTTGCTTTACAATTCAAGATTGAAGTTGTTTCCAGGCAAGTTAAAATCTAGATGGTCGGGTCCATTCAAGGTAGTAAAAGTTCATCCTTATGGTACAATTGAGATATCAAATAATAAGGGTGAAGAATTTAAGGTTAATGGTCATCGCCTTAAGCCTTATTTGATCGATGACACAATTGAACAAGGTCATTCCGTCTCTCTTTCTATACCTTATGCTACCAAAGGTAAGGTCAAGCAATAGACCTTTAAATTTAGCATGGTAAGCTTTAACACATTCTTTATTTTATTACGCATCTTTATTTTTTAAGTCTTCATTTTATTTCATTTTAGTTAGTCAATTTACTTTAGTTTTTATGTTTTAAAGTTATATTTTTTATATTTTTAATTCACACATTCTTTTTATCATTCACTTTTTCTTTTTCTAAGTTCATTTCACTGATTTATTCACATTTCCTTACTTAAGCATTTTTAATTTTAGTATACATTTGATTTATAATTAGTGAATATTTAGTTTTTAATTTCATTTTCATACATTTCATTTATACATATCATTTTTCAAAAAGTTAGAATTATTTTCTACATTTTGGCATTTTTTCATGACTCATTACAGCGTAACAAGTCATTACAGAAAGGAAACATGCCAAGTCATTCCACAAAGGAATGACTCGATTTAGAGAGGCATGTCCGTAACAAGTCATTACATTTGGTACGACTTGTTACAGAGAGAAAACGTGTCGATTCATTACACTTGATGCGACTCGACACATGCAGAATGAAAGCGTAATGAGTCATTCCTTTGGAATAACTCGATATAGAGCCATGGCATGCCAACTTGAGCCCTTGTGCCGAGTCGTGCCACTTACACATTCACCTGTATTTTACATGTACACACACATACATTTGTAACAGCCATGAATTTGAGCCTTTTTATATGTTTTTCTTAATGTTTATTTAGTTTTCAATTCAATTTTGGATTAAAAAGGTGTCTAATTTTTCAAAAAGGTGTCATACCTTTTCACTTCCCCATACATCTTTTCACTTCCATACACAACTTTTCACTTTACTCTTACATAACCCTTCATTACACCTTACACCTCTACATCTTACACCTATATATACACCCTTTTGACCACCCAATCACTCATAATTTCCAACCCCAAAAACCCATACGAATTTGAATACTTAAACACACACATACAACTCCTACTCCTTCATCTTCTTCATTCTCTCTTCCATAACAACAAAGCTTTTTCATTTCTTCTCTATAAGTTAACCCTAACCGAATAAAACACCCTTCTCCATCTCCTTCACTTGCTTTTCCATCTTCATTTCTTCTATTCTGCATATTTCTACACTTCTTATTTTCATTTTAAGCATAACCAACACCATGGGAAAGACAAGGGCATCCTCATCCAAGAGGCCACACATTGAAGAGCCCCCTTAAGAGGAAGAAGAAAACCTAATCAAGATATATAAGGCTAAGTTTCTCATCATTTCATATGCTAAAGGTTCTAAATTGACAACCATAAAGTTTAGAGAAATCTTGGGCTGTAAGTATATTCCAAACTCCCTCTTGTCTAAAATGGGTATGCTTAAAGAGTTTGATTAAATGCTAACTCAATGTGGTCTTAAACTATTTGTTTATATGCATGAGGATACTTGGGTTGATTTAATTACTAAATTTTACACTACATTAGATGTAAATGAGCATAATTCATAAATTCTAGAATTTCGTTTAGAGGGAAAATCACACCAACTAATCTATTATTTCATGAACCGTGTGTTCAATTTCAAGAAGGATGGTTTGTGTGACCCTCCATCTAATTTCAAGTTGAATGAGTTTTGGACTTTCTTGACAGATTTGCAAACCCCCTTCCAACATAAAAAGGCCAAGGCAATATTTATAAAAGATATAAAGTATTGGTTATTGCACAAGGTTTTAACATGTGTTGTATTTCACAAATATGAATTTAATAGGGTGTCTGCACAAGAAATGTTCCTTATGTGGTGTGTGTATTACAAGAAGCCAATTTTCTAGACATATTGGATTTTCAACCAATTGTTGTCTTGTGCTCCATGCAAGGAGTCACCTTTGACACATGGTCATGTTGTCACAATCATAGCTAAGGCTTTGAACATTAATTTTGATGCCTATACCCGTATGGTGGAATGCTCTTCTTTCACTAACCATGCTTTTGTGAGAGAGGAAGTGATTGATGTAGGATTTCAATTTATTCCTACCCACACTCGTTCATATTGGCGTGGACTTGCTAGATCATCCCAAGTTAAGGAGCCTCCACCCACTTACCAAACCAAAAGTGAAGCGGAGGATGAACTTCCTCAATACAAACCATTTAGAGAAGACATTCCTTTGCTAACATATCCTATCCAACATATGTTGGGATCTTCTAGTAATCATCCTCCAATTTGGGACCAAATTCTGAACAACCAAATTGCCATGCAAGAGCAATTGAATGTGATGGAATGTCACCAAAAGTAATTGAATCGCTGATAAAGAAAAATGGAGTACAAGTTGAGCCACTACTTTGCTCAAACCAGATACTCAATTGATTCTCCATCCACTACTCTAACTAACAATTGATGGAGTACTTCATCCTTTCCTTACTTTTCTTTTATTTTCATTAAGGACAATGCTTATTTTTAAGTGTGGGGAGGGATATTAGTTTTAGGGATATTAGTAGTTTATTAGTAGTTTATTAGTAGTATATTAGGATGTTATGTTTATGTTTGTGTTATATTTTTAAGTATTTACATAAATTTTGTTTTTTCCAAAAGTAGCCAACCTTAATAGTCTTTTTAATTTTATTGAAGTTAATATGTTTTATTAATAATGCATTTCTTATTGCTCAATTGGTAGAAGTTTAAGTTTCATGTAGTACAAGTAGTAAGTTTATCATTTTATCTCTTTTTATTATTTCTAAAGTCTGAGAAATATAGTAGTCAACTTGCTAACTATGCTTAAGGCTATGTACTAATGATTTAAGTTTAGTTTTTCTAGAGACTTAAATAACCTTAGAGAAACTATAGCCATAATACCAAGACACTCACTTTTCAATAATGGATTAGGACATGAAAATAAAAAAATAAATATAAAATAAGTAAATAATGCTTGTGATATGATGCATCTCGAGTAAGTTGTATGCAAATGAGTATGCTCCTTTATTGCATTCATTCGGAAAGAGATGTATAATGTCATAAGTTGATGTTTCTTGAGTAAGTTGTGTGCATTTGTGTTTGCTCCTCATTTGCATTCATTCAGAAAGAGTACATCTAGCAAATATGTTTTTGAATAAAATTGTCTAAAAATGCCATGAGCAGAGTGAGTTGATGTGTGTGCTTAACATTGTCTCAAGGTTGTTATTGCCTCTAGAATCCCTAAGTTTGAAGCATGACTATTTTGGCTAAATATCTTGGTTAGAACTTTGACTTTGCATTTTTTATTTTATCTTTAGTAGATTGAGATAAATTAGTAAATTTGTTGCCTATTCTATGAGACTTGTCTATTTTATAATTTTTGAGCATTGGAATTTCAACTATTGACTTATTCCTTTCCTAACTTCATTCATTATTAAAATGACTTGATAAGGAGGCTACATTTTTTTGAGTAAATGAAAATTTTGTTAACTTTTTCATATTTGATCTATACTTGCTTGAGGACAAGCAAGGTCTAAGTGTGAGGGAGTTTGATGTAATACAAATATGCATAGTTATTTAGGGTATTTGGCTAGTTATTTTCATATTAATTTTTTTTTGAATGTATATTTTTAGGATATAAGTGTTGGTTTTATTTCCAAATGCCTTTTATGGTTATTTGTGTGTCTTATATGTGTTTTTAGGTCAAATTGGTTGAAAAAGACTTTGAAATGATTTGGAAGAAATGTGAAGTTTGTAAAGCAAAAGGAAGTTGAAATCGAGGTTATACCGACTCATTACGATTGGATCAAGTCATTACAGAGACCTAATGTGCCGAGTCATTCCTCTATGCCGAGTCGTTACAGAGATTGATGGTGCCAACTCGTGCCTTGGTGCCGACTCATCCCAAGAAGCCTATCACTTTCCAATTCTAAGCAGTCTTCATATTTCAGCATTAACTTCTTCTACAGACATCCAAATGAGGTGATTCAAGTTATGTTGGAAAGATAACTCGACAATCTAGAACTTTCATGAAGGGACCTTTGAAGATAATATCATTTAGATGGAAAAAAATTCCCTTAAAGTTTCTATATTTTCATAAGAGTTGTGATCCTTCATCTAAAGGGTGCCTTTTCAATTGTAACTTCTTGTAACTACCTCTAAGGTCTATATATACATCATTTATGACCTATAGAGAAAAAAAAGGATACAAATATAGAGATACAATATTATTTTATCTTAAGATAAATTACTACTTATTTTTTTATTCGAAGTTCATTTTTAGAAGGCAAAGCCAATCAAGAAGAAAGGAAGATCATTTTGGCCAAGCAATATTAGAAGATATCTTTAAGGGTTTTATTAACTCAATCTCTTCTTTTCTATGTTGTATTTTGATTATCTATTCATTGAACTAACCATGTATATTGGCTAAGTCTTTATAGGAATTGCAATGAATGATTGAATAAGGATTCTATATTTCTAACTTTGTTTTATGATTTGATTTTTATTAGTGCAATTTGATGTTGTGTATCACTGATCACCATATATAACTTATGAATCGAATTACTTACAATGAGAATTAAAGTAATTTGGTCGAAGAATAATTGAAGTCATTTAAGTAATGAATATCACTTTGAGATAAGGGATTCATCTTAAAGCAATAAGCATTAGTGTTTAATGTTGTTGATTTTTTCTCTATCTCTACAAAGACACGAGAGTGCTTGCAGACTCTAAGAGGAAATACTTCTAATTGATAACAAGAGTTACTGTTATGGATTTTAACCTTTATTTTACAATGAGAGTTGCTTTTAAAGATTATACGCTCTAATTTCCAATCAATATATATATAAGAACATTTATTTTATCCTTGTTTGATTATCATTGTAATTCTCCTTATTAATCTTTGTTAAGAACTTATAGTAGTAATTAAAATAGTTAAATATTACTATAGTTTATTTATTACTTCAATTCTTAAAACCTATTTTGATTTTACTTTGCCTATCCATCTAATTATCTATCTAGTTAATACAAGGTAGTACCAAATTCCCGAGTGTTCGACACCCTACTTGCTGTATGCTAAGTCCTTAGAGATTAGGGTATACAATTTGACCCGCATCAAATACCCAACCAAACATCCAAAACACCTTCACCTAAGTGCATAAACAAATATGATATAATCCAACACCCATAGCTTACCATCTATCAATGCCATCAAACCACCAAGAAAATTCTTAAACTTTAACATCCCACTATCTTAAGTATTCTAGAGGCTTTAACAAAAGAACCTCCTACAGCCACAAGAGCCTAGGCCTCTTTTAAACCTACTACCACCCCAGATTAAGCAAAACTTGTTTTGCTAATTTCACCAGATGCTTGACCGCACCATTGATATATGTAGAACCTAAAAAATGCAATCCAAGACCTTATTAACTATAGAAAAAATGATGACCCAAAAAATGACCCAGTATCAAGATTAATCCTGTCCTAAACTATCAAAACATGCCTCCACCAACCTTCAACATGATCTCCTCTAATATACTAAAAGATCTTGTTAAAAGATCAATCCAAGCCATACAAGAAACCCAAGATAAGCCCTCAAAGGACAAACCCTCGAATCCCATTCTTGAGCCTCATGATTCTAGTGAAGATGAGTAATGCCCTTCTACCTTTGAATACATTCTAATTCTCTGAAAATTCCTTTCTCACTTGATAATACAAAAAAAAAAGCCAAGGATACAACTCTTCCTTTAAATAGTGAAGTAATTGATTGCCCCTATTTAGACACAGACAAAAATCTCAGCAGTAACCACAAAGTATGGGATTTACTAGGCTAACCATCTAGGAAGTTTGACTAAAAGTCAAGTATATAGCACCCCTTGCTACCCACACACTCTTGAAAGACATAGTACCCTTAGGATGGGGAGAAGAATTTAACAATAAAAATGGGATGGTCAGTACTATTTAGCTTTAGAACCTACAAGTCATAGGGATAGATATATGGTATGACTCTGATGATCCTAAATTCATTGTATAGGACCAGAACAATAGTACAAAAGTAGATAAGCAAGTAACTGAGAAGCCCTCACTAGCAGTTAATCTTGTAACTCACAATGAGTAGGTATATCAACCTCTTGAGAAAGAAAAGGAGCCTTCTAAGGAGAAAGAAGTAGCAAGAGATCAAGCTCTGGTAAAAAAGGAAGACACTATCCTTAAATAGCTCAAGAAGACTCAAGCACAAGCCAGTATCTGGAACCTACTCATGGCCTCCAAGAAGCACAGAGATGCCTTATTTAGAGCACTAGATGAAGCAAAGATTACCACTGATGCCTCACCTTGCAAGATGATAGCCTCTCTAATGAAAGCTCCTTCCAATGCAATCACCTTTTAAAATGAAGATTTACCCCTCTAGGGAAGGGTCTACAATCATCCTCTCTTCATACAGGCAATTGTTAGGTCTGAGAAGACCTTATGTGTTATGGTAGATAATGGGTCTACTATTAATGTTTACCCCCTAAGGTTGCTACATAAGTTTAAGAAGAATGTTGAAGACCTGGAAGAATCCAATGTGGTCATACAAGCCGACAATGATTCAAAGAAACCAGTTATCAGCACCTTCAATGTAGTAGTTATAATGGGAGATATTGAATCAATAATAGAATTTATCGTATTGGACATCCCTCTAACTTTTTCCCTACTGTTAAGAAGACCTCAGTTCCACCCACTAGGGAGCATACCTTCAACTATGCATCAGAAGATCAAGTTTCCTCTAAATGGAAAGGTCATTACCATCCCTGCTAAAGCAAACAACATTATTACCTATCTATATATAGTCCCACCAGGATTCTAGGTTTTTGTTATCAATGACAATCATGTCGATCCCAAAGTTGCTACTATGATGAAAAAGATGCAATATTTTCCTTGAACAAGAAATATTGGAGTCATAAAATTCCCTGACATCTGAGGACAAACTAACAGATATAGTCTAAGGTACAATCCTAAAAAGGATATTGGGGCTAAGAAGTCAACCTCTTTTATGGCTGAAAGCTCAACCGAAGTCTATCAAGGATAAGCTAAGGATTGGATAATTAATAGAATTAAGAAACCAGGGTTCGAGATCTTCAATGACACCCTCAAAGAGAAGCACTTACCAAACATGATCACCAAGACTAACATCTGTTAGTTGATAAAAAACCTGGAGATAGAATCTAAGAGTGAAGATATTAATCATGCTCAAGATGCTACCATCCTTGAATTGAGCATTGATTACATCCTATTTAAAGACATTGTTGATGACAATCTCTGTACTTTTTCTTTGTTTGAAAATGATGAAGTAATTAACTCTAAAGTTAATGTAATGAAATCTTATTACTTGTTTTATGTCTTTCCTGATGGTAGTGTGCATTGCAATAATTAAAACATTAGCATATTTGACATTCATTCCACATGCATTAAATCATTTAACATTGGCATGGAATCTGAACCATGCATTATGCATATTTCAAAAGATGTTACCGCTAAAGAGAGAAGAGAAATTGAAAAAATATTAATAAAATATTCAAAAGTCTTTACCTGGATGTATGAAGATATGCCTAGTATTGATAAAGACATTGCTTAACACTTCATTCCTACCAAAGAAGGGTACAAATTGGTAAAACAAAAACTAAGAAGACTTGGACTAGAATGGGATTAACTAATGAAAGAGGACATCAAGAAATAGATTAAGGGAAAATTCCTAAAGGTAGTAAACTATCCAGAATGGTTAGAAAATGTGGTGCCAATACTGAAAAAAGACAAAAGGATTAGAATCTACATCGACTACGGAGATTTAAATAAGGCCTATCCAAAGGATGATTTCCCACTACCTAACATAGACAAACTAGTTGACAGCATTGTCATATGTGCAATGTACTTCTTCATGGATGGATTCTCTAGGTACAATTAGATCCTAATGGTCATTATCGACAAAGCGAAGACAACTTTCATAACATAATGGGGTAATTACTACTATAAAGTAATGCCTTTTAGACTAAAGAATGTAAAGGCAACCTACCAGAGAATGGTAATTGCAATGTTCTATTACATAATACACAAAGAAGTGGAGGTATACATCGATGACATGATGGTTAAGTCAAAAACTAAGGAACCTCTCTAATCTTAAAAAGTTCCTCATAAAGGTAAAAAAGTATAGTCTCAAGCTAAATCCATGGAACTGCATATTCGAGGTCACTTCAAGAAAGATGTTGGGGTATGTTGTCAGTCAAAATCAGATTAAAATGGATCCAAACAAAGCAAAAGCCATCAGAGAGATACTAGTGCCAAAAGTATATAAGGAAATCAAAGGGTTTCTAAGGAAACTATAGTTCATCAGCAAATTCATTGCTAAGTTGATAGCAGTGTGTGAATTAATGTTCAAGCTACTCATAAAAGATTAGCCAGTTGAATGGAACAAATAGTGTCAGCTAGCATTTGACAAGATCAGAAGCTACCTAGCCAACCCATAAATTCTAAGACCACCTAAACCAAGGATACCTCTAACCCTGTATCTAGCCATCAAAGGGAAAGTAATCAATGCAATGTTAGCCCAAGAGGGAGAAACAAAAGCAGAACACGCAGTCTACTACTTGAGTAAGAAGATGATGTCATATGAGGAGAAGTACAACCAAGTTGAACATATATGTCTGGCAATGGTATGGGTAATGAAGAAACTCATACACTACTTTCAATCTTATAGAATTCAAGTCATATCTAAAATGGACCTAATGAAGTACCTCTATGAAGCTCCTTCTCTAATAGGGAAACTTGCTAAGTGGCTCGTACTACTAACAGAATTTGAAGTGCACTATCTTACTAAGAAGGTATTAAAAAGGAGAGTAGTAGTTGAATTTCTAGCTCTCAACCCCATTCTAGACTCAGAATAAATCCCACTCCATTGAGATCTAAGGATGGCACATGTACTTTGATGGAGCCGTCAATCAGTTTAATGTAGGAGTCAGTGTTATACTACAATATCCAGAAGGTGAAGTAGTACCAATTGCTAAAAAGCTTGAGTTTAGAGTCATAAATAACATTATAGAATATGAGGCATGCACACTTAGAATAGAAGCACTGACAGCCTTGGTTATCACAGAAGTTGAAATCTTTAAAGATTCCATGCTAGTAATCAACCATGCCACATAAGAGTGGGAACTGAAAGAGCAATACTTAAGGCCTTACTTGGACCACTTGAGGCTACTTACTATGTCTTTCTAAAAATGAAGATTCATTCATCTCCCCAGGAATCATAATCAAATGGCATATGCACTTGCTTCCCTACTATCAGTATGGAAATGACCATCCAAAATTCCCATAAAGCCTTTGATCTACTTAGATTGAGACAACCTTGTTATAAAAAAATGCAAAATAGCGAAGACAGAAATAGCTAAAAAAACCTGGTTCTATGTCATCCAAAGATATTTGAAGGAACAAGCCTATCCTGATCAAGCATATGAAAGAGACAAAGTAGTTATTCGATGACTAGCATGAAAATTCACATCGCACCAGGGTGTGTTATACAGTAGAACCTCAGATGGTTTACAAATTTGATGTCCAAATGAAACTGAGGCTACAAGAGTAGTAGAAGAAGTACACGAGGGTGTTTGTGGTCCACACATGAATGGAGAAATCATGGCTAAGAAGCTAATCAGACAAGGGTTCTTCTAGATGACAATGATGGAAAATTTCATCAAATTTGTAAGGAAATGCCATAAGTGTTAGATCCATAGGAATGTCAGCCACCTTCCCCTAGCATAATTGCACTACATCTCCTCTCCATGGCCTTTCTCAACATGGGGACTAGACATAATTGGACAAATCCACCCAGTAGCCTCAAACGGACATAGGTTCATCGTAGTGGTAGTGGACTACTTTATAAAATGGGTCAAAGTATAATCATTCGCAAAGATAGGAGCCAAGTAAATGGCTAAGTTCATAAAAAAAACCTATTCTATCGATATAGGATCCTTCATCATGTCATCTCTAACAATGGTGTCCAATTCCACGGGGAAGTTAGAGAGCTACTAAGGAGTTATAAGGTGGAACATCACAAATCTTCTCCTCATCGAAGATAAGCAAATGGGGCCATTGAAGCTACAAACAAGAACATAAAAAAGATCTTATCAAAGATGACTCAAACTTACCAAGATTGAGTAGATAGATTGCCACATGCCTTATGGGGGTACTGAACAATAGTCAAAACTTCAATAAGAGCAACTCCTTTCTCACTAGTGTACGGATCAAAAGCAATTCTTCCAATTAAAATAGAGATCAAGTCTCTTTGAGTAGCCATCAAATCTTAGCCCACTGCAAAAAGTACAGTGGGCTCAACAGAGGCACAACAATCTCACTCTCTTAGATAGCCAAAGGTTCAAGGCTCTATACCACACATGGTTGTATCAGGCTCAACCAGCCAAGACCTTCAATAGAAGAGTAAAACATAAAAGTATGAAAGCAGGAGACTGGGTGCTAAAGCAAGTGAGACTAAACATTCTAGACCCTAGAGGGAAATTCATACCAAACTGGGAAGGCCCATAACTAGTCAAATATGTCCTATCAAAAGGAGCAGTCAAGCTAATGGATTCTGAAGGTAACGAATTCTCTAAACCTATCAATATAGACTACCTAAATAATTACTATGTCTAAGGCATAAAAAAAATCATCCCACTAAGTTGAAAACCTTAAAATGGTAGCTCAGGAAAAAGTTAGGGACTTCCCACTAAGTTGAAAACCTAAAAATGATAGCTCAGGCAAAAATTAGGAAAATAGAGAAAATACTTAACTAGAAAACCTTAGAAGGCCAGTTAAGGACAAAGGTAACCTTAATTTTAAATTTTATATAAATGCACCTGTGCTCTTTTTAAATTATTACAATGAAATGAGAATGATTACCAATTTATGCAAAAGGTCTTTGAAAAGTGCTGCACATTTTATCATCATGAATTGCATCAAACATGTTTTGTATTTTCTTTCATTTACATTACCATAGTTCTTACCATCTTCTCTGAGCTCTCCTCGAGACCAGCTACTATCATTGAAGCTTAAAAAAGCCCATCTAGGTGTGAAAAGCTTCAAAAGGAAACACTTTAGGCAAAAAAGGGAAGAAAAAGGAAACCCAGCTAAATGTGAAAAGCTCTAAAAAGGAGACACCTTAGGCAAAAAAGGGGAAACATCATCATCAATGATACACAGCAAGAAGCATATACAGTCATCATTATACAAGCATCATACAACATTCAGGACAAATGCCCAAATACAATACCCAGAGTCTATAACCTCAGGAAAATAATACAACAAAGTAAACCACATGCCAAAAGACCTACACCTAGCTCCTAAAACAACTACATTAATTGTGGTTGCCATTAGAAGCAAGCACTAATCCTGCTCAAGCATCCCCCTCATATGAATCTAACTCATCATGGTTCATCACAAAGAACGATAGTCGTGACTCTAGCTCATTGATGTTATTACAATAAGCTACACACTCTCACTCCTATTCAAGGCTAGTGAGACGGTGCTCAACCTACATTACATATTGCATACCATACACTCATACATAAAACATGTGCATAAAATAAAATGGTACAATAAAGAAGGCATACCCTCTAAGTGGTAGTAAACTCCAAAAAGCACTACTGTGCACTCCCTGTAACAATATATCAGTACTGACTAGAGGAGACAGAATCTATAAAAGCAAGCAAATAAGTCAATCACCACTCACTAAATAAATGAAACACATGTAAGAATAAATGGAGAACATGAACATGGGTAGCATCAGTAGGAGTATCACCCAATTAAGGAAAGCCAGGTCTAGGCAAATTAAAACTCACTACTCTACCAAGGATATCCATCCTAAGTAAAGACAAAGATGGTTGAACCATTAAGTCCCTAAGAGTAGTACTACTAGAAGCCACACCACTGGCATAGGCAGTTGACTCTTTATGAAACATGTCGTCATCCTCCCCAAAATGAGATCCAAATATTCTCTAACATCATTGTAGATAAGTTTTCACAGCTCACATCAATTATAGTTTATTACTAATAAAGATTGCTATATGCTTGCACCAAAATAAGAATAAAGGCTTATCATATTAGAAGAAGTGACTCTTGATGACCCATGTGATGGCCTAATCCTCGAACTCGAAGGATGAGATTCATCTACCTGAGAAGGTGGAGGTGGAGGAAAGGTCCCACTAGCTATAACATCAATCAACTAAGGGAGCAATACATTAGCATAAAGAAAGCAAACACTCTCTAAAAGGCTCTCATAGGGGAATCCTATCATAACAATAGCAAGGTCATCACCACAAAGCTCATATCCCCAAAACATGTCACTGGGAGGAGGGATAAGAACTCTCCTCATATATGGGCCATCTCATCAATGATGGACTTGCTCACCCAAATACCACTATCTATCGATGAGGCCAAAAAGCAACACTCATCTCTCCATCAGCTGCCATGCAGTCACTATATTTGCCATCCAATGAGACCTCACCACCCATCAACAAAGAAAAATATGTTCAAAGGGCAAGAATAAATAAAAGATCCTTAAGAAAAAACAACCAACACATCAAGAATCAGACATACCTGATCAAAGGATACCTTCCCTATATGGTCTTGAGCTACTGTGTAATTCTCAATAAAATCAATATTCTTCCTAATCCAACAAGAATAATGAGGGAAGCCATCCTTTAGGAAATGCTCGATAGACAGATGAGGGAGAATATTGAACTCATATACCCAAATTTGTCAAAATCAGAGGGTCAGAAATAACAAACTAAAAGCAAAAGAATAGACAACAAAACTCCTACTCACATCTAGCATGAACAAGCATCCATAGATTCTCGAGCCACCTCAGTATACTATGTTAAGGATTGAGTACATATAAGCAAAGGCAATAGTGCCCCAGCAATAGTTCAATAAGCAATATAAATTTGTCAAGACAGAAAATAACCATAAATTACCTATACCTAAACAGTTTAAGAAAATAACAACACTCAGCAAATAAAATAAAAAACAATGAGCTAGCTACTCTACCGAGATAAAACCATCATCATACAGAGTCTGTACAGAAAAAAAAACTCCATGTAACAAGCAAGATATGGGTAGCGAGACTTCATAGGTGTGACTAACCTAAGCAAATCCATCGTAAGATGCCTCCTCACCACGTTAGTGGAACACTCCTCTTCATTAAAAGGAATAGCTCTCTAAAAAAGCTTAGGCCCATGATAGTGGCAAAATCCAAAGGGGTAATAGACATCTCCCTAACAAGCAGATAGAAATTATGAATCTTATCCATCCACTGCTCTATCAATGCATACTTGGCAATCTGACTCGACACATACGAGTCATAAGATAATAAAGTAATGACTCTATTAAAGCCCTTCCCGATAATCATTTACTTCATATATATTAGGAGACCCTAATAATAGATGCTGACTCTGTTGAAACTAGCAGGTAGCATAGTAACACACCTACGAGGCTACAAACAACATGTATGCTATTAAACATTTGCACAACTACTAAATACTAACATATTTCTCTCTATCATTTAATAAGTTCAATAACGAAAGCTGAAAAGTAAAGCATTGAGGCAAGCACTAGTAGAAAATCATGAAAAGAAAATAAAGCAAGAGCTATCAGCCATCAATATTCAAAATAAAGCTATGACTTAATAGACAGTTACAACAAGAGCTACAAAGCTACAAGAACCTTATACATTAAAACAAATAGCAAATCAGCCAATGAATAAGCTTTAGAAAAAAAGGGCAAATAAGGACCTACCTCTCGACGATAATGCACCTAAGCATGATTCTCCAAGCTATAAACAATAGGGATTAGATCTCCCCGAGAAAGGCTGGATGGTTGAGAACTCTAGGAACCATATGTGCTTGTCCCTACAGCGGATGTCCTAACTCTAATAGCCTCTATAAAGTCACCCTCAACATCAATATCAACATAAATATCCTCCAAACCCTCAAGAATTTTGGGGAACTCCATTTTATGAAAAAGAAAATGGAAGTACATAAGCAAAAATAGTGCATATAGCACCTAAAACACAAAAAGGGTTAAGAAAAATTGAAAAACACTCAAAGAAGCCCTAGCAAAGCCTCCCTAAACCTCCAAAATAGCAATTTAAATAGGCATATAGGGGAAAAATCATGTGACCATGCACCTTCCACTCACAATCATAAGCACTTCCCCCTTTCATGTGCACTTTTATGGTTTTATACGCACTCTAAGACTTTGTACACTCATTTATGTGGTCCTAAACTTCCATATGAGCATAAGACATGCACCAAAATCATAGAAAAATACACTAATATGAACTCCATTTATCCAAAGACACTGCACGCATATCACCTATTTCAGAAAACTCAACATCCCATGAAAGAAGAAGAGCAATAAAAATTCACTATAAGGATATCTTACTCCAAATTATCAAAATAACATCCTTAATATGAAAAATAACAGCATCATCACTGCATCATTACTACATCATCACTACATCATCATCACTACCTCATTCACATTGCTTAGAAGCACTCTCACATTGCTTAGAAGCACTTTCACTACTTAAAAGCATCTTCTCATTACTTAAAAGCACTTTCACCACTTAGAAGCATCCTCGTGTTTCTTAGGAGCATCCACACTACTTAGAAGCATTCTTTTTTAATTAGTAGCATCTTCATTCATATGACACCTAAAAAGGTTATAATTGCATATGCATTAGCATCACACCTAAAAAGGTTATAGTCTCATGTTCATTTGCGTGACACCTAAGAAGGTTATAGTCACATCCATATTTTTCTTATGAACATCTTCATTTCGCGTGACACCTAAAAAGGTTATAGTCGCATGTTCATTTTTATGACACCTAAGAAGGTTATAGTTGTATTTGCATTTTTCTTAGTAGCATCTTCATTTCATGTGAGACCTATGAAGGTTATAGTCGCATGCTCATTTCACGTGACATCTAAGAAGGTTATAATCACATGTTCATTTGTGTGGCACCTAAAAGGGTTATAGTCGTATCTCTTTTTGCTTAGTAGCATCTTCATTTATGTGACACCTAAAAAGGTTATAGCCGTATCTTTTTTTGCTTAGTAGCATTTTCATTTATGTGACACCTAAAAAGGTTATAGTCGTATAAATCCCAATGCACTTTGCACAAATCACAAGCTTGCATATGTCCCAAATAGCCCCTTACATGACAACCAAGTCACAAAATAACAATAATAAATAAACCACAATAGCAGTAGTCAAATCTCGATAAGATGTCTAAAGATAACCCATAGGTAAGTACCTCTCTCCCTACTAAAACATTTTTTTCATCTTTGCATTTGCATCATGTGTATTGGCACTAGCGCTAAGTGGCTATACCACACACATAAAGCAGGGGGCAATTATCATACCTCAAATTTGACTATCCTTAAAAAGGTTCAGTGATGAAATGAATCCCCGAGATGACTAGAGTATGATCGTTCGTAACACCTCTAAAGTGTGCAACCTTAAAAAAACCTAACTAACTCCACCAATGTGCAAAATCAATCATTGAGCCATTAAGTTGTACTTTGACCTTGTGAAATATGAATTATTAGAACAATAAGAGGTTTATTTCAAGAAAAATCCTTTTATAATAATTAGCTCATTGGGCCAGTGCAAATTTTGTTGGACCGAGATCCAATTTCATAAAAAAGGAAATGGATTTTGATAAAATGAACTTCAAAAACATGTCTAAAAGGCTCCAAAACCTCTAGAAGTGATCCCGAAATGGTCTAACACAACCTGAGGATCAGCACGTATTGCTCGGATAAGCACATAAATGCCCCTAGGTGTCACATGCTAAAATTAAGGTTGAATGTAGCAAAACAGACTTCAAAAATGTGTCAAGAAGGCCTAAAAATACTAGGAACTAACCTTATAATGGTGTGCATAGAACTCAAGAAATGTGTGTGAAGCGTCAAAGTGCATGTGGAATGTACACTATGCGTGACCACGTGCACTTAGCATGGCCATGCACATAATTCTCGATATGCACATGCGATCACACCCCCACCAATCTATTCTATCTAATTTTCCTATAAATAGATCCCTTCACACCCCATTTTGGAGGACGAGAGCAAGTAGAAACACACACACACTTAAAAATTAGTCTGATCAAAGGCGTTGGAAATCCCTTTCCATATAGTTTCTGCTCTCCCATAGCCTTTCTTTTAGGTTGTTAGATCCCTTTTCCACCAAACCAAGCCTCATATTTATCAAAGCACACTTCAAAGGTATACAATTTAGCATCATTCTGCTATCATTTTGAACCTCTCGATAAGGAAAGCTTGATAATCTCTTAAACCTAAAGCTTCAAAACCCATACAAGCTCAATTGAGTTTGAGGACCACACAATTATTTTAGTACATTTATTTTATTGCATTACATTTTATTTTATTGTTGCCAGCATTTGACAATACTATTGTGCCTGTGTGATAAGACTAGCAATCTTGCATACTATATGAATAATATATGCTTTATTATGCTTGTTTCATATCATCATTCTTCATCCACTATTTTCGAAATCATGAAATCACATCGTAAATACTAATAATATGAAAAGTTTATATCTCATAATAGAGTCATCATGCTCTTGATCTAGTGATGACCTTATACTTCCTTTAAATTATTATCATACATCATCAAAGCATAAATAATCATTATAAGCATGCATGATAATCCTATTATTCATGAAATTGAGCAAGTTGTGTGAATGATCATGTTAATCTTGCAAATCAATCATATCTAAATTAGATTTACTTTTATGCAATCTTTTTTCCTTTTCATATGTATTTTATTAGGAAAGTGATATAATAATTAAATTTTCAGCTTCATTATCTTCCACTATATGATGAACTATATGAATGCTATACAAACTATCATTATTGAAACTAGAGTGTTGCAGTAGTTATACATCAAATATCATATAATAAGAAACAGTGAAAAAGTATATGCAATCCCTTGAACCTGGAAATCTATGTTAGGGATAATACTTAATGAGTGACCCGATATTATCCTTTTCTTTTCCTAATTTTCTAAAAATCAAGTGGCGACTCCACAAAATCAAAAGTGTCTCATCCCCCCAAGACCAATCATTTATCCTTATTTGGTAAAGTTTCCATGTCCCTTAAAAACAAAAAGACTCGTACAATGTCTTATGAAAACATACTGCTATCTAAAAGTGAGAAGAAGAGTGGTCGCTCACACTGTTACTACTAGCCCCAAGCCTAAATCTGTTAAGCCTATTATGCCTGCAATTATGCCTCCCAGACCTGTGTACTCTTTGACATATATACTGCTGAGAGGTACTAGCTTGCTCATTAGTACCACCAATCTAAAACACTTATGGAGGAATACCCTGAACACCAACTGCTCTACCACTTCCACTCAAATATAGGTCTAGAATAGTGCCATGCCTTATATGTCACCTCTCCAACTGTCTAGCCTCCTTAATAACACTCTCTAAAGTGTAACCATTAGTATATAATCCCACATATGCTAGACCTAACCTAGTCATTAATAAGTCCACTAATTTATGCTCATCTCCCATCACATCTGTTGTATGATGTGATAATTTGAGAAATTCTCTTGTATACTCCTTAACTGATCTATCTCCTTTATTAATGTGCAATAACTACCATATATTTGCATCTCTCATTGCAGGTGGATAGAAATGTCTCATGAATTGACACTTAAACTTTATCCAGGTCATAGCATATATGTAAGGCTATATGGACTACATGAACCAATCTTGAGCTGATGTTTGGCCTGATAACTCAATAATAAGGATCCTCTAATATTTTTTATAGCTAGTCCTAGTCCATAACTTAATGGTATTAATGAAGTCTAAGGTATCTCTAGTCCCATTAAAATAAATCCTCCCAACTCTAGAGTAAAGAAGAAGAGCATTAGCATTTGTCATCCTTTGGTTTCTTTACTGAAGCATTTATTGCACCAATGGTATAGCTTGATTAAGTGTAGCCAAACCCTAATTTATTCCTACTATTCCAACTACACAGGTAGTAGGATCTACCTAAGGAACTTTTGGCCCTACTTGCGATTGTTGCTCTTGCATATAAGCTATCGTTGCCCTAGGCCTACCCTTTCCTCTACGTCGTGGGGTAGGGGGAGGAGCTTCATCCTAAAAGGACTACTCAACATCATCATATGCTACATTTATAACTGAAGCATTTTGTGTTTGCCTCATTCTAAAAAGATAAAGAAACAAGATTCAAGACATAACAAAGATAATGTAATAAACACATAATTAAAAAATCAATGACAATATTAAGTGACAATTACCACCTAATCACCATAGTAGTTTCATAAAAAGATAAATACCACTGACTAAAAGAACAAGGAATGAACTATTGCTCTGATACCAACTTTATAACGACCCAAACCCCAAAGGCACATGACCAACACTAGGGAATAGGAAAGCAATAAACTTCTAAAACCTATAGTAAGCCTTAGAAAATTTTTTCACAATAAAACATTATCCAACTTAACAATTCTAACAAAAATTTGGCAAAGTTTCCTATGTACCATGAATAAATCCAAAACCTGCATAATGCAAATAATACTCCCAAAAATGTATAACAACCACAACGTCTCCAAAATCACCACAATCACTAACATCTAAGCTCAAATATATCAATATACATATTTTAAGACAATACAAATACTAATACAGCACAATAATAACAATTCCTTTAAGTTACTACAACGTTTAGAGTAACTAAATTAATCTATAAACATTAATAACATTACAATAACCTACATAAAGTAGTCAATGAAGAATAAGTCCGATGCAGAGAAAAAAGTTAACAATAGACTCCCAAGATCCTGAAAAATAGTTGAGGGGAGTCACTCCTTATTGAGTGAATTAATAATATAAAACGCATATTGATTTTAAAATACTAATTTAAAACCAATAAATTCAGAAAATAGATAAATATTTAAAAACACATTTATTTTATTTAAAATTATTTTTATAAAAATATCTTTCCAACATTCATAAATCTATTTAGGTAAAACTCCTTATTTAAAATTCATATAAACTAAAATTTTTAGCAGAAATCATGGTGAACCCTAAGCTTCAAAATCTACTAGCCTTTCGACTCTCTTAAGTCCAAATGATTGTCGGTCCCAGAGAGCAAGCTCAACCAGGATCCAGCCACAATTGATCTCTTACTCCAAGTGTTTACTAACACCCAAAGAGCAAGCATAACTAGGGTCTAACCAGCAAACATGCCTATACCTAAAGAGCAAGCTCGACCAAGACTCAACTATAAACATACATCTGCCCAGAGAGCAAAGTTTGACCAAGGCTCACAAGCCATAATGCACATCTTCCCAGAGAGCAAAGATCGACCAGGGCTTATAATCCATAATATAGCCGGCTCACACATCAATTCAATCCTAGTGTGCACATAGTCCTGGTGACACCTACCAAATAGCATGTTCTAACACTTTCTCCAAAACACATTTATTTCATAAATAAAATAAATAATAAATTCAAGCTAAAGCATTTCTAAAATCCTTAATAGTGATAAAATAAGTAAGCATGATTGTAGGCAAAGTTCATAAGCATGATCAAACATATACTTAATTTAATTATTATCTTTATCACTTAAAAATTCTCATTTTATATAATTTCAATAAATATTTTATAGAATTAACTCATAGGTGGTGCGAGCTAGCCGACGTGTCCTCAACTGTCTCAACTCAACACCTCCTACTTTCTAACTCTCTAACATAATTAATATTCAAAAATATGCTTATAAATACAAATATATCCATTATTGTTTTTCTCAAAATTTTAGAAAAATTAATAAAATCAAAGAATTAGTAAAACTAACGTGAAAACACCTTAAACATATCATTTGAGGCTAAAAGAATTATTTGATAAGCTAAAACAATTTAAATAGAAATTATGAAATTTCCACTAAAACACTTCTAGAATTTTTATTTAAAAATCTATGAGTAATCAGCCCAAGCTCTAGAAATTAATCCTTATAATGTATAATATTTATTAAAAATAAAATCATAATTTTCTGGGCTAGTCACTATTTCTCACCTAAATGTGATTAGGATTCATCGTATTTCTCACCAAAAAATAATTTCTAACACAAAATAGACACATACACATTATCACAGTATTTAGGAGAAGTTAAATTACATGCTTAAAACACTTAAGTAAATGGCTAGATTAATAGAGTCAAAAATAAAAGTTTTCTAATCAAGCTCTAATGAGATATCAAACAACCATATACAATCGCATGGTTGGTCTCCTTCGACTCCTGACAATGAGAGCAGCTTGCTAAAAGTGACCACAGCAACTAAAAGTTACCAAAAAAGATTATCTCCTTATTGGAAGTTCAACTTGAAAATATGGAGTTTTTGCTAATTATTTCTAGGTCAATTTTATGAAATACAATTTATAGAGATGTAGAGGAGGTTGAGAAGGATAAGTTGTTAAAATTTCATGGCCAATAGAGGTCATTTAGACAGTGATCAGAGAAGGTGAAGATGATAGTGCTTCAGTAAAAGTCAAGGAAAAGTTCAAGGGTCTCTTTGCATTTTCACATGCCCGCAAAGAGCATGTGGAAAATTATCACTTTGATACCCACATTTTTTATAAAATTGCTATTTGATCCTTCCACTTTGGAAGCCATATAATTGCTAGCAATTAAATGAGTTAATATCTTCCAGACTAGAAAGTTGCTAGGAATTAAATATGCTAACACCATAACACAAATCAACAACCGTATTACAATCTAACAACAACCTAATAACAATAGTAACATATATTTATTTAATTAATTATGGGCTATTATTGGGGGACAAGAAAAATTACGAAATAATCTTCACTCATTATTATATAAAAATTAGATAATTTAATCATTTACTAATAAAAATAAAATATAATTAATTAAAAAATAATTTTAATTTGATTGAAAGTTTTTTCCCTATTTTAATTAGGTTAACTTCTATTTTATCTGTAATAAAAACTAAATTAACTAAATATAATTCTAATTTAATTGAAAGCATGTTTCCTATTTTAATTAGGATAACTTATATTTTATCTCTAACAAAAATTTTAATTGAAAGTATATTTTCTATTCCAATTAGGTTTACTTCTATTTTAGATCTAATAAAAATTAATATAATTGCAATAATTTTTTTTGAGAAAATAATTGTAATATAATTGAAAATATGCATTATATTTTATATGTAACAAAATTAAATTAAATTAAATTAATTAAACTATAATTCTAATTTAATTGAAAGTATAATTAATAGTCTAATTAGGTTAACTTCTATTTTATCTCTAATAAAAATGAAATTAATTAACATATAATTCTAATTTAATTGAAACTATGTTCTTATTTTAATTATGTTAATTTCTATTTTATCTCTAATAAAAATAAATTAATTAAACTTTTAGTAGTAATTTTGTTAAAATATATTTTTTCTATTTTAATTCGGTGTATTTATTTTTTATCTAATATAAATCAAGTTAGATTACATAATTTTACAAGTCTTATTATATTAAACTTAATAAGTAAATAATATCTTAACAGTAATAATATGTTTAATTATTTATTTACTATATATCACAAGTCTAATAAATTTTTTATTTACATATGAAACATGTGGTTGTTTATATATATATATATATATATATATATATATATATATATATATATACACACACACACACACACACACATTCACATATTATTATATAAAAATTGGATAATTTTGTCATTTTCTAATAAAAGTAAAATTAAATTAATTAAAATATAAATGTAAGTCTAATTTAATTGAAGTAAATTTCTTATTTTAATTAGGTTAACTTCTATTTTATCTCTAATAAAAATTAAATTAATTAAAATTTAATTTTAATTTAATTGAATATATATATTCTTATTTTCTTATATTTTATTTAATATAAACCAAATTAGATAACATAATTTTATAAGTCTACTAACTAAGTTTAATAAGTAAATAATTAAAATTATAATCAATAAATTTTATAAAATAATTAATTTTGAAAAATATTAACGTCAAAATATTGAAAGATTGTTGTGTTTAAATAAAAATTCATAAAGGATATAATAAACTATTATATTATAACTTTATCAAGTTTGTGAAATTTTATTATTATTTAAATAAAAATATTGAAAAAGTATTGTTTAATTATTCAAATAGAAAATTTATTAAAATTTTAATAAATCACTATGAGATAATATAACACTATCAAAATTGAAAAATTCGAACGACATATAAATAAAATAATACTTTTATTGTTTTTAAAAAAATATTAAATTAAAGTTTATTAAGTAAATAATTAAAATTAAATTAATTAAAATTTTTTATTTATTTAGTATTTGTAATCATATTTTTAAAAATAAAACATATAATTTGTTTAACAGTAGTATTTATTTATGTAGTGTAATTATCTTTTTTAGATATTTAATAAAATTTACTAAAAATAGTTAAAATTAAATTAAATTACTTTTTGAGTGAGTAAAAGTATTAATATTAAAGATATTGAAGAAACAAAGCATTAAAGTGTATATGTATTGTGTGTATATGTATATATATATACACACATTATATAAAATAAAAATCGAACTATATCAAACCGAATTAGATGACTTTAGGTTTGGTTTTGCTCAACCCAATGTAAAGTGATTTAGATATATTATTGATCATTATTTAGTATAATACAAGAATTACTAAAATATGTATTTTTACTATTAGAGACATATGGAAGGGTACGTACATATTTGATAAAAATCTTAGTTACTAATTAATTGCAACATATTAAGTGATTTATCTAAATATTATACTTTAGTACTAATATGATTATTGATCAAATTGAATTTACTAGTTAGACTAGTACTAATTCCATTGCTGCTTAAACTAAATTTACTGATAATTACCAATAACTAACATGTTCACTTAACTTGAATTTGAGTACCTACTAAATAAAAAATAAAATTATAAATTTCCATCAATTTATTTTATATTCACTATTTTACAATTAATATAATTAAAATCTCTTTCAGATAAATTTAAAAAAAATTACAATCGTTGAAATCAAACATTAAAAAAATGAGTAACTTTTATTTTTAAAGTGAAACCTACCAGAATAAGGAGTTCATTATAATTATAATTTAATTTTTAATTATAAGTGGTGGATTATAGCTATTTTAAAACTTTAAAGTTAAAATAAATTTAAAAATAAAAAATAAAATGTTTAATTTTATTAAAATAGAAGGTTTAAAGTATTCATTTTTATTAAATAGATGGAAATTTGATCAGAATGACTAAAATGTTGATGGAATGAAAACGAAGGGAGTATGAAGCTTCAATTTTTAAATAAGACAAAAAAAAAGTGTAAATTATGATAAAATTTTAGATACAAAAGTAATTTGCTCTTCATTCACTTAGTCCTAAAATTGAGTTTATCAATTTTACTAATTTAATTAAAGTTATAATTAAATTGATTAGTTAGTATTAATAATTGATCTTTGCAATTAGTGATACAGAACCTCCAAGAATAAATTTTAGAACCCCTTTATGTATTCGAACCCCCAAAGCATTAACTTGAAAACCCTAATAGTCAATTCAGTAACAACCCCTAAGAATGCTTAGAAATCAAATTACTTAGATGATCAAAGAATTAGAATAAAGAAAACTCGTTTCTAAATTCTAATTTCGAAACACTCCACAAGAAGATGATCAATCTACTTGAATGTTCTTTAAAGCATGTATTCTACACAAGAACACAAAGATAAAAGGCAAACATCCTTTAGGTTTTAAAACTTCAATTATGAATCAAAATAATTCATCCAAGACATATATATATAGCCTTTACAAGGTTTTCCTTAGTGAATAAGGAAAATTAATAACCCTAATCACAAAAATAGGAAACTAATCTAATTAGACCTCAAATAGGAATTCTGACATACTTCCTATTTTAAGAATAATTAAACTAACTAAAAATAATGGGATTTTAAAATAACAAATTCATCCAGCCCTTATTTAACATAATTAAACCCAAATAACAATGCTTAATTAAACCCATTAATAACTTGGACTTGAATTAAGTTGTATTGAACTTGAGCTACACTTGGGACAAAGTGTTGGTGTCCTTGTAAACTTTCACTAGCTAAGTTCACTAAGTCTTGTAAATAATGGATTAAGGCTTCTTGAAGCTTCTTAGATCGAGACCTTATTATAGGTCCTTAAGGTATGCTGATTGGACTCAAAACCTCTTAAACTTAATCCTTGCCTTTTTTTACCATGCTCATCTTCATCATGTTGAATTCTTTGAACTTGGTGTGTTGGCTGCTCCATAACATTTCCCCTCTCCTCAAAAGGATTCATCCTCGAATCTAAAGCATCACCTATATTAAAAGGACTCAAATCAGCCACATTTTCTAGCATACTTCCTATTTTAAGAATAATTAAACTAACTAAAACTAATGGGCTTTTAAAATAACAAATTAATCCAGCCCTTATTTAACATAATTAAACCCAAATAACAATGCTTAATTAAACCCATTAGTAACTTGGACTTGAACTAAGTTGTATTGAACTTGAGCTGCACTTGGGATAAAACTTTGGTGTCCTTGTAAACTTTCATTATCTAAGTTCACTAAGCCTTGTAAATGATGGATTAAGGCTTCTTGAAGCTTCTTAGATTGACACCTTGTTATAGGTCCTTAAGGCATGCTGATTGGACTCAAAACCTCTTGAACTTGATCCTTGCCTTTTTTTACCATGCTCATCTTCATTATGTTGAATTCTTTGAACTTGGTGTGTTGGCTGCTCCATAACATTTCCCCTCTCCTTAAAAGGATTCATCCTCGAATCTAAAGCATCACCTATATTAAAAGGACTCAAATCAGCCACATTGAATGAAGCATTGCCGGGTAAGTCCACTTTGTATGAATTCTCATTAATCATTTCAAGTATTTGAAAAGGACCATCTCCTCTTGGGTTTAGCTTAGACTTCCTTTGAAGTGGAAACCTTTCTTTGCGAAAATGCACCCAAACCCAATCTCTAAGCTAAAAAATCATTGGCTTCCTTCCCTTATTCACATGTGAACCTACTTTAGCATTTTTCTTCTCAATACTCTCCTTAACTTGCTTATGCAACTTCTTCACAAAATCTACCTTAGAATTAACATTAACACTCATAAAATTGTTAGGTGGAAATGGCAATAAATCAATAGGAGTAAGTGGATTAAATCCATAAACAATCTCAAATGGAGAGCAATTAGTAGTGCTATGAACAACCCTATTATAAGCAAACTCCACAAATGGTAAACAATCCTCCCATGTCCTAATGTTCTTTTCTATTATTGCCCTAAGAAAAGTAATTAAAGTCCTGTTAACTACTTCAGTTTACCCATCGGTTTGAGGGTGATAAGTAGTTGAGAAAAATAGCTTAATTCCTAACTTTCCCCACAACACATGCCAAAAATGACTCAAAAAATTAACATCCCTATCACTAATACTGCTCCTAGGTATGCCATGTAAACACATAACTTCTTTGAAAAAAAAATCAATAATCAACTTAGCATCTTCAGTTTTATGACATGGTGTAAAATGAGCCATTTTACTAAATCTATCAACCACAATAAAGATACTATTATGACCTTTCCTAGTTCTAGGCAATCTAAGCACAAAATCCATAGACAAATCAGTCTAAGGTTCAATAGGAATAGGAAATGGTGTGTATAACCTATGTAGTTTCAACCTAGACTTAGCCTCTCTACATGTAATACAATGCTCATAAACTTTATGCACATTATGTTTCATACCAGGCTGAAAGAAATGTTCTAATAGCATATCATAGGTCTTATTTACCCTAAAATGCCCCATTAAGCCTCCTCCATGTGCCTCTTTAATTAATAATTCCCTTATAGAACACTTAGGAATGCACAATCTATTTCTTTTAAATAAGAAACCATCAAACAAGTAAAAATCATCTGAAATAGCTCCATTATCACAAGATGCATATATATCACCAAAATCATCATCATGTGGATACAACTCCTTTATAAACTCAAAACCTAATAATTTAGCAGTAAGTGAGTTAAGTAACATGTACCTTATAGACAATGCATCAACAACCACATTCTCTGTACCTTACTTGTACTTAATCACATATAGGAATGTTTCTATAAACTCCACCCATTTGGCATGCCTATGATTTAGCTTATCTTGACCCTTCAAATGCTTTAAACTTTCATGGTTAGTGTGTATCACAAACTCCCTAGGCCACAAATAATGCTATTATGTTTGCAAAGCTTGAACCAATGCATATAATTCCTTGTCATATGTTGGATATTTCAAGGTTGCCCCACTTAAATTTTCAATAAATACATTAGTGGTCTTTCATCCTACATCAAAATAGCTCCAATCCATATGCCACTAGCATCACATTCAATCTCAAACATTTTATCAAAGTTAGGTAAAGCAAGCAAAGGTGCATTACATAATTTGTCCTTTAGTTCATTAAATGTATGTTCTTGTGCATCACCCTAAACAAACCCAACATTTTTCTTAACTAATTCATTCAAAGGTGCGGCTATAGTGCTGAAATCTTTAATGAATCTCCTATAAAAACTAGCAAGCCCATGAAAACTCCTCACCTCACTAGAATTTTTAGGTTTTAGCCACTCCTTAATGACTCTAACCTTTTCTTCATCAACCTTTATTCCTTGACTAGAAACTAAAAAACTAAGAAATTAACCTTATCCATGCAAAAACTACACTTCTTAAGGTTAGCATACAACTTTTCTCACATAAGTATTTCTAGAACAAGTCGCACATGCATAAGGTCATCCAAACACTTAGAGTAAATCAGAATATCATCAAAATAAACAATAATAAATTTACCTAAGTACTCACACAACACATGGTTCATCAATCGTATAAATGTGCTAGGTGCATTAGTAAGACCAAATGGCATGACAAGCCACTCATACAACCCATACTTAGTCTTGAAGGTTGTTTTCCATTCATCACTAACATTTATTTGAATTTGATAATAACCAGATTTCAAATCCATTTTAGTAAAAAAAAAATAAGAACCATATAACTCATCAAGCATATCATCTAATCTAGAATAGGATAATGATACTTTATAGTGATTTTATTGATGGCTCTGCAGTCCACACACATCCTCCATGTTCCATCCTTCTTTGGTACAAGAATAACAAGAACCAAGCAAGGACTAAGACTTTCCCTTACATATCCTTTAGCTAGCAACTCCTCTACTTATTTTTGGATGTCCTTTGTCTCACTTGGATTTGTTCTATATGTTGGTCGATTGGGTATGGCAGCTTCAGGAATGAAGTCAATTTGGTGTTCTATGCCTCTAATTAATGGTAAATCACTAGGCATCTCCTTGGGAAACAAATCTTCAAATTCCTTAAAAAGATCAACAAACACACTAGGCAAAGACGGGTTAAGTTCATTAGTTGTCAAATAAGCCCCTTTGTACAAAAGTACAAATATAGGCCATTTGGAATACAAAGCTTGCCTAACCTCACTTGTCCTAGCTATTAAACTCACATTTTTTTTTATTTTTCTCTTTAGGCCGAATTTGCTCTCCATTTTCTTTTCCCTTTTTTCTTTTCACACTTTTTATTTTCACTCTCTAAAGCACTTTTTTTACCCTCTTTTTCTTTCTTTTTAGCCTCCACTCTCATCATTTCCATTTTACATTGATCTTCATACACTTCTTTTGAGGAAAGTGGTGTTAATATGGTCTTCTGCCCATCATTAGTGAGTGAATACCTATTAAGGTACCCATCATGCTTAGTTTTTCTATCAAATTGACATGGTCTACTAAGCAAAATTTCTCCAGCATGTATAGGAACTACATCACGCAACATTTTAACATGATATTTACCAATTGAAAATAAAATAATAGATTATCTATTTACCTTGACCCTCACCACAATCATTAAGCCATTGAAGTTTGTATGGTCATTTATGTGGAATAGTAGACAACCCAAATCTATTAATCAAGAAGGTACTCACCACATTAGTGCAACTCCCACCATCGACAATCATACTACATGTTTTACCTTGAACATGACACCTTGTATAGAATAATTTGTCCCGTTGCTCCTCATGACAATCTATCTTCAATTTAGTGCTAAGAGTACGTCTTGTAACTAGCACATCACCCTTAATTGGCTCCTTAATGCTCCCATCACTACAAATTTCCAATTTGAGCATCTTATTCACATCGCTTTCATTGCCATCCTCTTCATCGTCAGTCATTATCTCTCCATTTTGTATGGTCATAGTTCTCTTATTAGGGCACTCCTTGCTAATATGACCTACACCTTGACACTTCCAGCACTTGATGTCTCTATTTCTCCCTTTCAATTTTAGTTTTCTCTTTGGAAACTGAATTTGCCTTTGCCTTTGCAACATTATAAGCACCCTTATTTCCACCCTTAAAATCACTCTTCCCATCCCTTTTCTAAGTAGAATTAGAGTTGGAGTAAGATTTGGAAAAAAACCTTACTGTCCCTCTTCCTTGGACTTGCTTTTCCACTTTGGACTTGCTTTTCCACCTTAATGGCAATATGCACCATCTCTAGATCTCCATATTGTTGTAAATCTACTCGGTCATTTATCTCCTTATTCAAACCAACCAAGAAACATGCCATGGTTATCTTCACATCTTCCTCTATATTAGCCCTAGTCATGATCATTTCCATCTCCTTGTAGTAATCATCCATACTCCTACTACCTTGTCTAAGAACTTGAAGTTTTGGCACAAGCTCCCTATGAAAATTTTTTGGGACAAATCACTTTCTCATTACAGACTTAAGATCATACTAAGTATCAATTGGGTACTCTAAATTTCTTCTTCTACTAGTTACCAAGTGATCCCACCAAGGGATAACATAATCTAAAAATTGAGTAACCACCAACTTAACCTTCTTCTCCTCATTAAATTCATGACAATTAAATATGAGTTCCACTTGCTTTTCCCATTGTAAATAAGCCTTTGGATCAGTTTTGCCTTCAAAATGAGGTATCTTATGTTTAATGCTTCCTAAATTTCTATCTATAAAATCATCATTGCCTTAATTTCTACTATAGAATTGATTTTCTTGAAGTCTTCCTCTACCTCAATCTAAACCTTGGCCTCCTCTACCTTTACCCCTAGGTAGACCCATTCCAATAATGGCATCATCATCATTGCATTATAATCATTGGCGTCATCTTCCAAATAATCAACTTGAGGTATTTTGTTTCTACCTCCCCTATTTCCCTTATTGTGATTCAGTTATGCTCTTTCAACTACTTTCAACCTTGTATTCATGCGCTTTAATACTTCTCTCATAGCCTTTATATTTCTATTAAAGTGTGCAAACTCTCCTTGTTGAACCTCACGTAGTCTAGTTTCATCAATATCTTCACCTTAGATTGACATTGCTACAATGAATGTTAGAAAACAAAGAAAAATAATTCAAGGACCTCAAAAGCACTCCCTCACGTGTTTGCACTCAAATGATGGGGATGGTCACTCGTGTTTAACTCAAATAGTTTCCTTAAAAAAAATTCCACTCACAGGTTTCCTCACACCAGTCAATCTAATTTCTTTTATGTTCTTAAGTGAATCACACTTTGAGAATAATTCAAATAGTTTGAAGCAATTCAAGTAGAATTCCAAAACTAAAATTTATAAAATAAGTTTAAAGCAATTCAGTCACAAGAAAAAAATGACAATTTAGAAGTAATAAATTAGGAAAACTCAAATAGATGTAAAAGACATATGAAAGAAATACAAAGATATTCTAGAATAGAGAAGAAAACAAATTTGGAAGTTATCTCAAGAAGAAAAGTCAAATAAGCCTCAATAAGTAATATTTCATAATGAGTAAGTATTGTAAAGATATGAAAAATCCTCAATAGACAAGGAATACAAGATATGACAAGATCTAGTTAAATATGTCAATTATAAACCAAATAGGGTTAGGAAATATAAATCAGACTTGATGAGAATATTAATCACTCAAACAATATTCCTTAATGAGCAAGGAATGGAAGGATATGCAAATCAGACCTAATTAGGATATAATTCACTCAAGAATCTCAATTCTTCTTTTTTAGTAACTTTCTTTTTTTCACAAATTTTTTTTGCTTCTTTTTTTTCCAATTTCTTTCTTCTTCTTCTTTTTTTTCACACGAATTTTTTTTAACCTTCAACTATGAACATAAATCTAAATTTCAGAATGCAAAATAGTTGACTAAATTAAAGGAAAAAACAAGATCAAGACTAACAAACAAGAACAAAGAACAAAACACAAGAATGAAGGACAAAAAATAAGAACAAAATTTAAAAGAATAAGAAAAACATAAGAAATCCAAATTAAGAATGAAAATTATAAATGATAAAACCTGATCTAGAGCCAAAGCTCTTATACCAAATGGTACGGAACCTCCAAGAATAAGCTTGAGAACCCCTTTATGTATTCAAACCCCCAAAGCATTAACTTGAAAACCCCAATAGTCAATTCAGCAACAACCCTTAATAATGGTTAAAAATCAAATTCCTTAGATGATCAAAGAATTAAAATAAAGAAAACTCATTTCTAAATTCCAATTTCAAAACACTCCATAAGAAGATGATCAATCTACTTGAATGTTCCTTAAAGCATGTATTTTACACAAGGACACAAAGATAAAAGCAAAACAACCTTTAGGTTTTAAAACTTCAATTCTGAATTAAAATAATTCATCCAAGGCATATATATATATAGCCTTTATAAGGTTTTCCTTAGTAAAAAAGGAAAACTAATAACCCTAATCACAAAAATAGGAAACTAATCTAATTAGACCTCAAATAGGAATTCTGGCATACTTCCTATTTTAAGAATAATTAAACTAACTAAAAATAATGGGCTTTTAAAATAAAAAAATTCTCCAGCTCTTATTTAACATAATTAAATCCAAATAACAATGCTTAATTAAACCCATTAGTAACTTGGACTTGAATTAAGTTGTATTGAACTTGAGCTGCACTTGGCATAAAGTTTTGGTGTCCTTGTAAACTTTCACAAGCTAAGTTCACTAAGCCTTGTAGATGATGGATTAAGACTTCTTGAATATTCTTAGATCGAGACCTTATTATAGGTCATCGAGGCATGCTGATTGGACTCAAAACCTCTTGAACTTAATCCTTGCCTTTTTTACCTTGCTCATCTTCATCATGTTGAGTTCTTTGAACTTGGTGTGTTGGTTGCTCCATAACAATTAGTTTTAATTTGAATAGTGCTAATATTAAATTAATCACTTAATATTTGTTAGATTTAACTATAAATCTAATTAAGTTTTTTTTTAAAATATTTTTAACAAAAATCATATAAAAAATAAATAATATTTATGCATAAAAATTACAATTAAATTAACAAATTTTAACCCAAATTGTCAATGCTATCTTAGATATTATTATTCAATTCTAGGCATGTAGATTGAGCTTTAGCTTTCATATTAAACACATCTTCATCTAAGTGTTTCTTTAATTTTCTCTTAAAACATGAACATCATTGTGATTAGTGCAAATATTGCATTTCTTTGTGGCATGTTTTTTAAGGAAAAATCCATTTTTAAGCCCCTGAACTATAATATTTTTTTCTATTGAGCCCATATCATTTTATTGGATTGCATTGAGCCCCTATGTTATTATTTATGCATACATTGAGCTCCAATTTGACAAATCCATAGATTTTTTATGAAAAATTTAGAGGTTCAATGTATTATATTAGTAATAGTATAGAGACTTAATTTATACATAAATAATAGTATAACAGCTCAATGTAATGCAATAAAATGATAGGGGTATAGATGGCGGGGTTTAGCGCACGTCCAAGATTTTAGCAACCGGGACACTGTTTAGGCTCAGGGCCTTAAGGAACACACTACTATGTCACAAAGTCATAGCGTGGAGAAGAGAAGTAGCCACCTAAGGTAATAACTGGGACAATTTGATTGGTGGTACTCGATTCTTTAAAAGAAAGTTAGCACCACGACCAGGAGATTCTAGGAACGGAATACTAATTTCTCTTAGTCTCGTGTTCATTTAAAATAATTTTATAAATGATTATTTCATCCTATAATTACATTAAATTTTATTTAAACCTTATCTGACATCCATCTAAACCTAGGCATCTAGTGAATAAAATTACACATAAAAAATGCACTCAAGATCGCATCATCCTAAGTCTAAACTATGTTGATTTTCTTACAAAGTTAGCTAAATTTACATTTTATTTACAAGTGAAAAAGAGACTAAAAGTGGGCCTACATTTTTAATTAGTGAGCCTAGATCTATTTATTTTAGTTTGTCTAAGGAATGAGCTTAAATCTATTTAATTTTAAAGGAAAGTTAAATTGATGGGCCTAAGTCTAACTTGGTTTTATTTGAAGTGAAATGTGGGCCTAAAATCTAATTAACCTAATGGGCCTAAATTAATTTTAATTATTTAAAACCCTAAATTATTTTTAAGCCTATTTATTAAGTGGGTTAGACCTAAACGTGGGCTTGAGGCCCAAAAGGATAAAAACATAAAAAAAAATAAGCCCAAAACAAATAAAACACAAAAAAATGGATCAAACAAACATTATAGTGATTTTCTAGAAACCCTAAATTAATTACATGCAAACCCTAATTTAAGTTATTGCCACCATTAATTTTAATTAATTTTTACCCAATTGAACCTAATTACTAATTGATTTTAAATGCAGAAAATTAAATCTTTTACTATTTCCACTACTAGGGCTATTACAAACTACATACAAAAATTAAAATTAAACAATTATACACCCATGAATTAAAATAACTACACATAACACATAATGGCAAAATGAAAAATAAAACCATAATATCTACTAGAAAACAGTATAGATTATTCCATGGCATTCCATGGATCTTCTATTCATTTGAACACAAGTAGTATCCTCCTCAATCCACAATCGAACATAAAAAAAACACAAAAAAATTAGATTAGTGAAATTTAATACTCAAATCAATAATAAAAAAATAAAATAAAATAATCATTAAGGAACGAAAAAAAAAGGAACACTACGATGATGCTGTGCAAATACCCTTTTTAGCCCCTCAGAATAGGATTTTCACTGTTGAAATTGAATTATTGTTAATTCTAGACTGGGATTTGATTGCGTTCAAAGACACTAACAGTATCCAAAATTAGGGTTTTTTAAAAGACACTGACAATATCCAAAATTAGGGTTTTTTAAAAGACACGCGAGGTGTTCTTCACATCTAAATTGTTAGGGTTTCTGATTTTTTTTTCAATCTCTACGTGTGAGTTTCTCTCCATCTCTCTGTGAGTCTAAAAATCCTCCGGCATGCATGCAGACTCTGCTTTTGAATGTAGAGTCTACCTGCGTAGTGACTTCCTCCTTTGGAGGAACAAAATATATCTGATGATAGCATTTGTTTTTTATTTCAAAAACTTATGCTTTTAAAAAAACCTTATCAAATAATAATAAAGATAAAATTGAATTTTCAACCAATCAAAACACTAAAAAAAATTGATAAAAAATAAAAAAATACGCAAAAAATTAAAAAACAAGACTTTTATGCTTCGGCATTACACCAATGCCGATCGACATTAAATGTCGACTTTTTTTTAACTTTTAATTACCAAAAGACCCCTTGAAAATTTGACTTCCTTGTAATCAAATCATAAAAAATATTGTAATTTAGTCCTTAAAGTCCAGAAAATCAACAATCAAGTTCAATTTTTGAATAATTTTCAACATAGGGGCTTACATTGTAATTATGCACAATTACATCCCAAAATTGGGTGCTTACAGTTGCCCCCCTTTATCGTTATTTGCGTGAAAAATTGTGGCAAAGCAATAGAAGCACACAATTTCAAAATTAAGAAATTAGGACACTTGATTGTATCCTAAATGCCAGATTGATGCTCAAATTGCTGAGCAAGGTGTAATGGTTTGACAAGTCTCACTATATTTCCTGCTAAACGTCTAGTGAAATTTATGCAAATGAGTTTTGCTATATTCCCTATGGGACTTTTAGCAATGATAAATTGAAAACTTGCTATAATTCTTGTGGAACATCTAGCAATGATGAATTTCGTTATATTCCTTGTGGGACATCTAACGATATACACTATATTTCCTGTGGGATGTCTAGTGATGATAAATTGAAAGCTTACTATAGTTCCTATGGAATGTCTAGCAATGATGAATTTCATTATATTCCCTATGGGACGTCTAACAATGCATACCATATTTCCTGTGGGACGTCTAGTGATGATGAATTGAAAACTTGCTATCATTCCTATAGAACATCTAGCACTGATGAATTTTGTTATATCTAATGAAATTGAATTAAAAATCTACTATGGTTCCTATGGAACGTCTAGCACTAATGAATTTTGTTTTATTTTTTGTGGGACGTCTAACGATGTACACTATATTCCCTGTGGAATGTCTAGTGAAGTTGAATTAAAAATCTGCTATAGTTCCTATGGAATGTCTAGCATTGATGAATTTTATTACATTCCTTGTGGGACGTCTAACAATGCACACTATATTACCTATGGGACATCTAGTGAAATTGAATTGAAAATCTACTATAGTTCTCGTGGAACGTCTAGCACTGATGAATTTCATTATATTCCCTATAGGATGTCTAACGATGCACACTATATTCCCTGTGGGATGTCTAATGAAATTGAATTGAAAATCTACTATAGTTCTCGTGGAACATCTAGTATTGATGAATTTCATTATATTCCCTGTGGGATGTCTAACGATGTACACTATATTCCCTATGGGACGTCTAGTGAAGTTGAATTGAAAACTTGCTATTGTTCATATGGAATGTCTAGCACTGATGAATTTGAAAATTTATGTCATAACTACTATGTAGTACATAACATAATGAAGGTTATGACTACTATGCAGCACATAACATAATCATTTGAAATTCATATCATAGCTACTATGTAGCATATAAATCCTTTGATTGAAACAATGCATGTAAAATGCAAAAATTGAATTTTGTAATCTTGTTATGTATTCTGTACTTGACAGAAAATTCAAAATCATAGATTGATTATGCAGTTTTAATAATTCAATGGATTATTAATTTGATGAATGTCATGATTTAATTAGGAACATGTTCCTAATCAGAATGCAATTATGGACTAAATTGCAATGAAAGAACTTGAATTCATGTATAAGGACCAAAGTGGAATACACTACACTCGATCATGTAGTGATGATTGATCTATACGATTATATTGCAATCCATAATTACTCGCGACTAGCTGCAACCCTTTCATTGCTCACTGATGATGCTGCAGTTCATAATTGGTCGCAATTAGTTGCAAACCTTTCATTGTTCACTGATGATGCTATAATATATAATTGCTTGCAAATTGACTACAATCCTTTCATTGCTCACCTTTGATATTGCTATAGTCCATAACTGCTGGTTGATTTTTATCTTTAGTTATTTGAGTTGAATGCTTTGAATTCGTTATGTTGACTAATTTTAATTTTATTATGCACTTCCTTCTAGTTTTATAATTCCTGCAGACTTATTGAAGTTAGTTTCAACCATGATGAATGTATAAAAGTACATTATAATGTTGAAAATTTATGAGAAAATTCATCCTTTTATCATGAGATAGCATGCACTAGTAGAATCTCACTATTTTTTTTTATTTTCATGACTGTCACTTATTTGCCATTTGCAAAGGTTAGAGGCATCGTTAACCATCTTATGCTGAGAGTGTATATTTTACCAAGTGAAGAGCTTACTTCCACACCTAATTTTAAAGAGAATTTGCTAAACAAAACTTGTGGAAATTAAGCATAAAAATATTGAATTTGAAGTATCAAAATAGTCTTTGAATTATTTTTGTGCTTTTCTTCCTTATCCAAGTATTCCCCCGCCTTTCTCATATTATTCAGCATGGATACCATTGCAAAGGTCCTTTGGATACTCATACTCTTACAGAGCATTGGAGTAAATAGAGTAATTTTTTTTAATGTGGGTCCTCTTTTAGTATTCCCCCGCCTTTCTTATATTACTCAGTGTGGATACCACCAAAGGTTCACGTTGATACTCTTGCTCATTTTTAGGCATTGGAGTACATTATGCTTGCTCTTATTCTAATTCTCCTCTTAGTGTTCCCCTACCTTTCTCGTATTATTTAGCCTGGATACCATTGAGGAATTTGTACTCATACTCATTTCTGAGCATTGGAGTAGATTATATGCACATTTATTATTCAAAAGACTAAAATGACACTTTGAAATTCAACCAATTTATACTGCAACTCCATAGATTTTGTCTTTGCATATTCTTCCCCTTATTTGGGTGTAAAGTAAGCATTAGATTGATTAGAGTTTTAGAAACTCTAAGCATAGAACTATCAATAAGACATCTGAATTCTACGATGCTAATAAAAGAAAGCCACTAAAATCAAAGGAGATAAATTTTCGCACATGATATCATAAAGTGGATGAATTTACTCTAAATTTTATAAATTTTCTTTGTACTTTACTGCATAATCAAAATAGATAGAGTTATACTACTTCCATTTGCCATTTGTCAGGCTATTTATCACACAAGTGAGATTTTGATGAGTGATTGGCATTTGCTATCCTAGTCATTCTTATTGATGTATCGATTCCTTTCCTTTTCTTCATTCTCTTTTATTTTCCCTACACAAAATACCATAAGTTAGTATGGTTTATTTTTAAATGAAGAAATTTTATCAAAATGCAATGTTATTCTTTTTCATTCTTCCCTTTTTGATTATGGTGATGATGTCTTGGATCACAGGGTCATGATATTCTGCCATTGAGGTTATGGCTTTAGGCTGAATTTGTCTTTCTACTATTCTATTAATGCTTTGGTAAAGGGCCTCATTCCTCTTCCCAATGTTTCCTGCAAAAGAAAAGATTTGGGAGTTAGAGGTTTTATTTCACCATCAAAGAAGTCTTCAGAGTGCATTCGTCTCATGTTTTGAGTGCATTCTTCCCTTTTCAAGGTTGAGCACATGTATCGTTGACATGTTGGACCTCCTCATTACCATATTCCACACCCTATAATGGATTAACTGTTATGGAGAGATGTTCCAATTGATGCTCCAGATGAGACTATGGAGATGGATTCTGAGTTTGAGGAGCTTGAAAGTCCTATCCAACCTCTTGAGGTCACCAGGATGATGCTTCTTGGTAATGTCACTCCTTTTATTTTCATTCCTTCAGATGCTTTACCTGTTAATACTCTAGCTACTTTCCTGCACTTTTACAACACTAATCTTGAATGTTAGTAGCAAAGTGTTTGGAAAATCTAGACTAGGCTCAAAGGCTTTATTATGCATAGAAAGTATTTCACAATAAATGTATGCAGGTGTATGCATGTTCTGCATAACATGCATAATCCTAATAGGTCTTCTGTTTGGAGCAAAGCTATGTTCGCAGCTTAGAGTGTGAGAATGAGGTGCCTCATCAATAGCTTATAGGTTCAAGCACTTAATGCTTCATTCTTGGTACTTCTGATGTTTAAGCTTTTGATATAGTCTATCAAACAAATAACCAGGCCAACGAGTGGGGTCCATGGCTTTACACCGGAGCTCATGATTAACCGATGCGCTATTGAAATTTTCTTTTTGTTACTATGTCTACTACATGATAACTATTATATATGTATGCTTGTAGTATACTCCTTTCTGCCCTGAGATTGTTTTCACTAACTTTGAAGTTCTACTGTTATATTTACCATTTTGCCCCTAACTTGTCTCGAAGTTACATTTTGCCCCCAGGTTCATTTTGAATTCATCTTAGCAATCACTTTCTTCATGTGCATAAGAGACTCGGCTTGGTCATTATTGTTGTTAGCCCTTTGTCTTACTAACCCTATTACCTGCAATCTCATGTATTAAAGATGCACAAGAGTGGATGAACTAATTGAAGCGAGTTCTGGATGATGAAATCAATTGGACTTGCACTTCAAAGAATTCTTGAACAGAATATGAGGCTTGATGTTGATGCAATAATTGATGAAAATTATAATATATGGGTTGAAAAGTTACTGAGCCACTTGAATTCTCAAGGTATAAGGGGACACTAGGCTTACAAGAAAAATTACAAAAAAGGTCGCAAAAAGAAAACATAACTAAAATAGTGATCTCATAGCTCTGATTTAGCTTTCATCATGTATTGTTTTTCCATTCAGATACTTATGCAGTATGATAAAGACCAATATGTGATGTTTGAATAAAAATTTAAAATTCAATTTTAATCATTCATTAGGGCAAAAATGAGAACATTCATTACATTATATGATATAACTCCTGTTATTAGTCAGTCATGAATTTTTCTCTCTAATTTTTACCTTACTGTTCTTTTTTCTCTTTTTTTCTCCTTTTTATTTTCTCTTTGTTCTTTCTTCTTTTTTTTCTCACATTTCCTATCTTTAAAAGTTACATCATGTGATATATGTATGTTCTTTGAATTTGCATTTGTGCCCATGCTGAATGAATCTAATTGAATTAAATTTATGTCAAACATACTTATCTAAATTATAATGCACATAACTATTAGGATTATATAAGTAAGCATGATCATAATTTATATCATCGATCACTAGAAACTAAAATTTTATTCAATGAGAAATTTTATTTCCTATTTTAGATGCTAGCGATGCTAAGTCTTATAGTGGTTGTCCTTCATCAGATTCTCCACAATCTACTCTTTGAAGATCTTAAACCTAGGAACATCTGCTCCAGCAACACTTACTGATTCCTTGGCCCTCAAATAGTATTTACCTTCCCCTGGCTTGATGAAGTTCTAACTCAAAGGACCAACTTTTGCATAAAGCTTCCTCTTTTCTACATTGAATCTCTTCCTTGCCCTTCTACCTTTTGGCTTTGCTTCCCCTGTAAAACCCAATCCTGTTGTGTCATCTTGATTTTTAAATCCTGGGAATTCTAGACTTCTTTGTTCATTCTTCCCCAGTCCTTGTCCAAGCCGGTAATTCATGCTCCCCATCATTTTTGCTACTCTTGGATCCATTTCAGTCCCATTAAATATCCCAGTAATTTGGAAACTAGGGGGTGTACACACTTGTTTTTATTTATCCAATATGGATGCCACAACAACATTGGTCCCAGCTTCTATGGTCATAACTTCTCCTTTATAAGGGAATTTTATCTTTTGATGCACAGTTGAAGGTACCCTTCCCAAGGCATGGAACCATGGTCATCCCAATAATAAGGCATAAGTGACTAGAATGTCCAGCACGATGAACTCAGTGGTTGATTCCATAAGTCCTTTTTTAACCAAATCTTGGAATGTCCTCTCCATATTCCTAGTATTGTCATCATAAGCTCTGATTATGAGGTTTGAATCTGTTAAGTCTTCAGCTTTCAAACCTAAGTTAGGCATGATTTTTAAAGGACATACATTAATAGCATAACCATCATTGACCATAGCAAAATTGGTTCTCTTTCCCCTCACCTCAGCTGGGATAAACAATGCCTTATTATGGTTTCTTCCTTCTAAAGGCCAGTCATCATCTGAGAACGTTATCAGCCCGTGTTTCTTTTCTGTAACCTTTGTTACTATGGCTTCTGGAGTAGCAGCTATTTCAATATTCATGTTCAATAGAGCTTTGATAAGAGCTCTTCTATGGCTACCTGAATGCATCAGTAATTCCCAAATGCTAACATTTGCCTTAGCCTTCTTCAGTTGTTCCAAAATCATATCCTCTTTCTGTTCTTCTTCTATCTCTACATCTTTTGTTTCTTCTCTATCTATTTTCTTTTCTACTACTTTATAATTCTTGCCACTTCTAGTGACATGATTCACTTTAGGATCATCACTCCAAACATCGAAACCACTTGGGCTTTCCTGATCAGAGTCATTCCAGATGTTAATAACTCTAATGATTCGGTCTCTTTTCCCATCTTTCCATATTTCCATTGTGCATGTTTCCTTCCCTTTCAGATCTCCCATATTGAGCTTGCTTAAGTGTTGATTCATCAAATCTTCAACTCCCTCTTAAGACTATTTAGGAGCTAAAGGGTCATTCTTAAATTCATTACCCCACCCTGTAGGCACGATTGATTCAATAGGGATATCAGTGGAAGTAGGCTTAGAATAGAATACTATGTAATTAAACTTGCCCAAAGGTTATCCCAATAGGTCTTCAACTCCTCTTGGCAACTACTCAAGAATTTTAGGCTCTTCTTCTACTGGCTTATCATCAAACTCATATCCCCAACCTAAGGGCTTAATTGATTCGACAGGGATATCAGCAGAGGGTGGTTTTGAGTAGAATACTCTGTAATCAAACTTGCCTGAGGGCTAGCCTAGTAAATCTTCCACTCGTCTCTATGGTTCTCTGAAAGGTTCTCTATTGGTTATAGGGTTGATGTCCTTAAAGGAGCTTAGCACTTTTTTTTGCTAACCCCTGAGTTGATCATCATGGTGGCTAGTTGTGGAACATTTTGGTAGTTTGGGAAAGGGTTGTTTGTGGTGTTTGGGTTAGAGTTGGATTTAGAGTTGGATTTTCCAAGGTCGATGATTTTTTCAGAGTCTATCAAGTTTTGGATCTTATGTTTTAGGCAGATACAATTGTCTGTGGGATGGCCAGCAGCTTGGTGGAATTTATAGTAATTTTTAGGGTCAAAACTAGGGAGATTTGGGTTTGGTGGCTTAGAAAAGGTTAAGAGTCAGAGTAGGCCTTTTCGGATTAGCCTCTCTAGGACTTTGGAAAGTGGTTGGTTGAAGTTGGAGAACCTTCAAGGTTGCTGAACTACACGCACCTCCATAGCTCGGCTAGTACTTCCCTATTGTGTGCCCCTAGTTAAGTAATTTTGGATTGTAACACCTCTAGAATTCTTCTTTTTATCATTCTCTATCTCTTCATCTTATAGACCGTCATCATATAGATCTATGAAGGTCTTTAGGTTCATCATTTGCAGTCTTTCGACTAAATTAGGTAATACATTATGAACAATCATCCTAACTTGATCCTTTTTAGCCAGGTTATTTGTCATCAGTCCTGCTTTATTCATGAATCTGGTGAGAAAATCAGAAAAGGACTCATTTGGTTTCTGTTTAGTCAACTCCAAATCCCTAATTGACACTTCCAATCGAGTGTTATAATCATATTGTTTCAAGAATGCAGTACATAGTTCCTTCCAGTCAGCCCTAACAGATTTTTCTAACTTATAGTACCAGTTTACAGCCATTCTCTCTAGTGATAGTACAAATAGTCTAGCAACTACTGCTGATGGTGCTTTAGTAGTGCTCATGGTTATTATGTATTGGCTCAAATGAATTATTGGATCTCCTCTCCCATCAAATTTTTGCAGTTGAGGCATTTTGAATTTTTTAGGTAGCTTATCTCCCTCTATTTACAGCATGTCATCAAATTCCCCTAATAAGCTCTTCCATCTTGGACATTTTTTGAGTCAGTTCTTGCATCTACTTAGACTCATGATCATGGACCAATTCAAGTGACTCTCTCTTTGCCTTTTCTACCATGTAGTTTTCAATGTCTTCTAGCCTCACATCAGTAGCAGGCACATTTTTAGGAGGTTGCCCCCCAACATTGTTAGCAGTAGGTGGAGGAGCTACAGCAATAGTGGAGCTCCTACAATAGGTGGCTATTCAATAGTAGTAGCGGGTGGTTATTCAACAACAGCAATAGGTGGTTATCCAACAACAAGTTGCACTAGTCCGGCCAACCTGTCTTAGTTCATCTTGCATCATAGCTCTTATGTCATCCATCAAAGCTCCCTTAATGTCCTCTAAAGTCCACATCTCTGGTTATTGTTCTATTTCAGTCTATTCAGTCTGAGTTGGTTTAGCTTCTAGGTCTAGCAAATTGATTGGACTTTTCTTTAGTTCTTAAAGGATCTCTTAAGCTATTGACTTAGGGCTTATATTTGTTCTTGTTAGTCTACCACCCCTTCATCCCCAGCATGAGGAGACCCAGATGAACCTATGATGGCTGTAAAATAAGGTGTTAGTATGATGCATGGACTGTATGTAAGCATGTATGCATGATGCATATGTTTATGCAACAAGTAGCTAGCAAGCAAGCACTTAGTAAGTATTAAGAAGCAATCAACAGGCTATCATGCAGGTAAACCTTCCAACCTTATTCCTCCCACATATATATTCAATGGCGAGTCTCTTTTCCTAGGATTTTTTATCTTGGCCTTCATATCAACAGGGGATATTAAGAACCGACGTGCATGCCAAATCACTCTTAAAAGATAAAAGCACGGAAGCAGCATTTCTAAATATAAAGGTCTTACCTAATCCTTATTAGCCTGAATGAGCTTCAAAGGTATAGGCCTGCGCTTTTATAAATAGAAATACCTCATGGCAATTCAAACAAATAAGCACTTTGGGTAAAAATCTTAGGGGAAGTGATTAGGCCATTATATATGGTTAAGGTCCGGTGAAAAGTTAAGGTTCCCTTAGCAAGATGCTCTCCATTATGGACTTTAAGTTACAAGCCAAGGTCAAAGGGGCCCAGCATCTTTTACCAACTTGAGAGAAGATTATCCCCCTTAAGCACTTGGGTTACAAACTCTAGTCAGATGAGCCCGATAATCTCTCTTGAACCGAGTTAAGGCTAAGAGTGATGGTTAGCCAATCTACAACTCCATGAAGCTAATGGAATCATGGAATCATAAACCAACATCATCAGTTTAGGAGGGACATGCAGAATGAATGCAAGAATGAAATAATAATCGATAAAATAATTCTAAAGAACATAAGTAGAATCAATATCTCTTATCCTCAATGGAGTCGCCACTGTAGATGGTGGGGTTTAGCATGTGTCTAAGATTATAGCAATCGCGACACTGTTTAGGCTCAGGGCCTTAGAGAACACACTACTATGTCATAAAGTCATAGCATGGAAAAGAGAAGTCACCACCCAGGGTAATAACTAGGACAACTTGATTGGTGGTACTTGATTCTCTAAAAGAAAGTTAGCACCATAACCAGGAGATTTTGAGAATGGAATACTAACTTCTCTTAGTCTAGTGTTCATTTAGAATTTTATAAATGATTATTTCATCCTCTAATTACATGCAATTTTATTTAAACCCTATTTGACATCCATCTAACCCTAGGCATCTAGTGAATAAAATTACATATAAAAAATGCACTCAAGATCGCATCTTCCCTAAGTCTAAACTATATTAATTTTCTTAAAAAGTTAGCTAAATTTACATTTTATTTACAAGTGAAAAAGAGACTAAAAGTGGGCCTACATTTTAAATTAGTGAGCCTATATCTATTTATTTTAGTTTGTAAGTCTATTCAATTTTAAAGGAAAGTTAAATTAATGGGCCTAAGTCTAACCTAGTTTTATTTTAAGTGAAATTTGGGTCTAAAATCTAATTAACCTAATGGGCCTAAATTAATTTTAATTATTTAAAACCCTAAATCATTTTTAAGCCTATTTATTAAGTGGGTTAGATCTAAACATGGGCTTAGGGCCCAAAAGGAAAAAAACATTAAAAAAAACAAGCCCAAAACAAGTAAAACACAAAAAAATGGATCAAACAAACATTATAGTGATTTTCTAGAAACCCTAAATTAATTACATGCAAACCCTAATTTAAGCTACTACCACCGTTAATTTTAATTAATTTTTACCCAATTAAACCTAATTTCTAATTGATTTTAAATGTAGAAAATTAAATCTTTTATTATTCCACTACTGGGGCTATTACAAACTACGTAAAAAAATTAAATAATCATATACCCATGAATTAAAATAACTACATAGAACACACAAAGGCAAAATTAAAATTAAAACCCTAATATCTACTGGAAAATAATATAGATTATTCCATGGCATTCCATGGATCTTCTATTGATTTTAACACAAGTAGTATCCTCCTTAATCCACAATCGAACATCAAAACAAAAAAAAAACACACATAAAAAATGGATTAGTGAAATTTAATACTCAAATCAATAATAAAAAAATAAAATAAAATAAATCATTAAGCAAAGAAAAAAATCAAAAAGAACACTGTGATGATGTTGTGCAAATGATGTTGTGAAAATGCCCTTTTTAGCCCCTCAGAATAGGAATTTCATTGTTGAAATTGAATTGCTATTGATTCTGGACTGGGATTTGATTGCATTCAAAGACACTGATAGTATCCAAAATTAAGGTTTTTGAAAGACACATGAGGTGTTCTTCACGTCTAAATTTTTTGAGTTTCTGGTTTTTTTTTTAGTCTCTGCGTGTGAGTTTCCCTCTGTCTCTCTGTGAGTCTAAAAATCCTCCTGCATGCATGCAAACTCTGCTTTTAAATGCACAATCTACCTACGTACTGACTTCCTCCTTTGGAGGAACAGAATACATCTGATGTTTTTTTATTTCAGAAACTTACACATTTAAAAAACCTTCAAATAATAATCAAGATAAAATTGAATTTTCAACCAATCAAAACATTGAAAAAATTGATAAAAAATAAAAAATACGCAAAAAATTAAAAAATGGGACTTTTACACGTTGACATTATGCAATGCCGGTCGGCATTACACCAATGCCAATCGGCATTAAATGCTGACTTTTTTTTAACTTTTAATTACCAAAAAACCCTTGAAAAATTGGCTTCCTTATAATCAAATCCTAAAAAATGTTGCAATTTGGACTCTAAAGTCCAGAAAATCAACAACCAAGTTCAATTTTTGAATAAATTTCATCATAGGAGCTTACGTCGTAATTATGCACAATTGCATCCTAAAATTGGATGCTTACAAGGGGCTTAATAGAAAAAAAAAAACTATTATAGTTAATGGTTTTTGCCTTTTTTTAATCGGTCATTGCATACATACATCAGCGTCTTGGTTATGATATTGATTTAGGCTGATAATTTGCCTGAGCAAAAGTGAAATTTAAAATTGTAATTATATTTATTTAATATAATTTAAATTCATATTATATTTATTTATTTATTTCAATTATATTTTTTTAATACTGATATTAATTTTATTTTTGTTGAATAAGAAAATTAACTTAATAATAATACTTAAGGTGTGTCAAAAAGAATATATATAGAGAGAGAGGACAAAAAAAGAATATAGGAGACTAAGAAAATTTTAAAAAATAATGGAAATGAGGATGGAGACTAATGGTTCAGTCTAATCTTCTCTTTAATTATTTGATTATTATTTTAAAATTTATAAAAAAAATTACCATATGACATTGTGTTATTGAATGATATTTTAATAGAGTTTCCATTCCTATAAATTTATTTAATGATATTTGTAACAAGACATATTTGTTTCGTTTGTAAAAGATTAAATGTTGAATTGTAAAACAAAAATTAGGGTGGTATTTAAAATTTAGAAAAAAGTTTACTTTTTACCTTTTGTCTAAAATATAAAATTCATATTATGTAAAAGCATATAAAATAAAAGGAATAACTTTTTTCTCTCCAAAAATACTTCACCATTAATTTATTTCCTTATTAATTGTATAAGGTTGTATTAGTAAATTTAAATAGCACTTAATATTTCTAGCCATACTATTTTGGATAGATTCTATCCTTTTAGATTTACCCTTATTTGTTTTATTTGATCATGACTGTTATAATTAATTTAATGAGTATAATTTTATTATGATTTTACATGTTACCGATATTTTATTATGAAAATATACATGTATTTATTGTTATAGTTTATAATTGTCAAAGTGACATAAAGTAGAATGTGTTATTACATGTGTAAATTATATTATCGATGAAATACCATGAACGATGATGAGCTGATGTTTAACAATTGTTAGAATTTAAGAATTTACCTAAAGTTAAATTACTATTCTATGATTGTTGAATATTGTTGGGGTGTATTATTACATTTTGATTGAATATGTTTGATTATCCAAGATATTAAATGTGTTTAATTAAAAAATGATGATTATTGATTATGTTTATATACTCGGTATTTGAAGTATGTTGTAGTATCTATCCAAAGGATAAATAATTTGTTATTTTACTAAATCTACATTAATTGTGGGCATTTTATTATATTTGTTACAATTCATTCACATGCATCATCTGTTACTATATTTAATGGAATGGACTTCTCTAAATGGCATGAGCAAGTTGATTTCCACTTAGACTCTATGTATTTCAACTTAGCATTATTGGAAGATAAACCTACTACTATTACGGATTCAAATAGTGAAGCTGAGCAATCACACTTTAAGGCATGGGAACACAGTAACATATTATGGCTAAAGTTCTTGCAAATGACAATTGTTAATAACATTAAGTCTACATAAACTTGTAAGCACCCAATTTCAGGATGCATTTGTGCATGAATACAACGAAAGCCTCTATGATGAAAATTTAGTCAAAAATTGACCTTTAGTGTTAAGTTTTGTGATTTCAATTACTAAATTGCAATGTTTTTTGGGTTTAATTGTAAAAAATTGAATTTACAGGGCCTATTTGAAAATGTGCGTAATGTTAATCGGCATTACACAATGTCGGTTGACATTTTTCAATGATGAGGTGCTAAAAATTTTTTTACAATTTTCAATAAAAAAATTTGTTTTATTGTGATTGGTCCAAATTTAATTTATTTTTAATAAATAAATAAATTTTGGTATTTATCTGTAGGGGTTATGCTTCCAGTACATATCTCTTACGCGTATAATTTTTTTGAAATTAAAATTCTTATCCTGTTTGTTTTTAGGAAGGAAGGGATCAGAGCTACTGTGCTTTGATCACGTAAGTGGTTAGCTTTGGAATGGGATATAAAAAGAAAAGATTGGCAAAGAAGAGGGGGACTGCGTAAAAAGGGAGGGAGGAAAAACCTAATTAGCTACTGCAAAAAAAGGGTTGATTGGAAAAACACAGATAGAAAGAAAATATCTAACCTTCTACTATAGGTTTCCAAAAAAAAAACATTTTCAAAGCAAAAAAAATACATTCTTTTCAAAGTCCAGAAATCAAGAAAACAGAGTCAATTTTCTCAAAATGGTAAAATCCCATTTTGAGGGGCATTCAAACAACATCTACACAGCATCTCTCATCTTCTACTCCTTTATTTTTATTAGTTTTTTTCTTTTATATCATTATTTTCTTTTTATTATGTTTTATTTTATTATTTCTGTGTTTTAATTCAGGTTTTATTTTCATTATTTTGTTTTCTTTGTTCTTTAATTCTAATCTTATTTCCTTTTTCTAATTCTTTGTATTTCATGATTCTAGTGATGAATACATAATTGAACCAAGGAAACTCATGGAGAATCCATGAATGAAAGCCAAGAGTCAAGATCCCAAATTTTATTTTATTTTGCATTATTTAGTTTAGTTTAGTTTATTTTATTTTTAGATTTTGAATTTGTTTAATTTGTCTTCTTGAGGGTTGTATTTTAATTTTTTTTTTATTATTTTGGCAGATTTTGTAATAGCCCCGATTGTGGGAATAATGAAAATTTAGTTCTCTTATTCTTAAAAATTAATTAGTAAATTAGGTTCAATTTGGTAAGCACTAATTAAAATCAATGGAGGCAATATATTAATTTATATGGCATGTTAATTAAAATTAGGGTGTTTTTAGAAGAAATAATTTAATTGCATGGTTGATCTTTTTTATTTGTCAAATTTGATTTCTTTATTTTTTGGGGTTTTTTTGTTTATTTTTATGTGTTTTGAGCCCCTAAGCCCATGTTAGGCTCTAACCCATTTAATAAATAGGCTTTTTATTGTATTTTTAGTCTTAATTTTAAAATCAATTTAGCCTCATTTAGGTTAATTTAGACATAAGCTCACTTAATTTAATTAATTTAGATTTAACCCATTTAATTTAAGCCTTTTCCATAATTTATACATTTAAAGTTACTTTATAATTAAAACTTGTAGAATTAGGCCCATTAATTTAGATACTTTGTAAGTTGTAGATTAAGCCTCATTTTTAGAACTAAAATAAATAGATTTAGGTTCACTTAATTAAAATTAAATAAGAATCAGGCTCATTAGTCTTCAGGCTCACTTATAAATTAAAAACATGTAGATTTAGCTCATTTAATTAAATCAATGTAGATTAGACTAACTTAGTGATTGTGATGAATGCATTGTTTACATGTATTTTCATGACTAGTTTACCTAAAGTTAATTATTTTAAATAAAGGTTTACATGAAATTGCATGTAAATAGAGGATAACATAGTAATTTATAAAGTGATAACTCCAAATTGATATTTTTCTTGTGGAACCTACATGGACAAGGAGAATAGGTAAAGGGGTAGGGTTTCCCCCATAAACACTCTGAAGCTTTAGTTAATAATGGTATAAGGAAAAAATATAATAAAGCTAATAGGCATAATAGAATAAAGAATAAAGAGTAATTGCTTGAATGATGTGATGATGGGGTGATGGAATGATGTCTTGGTGATTTTGTATGGTGAGAATGGGGAGATGAGTGAATATAAGAATGAGAACATGAATGACATGAGATGTCATGAGATGTATTTATAGGAAAAGATATTGTTCAAACCTCTTAGGAATATAATTCCTTAGTCTTGTAAGATTGCCTTATTTAGGAGAGGAGGAGACTTCCTTTGTAGAGTAGTCTTCCTAATTGAAATAGACTTCCATATTAAGCTTTCTTCTAATTCAAGTAATCCTCCTCTTTGGGGGAATATATCCCTTATTCTAATAGGATACTAATATGATTTATCAAGAGTACCCCCTAAAAATATATTCGGATATTTATGTCTGATGTATCTAGGTCTATAAGATGATGGAAAACATCATTGTATCTGCCTAAAGAGAAGTCTGCTTGAGTAATTGCATCTGATATGGAAAGATGAGCTGAGGTGGCCAACCTCAGTCACAAGAAAAGATAAAGCTCGATACCAAGTCTTGAAATCGTCATATAAGAACATCGTTGAAGTGCTAACTGGACTTGAGTGCACAAAACCTGTAATAAAAATGATTTGGGGTAAAAAATTAAGCCACCAATATGGAGACAACATAATAGAACCATTCATTACTGGAGTTTTAATACTCGGTGCATTAAAAGGGCGGCCCAAGTGTCGAACCTCAATACTATATAAGTAACCTAAGGGTGCCAGCTTCAATCACTAGACTAATGTGCGAGGCTTAGACACAAGGCTTACATGCTCAGAACCTCAGTATTATAGAAGCAACTTAAGGGTGCCAGCTTTAGTCATTGGACTTAATTTTAGTGCATTAGAAGTGCGGCCTAAGTGTCGTATTGTCTCAGTGCATTAGAAGCGCGGCCTGAGTGCCATATAATGTTACTTGGTTTATGAACTTTAGTAACTCTTTTGATGTCAACTACCTAGTCAGAATAATGATTCATGTTGAGTCTAGACATTATTATTGCAGACTGTTTGATTTTCTGAGCATTTGTTGTTGGTATTTTTGCAAAAGGTAGGATGTTAAGATCCTAGTAGTAAGTCTGAGCCCTTTCAATTTGATCTCCATAATATAGGATAGAAATTTAGTGAGAGTTTTTAAAATGATGGAAGGTGGGTTTTAAAGGACCAAAATTTGGGTTTATCCAATCTGAATTATGAGATGAGCATTTGTAATTTAGGTGAAGGGTCGATATTGCACCGCTTCTAAAATAGAGGATAATGTCTGATGCTGGCTAGGATGTCTTGGAATTGCCCTTTGATTTATCCAGCTGTGTGGCAGATATACTTGACTCTATTCTTGAATTTCCCTTGTTAGATATTCTCTAAAATTTCAAAGATCTGAGGTAGAGTAAGATTTGCTCGAGTGCTATTTGATCTAGCTTTGAGTGGGAACCACCATTTATTGTATAAGCATGAGTGAGTGCTTATTCACCTTAGTGTTGCTTGGCAATGTGTCTAATGTCTTTTGACAATCTTTACATGTTGATGCCGAGTGAGATTATCAGAGTGTTTGATCGTTTGGACTGATGGGTGCTTAGCATCTTCAATAAATACATTTTCCTTATCTGTAGTGATAAATAAAAGAAAAATAGTTTTGGGATCATATAATCGATCTCTTTTGATGGTCAGTCCTTATGTAATAAATATATCAAATGTAATTAATGTATTTTGCATGAATAATAATCATGTATATATGGATGAGCATCTATGTGTAGATGTGTAAGCATGCTTATGTGACAAGTTATAAATATTTATATAAGAATAAATAAGATAAATAAATAATATCAAGAGAAACTAGAGAAATTTATGTCCTAATGTACTCTTATCCCACCTTCAAATTCATGAATATTTATGTTCGTCGTCTGTTTCAATTGTTACTTGAATGACCTTGTCTTTGAAAATGCTACCCAAGTTTGTGTGTATCCAATTGCATGAAAATATATTGCTCTGAAATTAACATCTTATTGTAGTGCTCATCTCCTCTCTAAATAGATGAATATTTATGTTTGTTGTTGCTCAGTGGTTGTCGATGTATTTAAAGGTCTCTCCATGATCTGTGGTGTTGATGTAATTTGACTATCCAAGAATGTCTATGTCACTGTCTGAGTTTTTGAGAATGTTATACTCCTTGGCATCTTGTACTAATGTTGAATATCATTAAGTTTCATATGTAAATCTTTCTAGATTCAATGCTTGAGGCTTGCTTGGATATCCATGGTTATAATAACAGAGACTCGAATGCTCAAGAATTGATGGGTTTTAATATCGTGGTTTAAACTCCAGATGTTCATACTCGAATGCTTGGACTCTTTGATGCTTAGACTTGGATGCCCGGACTCCTTGATGCTTGGACTTGGATGCCCAGAATCCTTGATGCTCAAACTTGGATGCCCAAAATCCTTAATGCTCTGACTTAGATACCCGAATTCTTAAATACTCAGTCCCAGATGCTCAAATCTCCAAGGCTTTGGTAGACAGTACTCACATTGTTCGGATGCTCGATGAATGGACATCAGCAGTGAATCTCAACTTTGTAAGGCTTTATGTAGTGTTCATCAGACGATGATTATTGCTAATCTTCAGAGTTAAGAAGCCTAGTGCTCAATGGATTCCCGGAGCTTGGTAGGTACTTGTATCTTGAATATTGAAATGAATCCTAACCATATATGACATATATGATGTTTGAGCATAACCAGGTACTTGAGTGCTTGTTCCGGGTGTTCGAAAGTCTCCACATTTTAATACTTGAAATCTCAGTGCTTTGAAACTCAATGCTCAAAAGCACGGTGCTTCGAAGCTTAGTTTATGCCTTTTTGTTTCTATGACTTGTATAAAATGTAACTTTAATTCAGACCAGTCTAAAACTTGATATTCAAGAATTAGATGTCTGTCTTTAAGTTTTTTATGCTTAGTTTTTTGGTGTTATGGTGCTTGTTGTGTGGTTAGCTTCACTTTCAATGCCTAGTGATGGGGTCGATGCTCGAAGCTTGGTGGATGTTCAAATATCCAAGACTTTGGTGCTCATAGTGGCTTGCCTTTGGTGTTCTCTTTTATACATAGCTTTCCAATTCTTATCACCCACTAGTTCTTCACCTTAGCTCTCAGAGATAGCTTGCTCCCTTGAATCAAGTGTTTCGAGGGATCCTATAGGCTAAATCTTCGATGAATGCTTGATGTTTAGAGCTTGATGCTTCAGTGAGTATTCTGTAATTAGAACTTAGTTTTTGACCCAAGAACACTTCTTGTTCAAGGCCTCGTTCTATCTTTATTAACTTCCTTTTTTTTATATATCTTAAGCTACAGGTTTTGTTGAAGATCTAATTTTGTATCTTCCTTGCATTGTAGCTTGTGAGTGGTTGCAAAGGATGGTTGTACTAGCCATTCAAAATTCTCTATGGATGACATAATTGGACCATGAAAATCAATCAGCAGATACCAAAATCATGCACCTTCAAGACTGCAGCTAACCATAAATCTTGAAGGTGCCAGAGTCAACTAGACTTGTAATAGCAGTGTTTGTGTCCTACTGTATTAGGATATTTATCTCGGATTAAAGCAAAGCTGCTGAGCATTTACTTGGAGTCCGAGTGCCTATAAAGTTGGTTCTTAATACTCGGCACTCAATTCTCTGCGTTTGAAGGGTGCTCAATGCTCGGAGCCTGATAGTAGATGCTCATCATTCAAAACTCGATGCTTGATGGGTATTCCATGTTTAGTGCTCGGAGTATGATGCTTGGTGAGTGGATATGCGTGACTCCCTTAATGCTCGATACCCTACGCTTTTAAAGCCTAAATTCTCTGAAGATGTACCCCTTTTTTATATATGTATTATCGTCTGAACACCTCAAATCTTGCAAAGGAATCATCCCATTTACTAGCTTTAATCAATTCCACTCTGATTGTATTTTTAAAGCTCTTCCTAAGCTTTCGCAAGTTAAATTAAGTCTTCTTGTTTCTTCTTATTGATTTGGTTAAAGGTTGAGTCACGAAGCTAGGTTTCCAACAATCAAAGATAAGTCAGATTTTTAATTTGATTATGCTTAGCCCTTGACTTTCTTATTTTGAAACAAATAAGAAGAGCTAGGTTTTCCACAAATAATGTCACTTGATAACTTTGAATTGATATTTTGCTTGTGGAACCTGCATGGATGAGGAGAATGGGTAAAGGGGCGGGATTTCCCCCATAAACACTTCGAAGCTTAAGTCAGTAATGGTATGAGTAAAAAAATATAATAAAGCTAATAGGCATAATAGAATAAAGAATAAAGAGTAATTACTTGAATGATGTGATAATGGGATGATGGAATGATGTCTTGGTGATTCTGTATGGTGAGAATGGGGAGATGAGTGAATATGAGAATGAGAACATGAATGACATGAGATGTCATTATATGTATTTATAGGAAAAGATATTGCTCAAATCTCTTAGGAATACGATTCATTAGTCTTGTAGGATTGCCTTATTTAGGCGAGGAGGAGACTTCCTTTGTAGAGTAGTCTTCCTAATTGAAATATACTTCCTTATTAAGCTTTCTTCTTATTCAAGTAATCTTCCTCTTTGGGGGAATATATCCCTTATTATAATAGGATACTAATATGAGTTATCATAAAGTAATTCTAAATGAATACAAAACTGAAAGAAGTTAGTATTCCATATCTAGAATCTCCTAGTTATAGTGCTAGCTTTCTTTTAGAGAATCGAGTACCACCATTTTTATTTGTCTCATTTATTACCCTAGGTGGCTACTCCTCATCTCCACGCCATGTCTTTTTGACAATGGTTACTGTGTTCTCTAGAGCCTTGAGCTCAAACAATGTCATAGTTGTTAAAATCTTGAGCGTGCGCTAAACCCCATCATCTACAACACTACAAGAATTTATCATTTTAACAATGGATTTTAGAAATGAAAAGTATCCATTTCTAATTAGAAACAAATTTAAAATGAAATAGAAACAAAAAGAAGATAATACCATCGTTGATATACGTTGAAAATGGAATTTCAATTTCATTTCTAAATCAAAAATGAAATTTCAATTTTGTTTCTAAATCAAAAATAGAATTGTAATGCCATTTCTAAATTAGGAATGGAAGTTCAATTTTTTTCTAAATTGGAAATAAATATATAGTCTTTTTAAATTAAAATAGAATTTATATCTATTTTAATTTACATATAAAAAATAGTGTGCCTTATTTTCACTCAATCTTTTGATTCCTCCTCTAAATCCCTATCTCCTTCGCCATTTTTCTTTCTCTTGTTATTTGTACTTGTTAACACTTACTGAAAAGCCCTCTCTTTTTTCTCTATTTATCTATGTGTTTCTCTTATTTAGTGCTTTCTTGTTTGTGCTCTCGATAATGATTGATTTTTGCATGTGTTTGTATTTGGTGGTCAAATTTGTAGCCATCAAGTTTGCTTATGCTCGTATGGGTTTTTAAAGGATCTCCACTTTGTAAAATCTATAGTTGATTTTCTTTTGCAAGTTTTAATATTCGAATTAAGGATTTTAAGGATTCTTCTTTTGCATCGACTACTGTTCAAGTTCTCGTGCAATCCTATTAAGGTCTCTCTCTCTTTTCCTCTGTCACTCTTTTTCTATTTTGCATTCCTTTTAAATCTCATTTATTTCTACTATATTATTTATTGGCTTTGCTTACTTTGTAAAATTTTGTATCTAGGTGCATCATATTGGCTCTAATTTTTATTTATTTTGCTATTTCTGATCTCTGTACCAATAATAACAAACATAAAATACAAGGAAAGAGTAATTTAAAATATTTTATTATGATATATATGGAGATTTCCATTTAATTTAAAAAGTTTTTATTCTGAAGTATTTTTGTGGTATGCTTGGTATGAGCTTTTATTTTAAGGCTTGTTACAGGTTCCGGATTCTCACGAAATTCATATTCCCTAACATTGGTCATGACTCCCGGGTTTGGGTCGTGTGCATGGCTTCTCATGCTTTTTGTTCAAATGGTTGATTACCATTTCTTTTGTGATAGTACTAAAAACTAATTGGCATTCTCTCTTTCTTTTTAGAGAAAATAAATATGGATGCTTTAGCATTAGTATTTGATGATTGACTGATAAGCATATCTAGTTATGTATCTTGTTGCCTCGATAACTATCATACTTTCAATATTCACCCTTCTTTTATTCGTTTACTAACTATTTGGAGTTCACAATTTTATTTGCGACACTAGAGAGCCAGTTGAATATTATGGTTGACATTGAAACAAAGGAATAAGTAATACAATGTATGTCTTATCCCTTTCAAGTCAAAATTCTTTTTTTTTTTACTAATATTCTTTGTTAGTTGTGTAGATATGGTAATCCTCATATGTGTTGTTACAGGATAACTAAACCTGTAACATATGCTTATCAATATAAATCTTTTTTTAATACTTGTTGGCCTTCAAAAGGAGCTGATTTGTTGAGTTTGTTTGCTTCAATTATTTCTAGCATGGTTATGATTCCATTATTACAGTATTGCTTAGTTCAGAGGTAGCTCAAATACCTAGGATCTGCATTTTCCTTATGCTATCTTTTTATAATGTTAGTTTTGTTTCCTAAACAAAATTTAAATGACAATTTAGGGATGAAAAATAACTCGACTTTTCTCAATGTTCAAGAAGTTGATGCTTGATGGAGAAACATGGAAATACATATGCAAATATTACTTTAAGCTTATATATCATTATAATTTATTTACAATTGCAGGTCTTGAATGCTAGTTTTCATCTAAATTGATTTAGAAGTATAACATTCATTAAGTAGAAATGAGGTTTATGAACATGATTATATGAAAGGCAAATGCTAGTTAACTAGCAAAAATCAGGGTTATTGCATCAATGGTACCTTAACTTTGCCATATATTTTATTTTGGTACCAGATTTTTAATTTTTTTCTTTTTAGTTACTAAAGTTCTATTTTTCTTTCAAGTTAAATTGTCTCAAACATATCTAATCAAATTTAGCATACATGACAACCAAAATAAGTATATTCACCATGTAAGCATCCCAGTAAGCAACCTAATCATCTTGTGGGTCCTAGACAATAAAATTATTAAAGAGAAAAAAATTGAAAATAAGAAAATAAAATTGTTTTCTAGGCCCAAAAGATTATTAGACTATTTAATGGAATGCTTACACAGTGAATATACTAAGAATATGTTTATTTTGGCTACCATGTATGTTAAATTTGATCAAATATATTTGAGGTATTTTACCTTGTAATAAAAATAGAACTTCAGAAATTGAAAAGAAAAAAATAAAAAATTTGGTACTAAAATGAAACATAAGTAAAATTTAAGGTACCATTGGTGCAATAAACCCAACTGAAATCTCTACATGTTAGGAAAACCATGAAATCTCCACAAGTTAGGAAAACCATGAAATCTCTACACATGTGGCTAACATAAGAGTTCTATGATGTTAATTTTAACATAAGAGTTGCATTTTTTCATTATCTAACACATGGACATAGAGACCACACTTTTATTTCCAAGTTAGTTGCAATCATCTTAAAAAAAAAATTAAGCTACTCAAGAGGGTGTGGATGAGTTCGCTTGGGATTCTTTCAGCTTAATTAGAAGTTTTAGGTTCGAACCCTGTGTACATAACTACTTTAAAACTCTTGAGATAAATCTTTGCTATCCTTCAAGGTCATTTCCAAGTCAAATCTGAATTAGTCGGATCCTATAGGATACTAGATACTAAATGCTCAAATGTAAAAAAAAAAAAAAAAAAAAAAAAAAAAAAAAAAGCAATTCATTCATATACTATCTTTAATGCTTTCTTTTCTTCTTTTTTTTTTTTAGTCCTAATTCTTTGAGATTATTATGTTGTGCTTTTGTTTTTGGGATTGAGCTGATACTTGAAGGTAACATGAATATTTGGTTACGAATCAAGACTTTTTTGAAACTGAGAAACCAAATTTCAATTGCTTTTACTTTAACATAATTATTTAGAGGGATATTACATTGGAGTTTAAGTTCCTGAATGTGATCCTGAAGCTGATAAGCCATTTTACGGTCCTAATGTTTAGTTAAACACTGGTAATTTATTTATTCATTTTTTTTTTAAATAATTAATGTTTGTTATTGATATAGTATGCTTTTAGTCAAAGTGGAGCATATAGGCTGTTGTTGGGTTAAAATATTGTCTTTTTTCATTTTGGTGGGTATCGAATTTTTACGTTTGTTGATTCAGCTCCCAGTTCAGTTGTTTTGTAATGGAGATTGTTTACGTGGTGCATTTCGTTGCGGTTCTTTGCTTGGGGGGTTAAGTGTTGGTAGTTCATGTCAGAATAGTAATAATAATAATAATTTTGTTAATGAAACTACAGTAGTGTACATTGTTACACTTAAACAAGCTTCAGCTGCACATTATTTTGATGGTGAGCTTAGTAAAAGAAACTAATGTTTTCAGGCATAGTCCCTCTGCTGGACGAAATAAACTACACAGACAAAGGTAGGCAAATCCTTCTTCTTTCATTTTCTAGTGATTTTCATGTTTGTTTATTGCTGAATATATTTTTTTTATTCTCTCCCTGTAAAATTACTAATACGATGTAGGATCTTTGATACAGTGCAATGCATTCGCAGGAAATTTGGCTGCTCGTTTAAATTCTTTCAGCTCTATGGTTTCCACATTTTTTTTAATTTTTTTTCCAAAGCATGGTTTAATTTCTTTGTCGAACAATGGTTAACTTCAAATTCTGAATTAGAGTTTACATATGACCAGGGAAGAAACAAATTACTATTTTCCAAACTGCATTAATATTTCCAAAGTATGACACCTGCACTTTGAACACTATTATGTTGCCTCATGTTAGTAATTCTTTCCTTGATATCTAAATCTTAGAGGATGGAATATTATTACTTTTGCAAACACCATTTGCAATATTTATTTAGGTATAATGCAATTTGATTCTCATAATTTATTACTATTGTTATTATTCAAATCAAAACAGACCCTTTTACCATTTCCTTCATCATCATCATCATCATTATTATTATTTTCTTGTTGCTCAATTTCTATTCAGAGTTTCAAATATACATACAGCATCTCATCGCATGGTCTTCTTGTTCTCTCATTTCGTTTATATTCTTCTTCTTCCTATTTATTTGTTTCTTGATTGTTTTTTTGTTTGGTGGTAGTTTAGTGTTAAAGATTAATATTCAACTATGGGAAATTGCTATAGAAAGCTTGCCAAGTGTGCTCATGCTTCTTCTTCTGATTTTTGTTCCTCTGGTTGGTCTTTAATACTTCTCTTTTAAATGTTTCTGTTGCTTTCTCTATTAATTGTTTAATGGGTATTATTGATTCTTGTTTTTTCATTTTCATTGGCTGGTGGATGCTCTAAATATCTCATTTGCTCTCATAGATGCCTAACTTTATTCTTTGGTTAATTTATAATCGTTTTATTACTAATTTTTGTCATCATTGTGGTGCAGCAGTGAGAGCAGGTAGTCATCTTCACAGGTCTACATCTTGCTTCCAGACTTGGTTTTCTCAGTTTTTTCAATTCTAGTTGTCTTCTATATATATATATATATATATATATATATATATATATATATATACATACAATACTAGTTATCTTATATAAAAATACTCTAGTTCATGAGTTGGAGCAAATTGTTGCACCTGTTAATTTATTAATACTATGTAAAATTATTTTAATTTTATATAATTATATTTTTTTTATAAATGCTGTGGATTGTCATAGTTTTTGAATAAAAATTTTAATTGAAATTGAAATTAAGAATTTTGTTAAAAGCAACTAGAAATATTAAAAAAAATAAAATTATAAATTATAAATAGGTTTCAAAAATCTATTTCTAAATTAGAAATGGATTTATTGTCATTGATAAAATAGAAATTAAATCTATTTCTAAACATAGAGATTTGAACCTTTGATATTAGAAATAGAATATAGTAATCCGTTTCTAAATTAGAAATGGAAACAATTTCCGTTTCTATTAGAAACGAAATATTTATGTTACAATTCCTTTTCTAATTAGAAACAAAAAGTTAAATTGCATTTCTATTGCAATTTGCAATGAGCATTTTAACAACTGCAAATTTCCATTTCTAACATAATTAGAAATTAGAAATAGATTTTTTCATTTCTAAATAGTGTTTTTCTTGTAATGTACCATTCCATAAATAGAAAGTGCTAAAGATTTTTTTGCATTTGTGGAAGAACTTTTTCATTCTATGGACAAGTCTCTTGCTGGTATACTAATGGCAAAGCTGATGACTATGAAGTATGATGGGTCAAAGGGAATGCAAGATCATATCATCGAGATAATAATGCTTAAAAATGTTGACGATGCTTAGTTAATTTAGTCTTAATCTCTCAAATTGAGCTTAAAAATGTTGATGATGCTTTATCAGATGAATTTTAGGTCCTTGCTATGCAAGAAGAACTCAATCAATTTGAGAAAAATAAAGTATGGAATTTAGTTTCTAAACCTAATTATCATCCTATTAAAAGTTCCAAATGAGTGTTTAGGAATAAGATGAATGAACTATCATAACTAGAAATAAAGCTAGGTTAGTAGCTAAATGTTATAATCAAGAGGAAAGTATTGATTATGAAGAAACCTTTACCCCCGTTGCAAGATTAGAAGCTATTAGAATGTTTCTTGTATTTGCATCTCACATTTTTTTTTCAGCTTTATCAAATGGATGTGAACAAATGCTTTCTTAAATGGCTTTATACAATAGGATGTGTATGTGGAACAACCTCTAGGTTTTAAAAGCTTTGAATTTCCTAATCACATTTTAAACATTCAAAAGCTTTTTATAGAATGAAACAAACTCCTAGAGCTTAGTATGAAGGTTGAGCAACATTCATTTAAAGAAAAGGGTTCTTTAAAGGTAAAGTTGATACAACACTCTTTATAAAGAAATCCAAAAATAACTTATTATTTATTCAAATATATGTTGATGATATCATTTTTTGTGTTACTAATCACTATTTGTGTGAGGAATTCTTTAAGTTTATGCAAAGTGAATTCAAAATGAGTTTGATGGGAGAACTCAAGCTTTTTCTTTATCTCCAAATCAAGCAAGGAGAAGATGAAATTTTCATCAATCAAGTTAAGTACATAAAGGACATCCTCAAAAATGTTAGAATGGATGGAGCTAAAATAAGCAATACTCCATTAAGCACCACCACTAAGCTTTGCAAGGATAAAAGTGGGAAGCCAATTTATGAAAAGTAATTTAGAGGTATAATCAAATCCCTTCTTTATCTTACTGCAAGTAGAACCGATATCATGTTTGCTACTTATCTTTGTGATAGATTTCAATCTTATCCTAAGGAGTCTCATTTAAATGCGGTTAAGAGAATTTTTAAAGACCTTATAAGAACCATGCATTTAGGTCTTTGGTACCGTAGGAATAACTCTTTTAAGCTTATTAGTTATTCGGATGTCTATTTTGCTAATAGTCGACTAGATAAAAAGAGGACTTTTGAAACTTATTAATTTTTAAGACATTGCTTAATTTCTTGGTTTACTAAAAAATAAGTATCGATTGTCTAGTCCATGGCCGAAGTGAGTATATGGCGATTAGTTATTGTTGCTCATATGTTTTGTGGCAAAAACAACAGCTAAAGGACTTTGGCATTAAGATTGATCACATTTCTATTAAATGGGACAATATAAGTATTATAAACCTTAGTAAGAACGATATTCAATATTTTAGAATTAAACACAAATACATTTGGCACCATTTCTTATGTGATCATGTTCAAAATGGTGATATATCAATTGTGATTGTTGATAATAACAATCAACTTGTGGATATCTTTACCAAAACTCTGAATAAGGAGAGGTTGAATAACATCAAGTAAGAACTTGGTATGTTAAATTGACTTAGCTAAAACTAATGCTTGTTTTTATTTAGAAATTATTCAATAAAATTAAAATGCTATGTGTTTCAATCTTATGCTTGATGATATGTTCATATTCATGCCTATTTATTTGTTTAAAATTGTAAATTAACAATTAATTTTTGAAATTAATTCAAATGATCAATTATTAATCCTACAAATATTAAAAATTCCATCAATTATTTTTAACATTTGCATGATCAAAATTATTTGCAAATGTTCCCCTTTTATGTTTAAAAATTGCCTCTTTTTAATACTTTTTATTCTGTAAATTTAGTCTAGATGGACTTAATTGTCAAAATTTTTAAAGTTTTTTGGAGCTGATTGCTAAAGTTTTGAAAGTTCAAAGACCAATCTAAACTTTGCTCATGACCGTTATTATCACTAATAAGGATCGTGACACTCGTAATGCTCAGATCCTTAGCTGCTCATGGTCTTTGCTCATGATCATGAGATGGTGTCACGAGGGCTCCTCACGATCATGATGGACTCCTCCTGATCATGAGTAGAGTCCTGACAGATCTAGGAAAATAGTTTTTATACCTTTTCATGTACCATTGTAACTCTTATTTAACACAACGACCCTAAAATCCATAATACTAATTTTTTTTACTCATACAATGGCCATAATTGATTATTTTTATCTATACAATGGCCAAAATTGATTCTTTTCATCTATAAATACTAAGCTTTTCACCCCTTTTTTTTCACTATACTCTCTAATTCCTTATATTTACCAATATTCACTTTAATCTATGAGGTTTAAACTAGAGGGAAGGAATAGATTTCTTACTAAAAAGGACTTTAATGGTCTCTTTGGTTTTTCACAAAAAGGCCTCCAACAATCAAACTGTCTTTAGACTCCTATTTCTTTTTGGATTTTCTATGTTAAGCCTAATATTGAACCTTTCATTGCCAGTTATTCTAAGTCCTCATCCTTCTCCTTAAAATTTATACGATATATTCATGCTAGAGGGCTTAGAAATGAAGTTATCTCTTTTGATGACTTATTCTTTCTTTATTACATCTTTGATAATATAAAAGTACAATTGAGTTGATGGTTGCAATAGAGGCTTTGGATTGTAAGTGATAGTAAGTGGAAGCATATGTATTAAGTGAAATCATTTCTAAAATTTCTCACCACTTCCACCTTAACTATGAATCACAAGACTTCATTCCTACTCCTTTATTAATGAGACCTTTCTTAAAAACTCAAAATAATTTAAGAAAGTAGGAAATCAATGGTTATGCAAAGATGAGGAAGAAGTGGATGAAGAATTGGAAACTTATGGCTTAAGGGAGTTTATCTTAGTGAAGAGCAAGAAAAAGCATAATCACAACCTTCCATCATGCTTCAAAGAAAGAGGCCATTTTACTTCTCAAAGGGTGGACGATGAACCCGCATGAGTTGGGCACTTTTTTTTATCAAATGTCAATTGTGGAATCCAACTTTAATAATAAATTTGATCAAGTGGATGATACATTTGATCATTTTTATCATCGCATGGATCATGTTGAGCATGACATTCATTAACTCTATACATACCACAACATTCATTGTTATTGGCCTCCTCCTCCTTCTCCTCATCCTTCCCAAAGCCCTCTATTTATGGATGCTCAAGAAGGAGACCACCAAAATGATCCTCAATATCCTAGTGCTTAGTTTTTATCATAGTAATTATGGTTTATGGTTTATGGTTTATGATTTTCTTCTTTAAATTATGTTTTCCATTTTTTGTTTAGTTTTTATTCTTTAATGATGGACCGTATCTTTCTATCTTTTGTATTGCCTTTTCTATTAATGAAAATAGTTCTATGGTTACTTCTTTCTTACTTAATTCTATGTTTTTTATTTACTCTTCCTTCTTTTTTATCTTTGTCAAAGGGGGAGAAAGAGTAGTCATTTATGCATATTGTGTTAATTCTTGATCTTATATTTGACATAATGCTTGAAATTTGATTGAAAAATGATTAATTTGATCTTTTTTACATTATCAAAACATGTGAAAATTTTGAGGGGGAGCACACACACATATATTATAATTTATAAAAAGTTCACTAAATCTAACATTAAAATGGAGCTACACACACACTGGTTATGTACAAATCTTTATTAAATTGATTTTCAAAATCAAAAAAGGGGAGATTATTGACCTTATTCATGATCAACTCCTTTATTTTGACTTTAATAAACAATCTGATTTTGCTAATTAAGTTTGCTAGGTGTTGTAAATCTAATTCTCTCTTAAAAAGTGCTTAAAATTATTCTCAAAGCTCCTTAAGACTTAAAAAATATATGAGAATCAAATGGGAGGCATTCTACATCAATTTCATGTCGATTCAATCATGTAAACATCCCTCATGAGTGGCCCTCACAATCTGGAGCAAAACTCATGAACTGAAGGATTGAAGAAAGTTGTGAAGTGAAGAAAAGTCTACGTCCCTCACAATTTTCCCTCACAATTATGAGTGGATTACAATAGACGATCTAACTCATGACCAAAGAGTTTATCTCATAAAGACAAAGACTCTTTCAAGGTTTCAACACTCTACATTGCTTAAGAGTCGTGATCACGATCATGGCTAACACAGTGTACCAAAGCCCTGAAGAGTCTTTGAAGGTTCAAGGAGGCTAAGTTGCTCATGATCAACGATTATGATCTTAAGTTGCTCTTGACACCCCTATACCTAATCTCCAATGGCTGTCTCTAGCAACAATAGCTATATTTTTTAGGTGTCACATGTCACAACCCAAACCCTATAGGTAAGTGACTGACACTAGGGAATGGGAAAAACATAAAGCTTCCAAAACATGTAGTAAGCCTAAAGTATTTATCATAATAACATAACCACTTTAAAATTTCAACAAAAATTCAACAGAGTTTCCTCTATACCGAGAACAAATACAAACTTGTAAATTAAAGAAATACACTTCCAATGATGCTCTTAACTACCATATCTCTAACACAACACAAAGTCAACACCAAATTTGTGTTCATCAAATCATCTTCATCATAATACTACAGATATAAATAATAAACCAAATAATATCACAAATACATATACCAATACAATTACAATAACAACAACTTCTCCAAACTGCTGCGGTGTCTAGATTTAACTACAAATTATTCCATAAATAGTAATAACATTACAATAACTTATATAAAGTGGTTAGTGAAGAATGAAACTAATGCAAAGAAGAAGAACTAACAATAGACTCCTAAGATCTTAGAAAAATAGTTGAGGGGAGTCAGATTTCACTGAGTAAATTAATATAAAGAAATGCATGTTGTTTCAAAACCTCCTTTAATAAAATAATTTATAGAACTATAATATTTATATTTTATATTTTAAACCATTAGTTTACCAAAATCATATTCATAAATCTAAAAGAATTTTATAAAATCTCGTAAACATCTTTGTAATAAAATAAACTTTATTCAAAATGTCTTTAAGTGAAAATTTTTGGTAGAACCCTAAACCACAAACCTAATAGCCAGTTGGCTCATTTATTCATCCAAGGACTATAGGTTCTCAAGAGCTAAGCTTCCACTGAGCTACCAGTCATAGTCAATCTCTTATTCCAAATATTTTCTGGCAATTCCCGAGAGCTAAGCATAAACCGAGCTACTAGTCCTAGTAAATAATCAATTAATATATGCACAAGAGCTATGCATCAACCAAGTCTTTTAATACCACACGCCCAAGAGCTATGCATCAATCAAGCTTTTCAATACCATATCAAATCAAGGGCCCAACTCAATGATCAATACCAATATGCACATGGTCCTAATGACACCCATCAGATTACTTGTTCTACCATTATTTTTCAAAAACTCTTTATATAAATAATATGCAATAAATTTTAAAGAATGTCATAACTGAAGATAAAATAAAATAAAAATAACAATATTCTTATTTATCCTCGACAATAATATCTTACCATAAATAATCATATAACTCATAGTAATAACATTATAACCTCATATTTTCTTACTATCAAAATTAGCATACAATTCAAAATATTAACTTATAAGTCGAGCAAGTCGGTTGACATATTCTTATCCACCTAGTCTTTAATGTTCCCGCTCTGGTATTCTCTATAACAAATAATTTTTATTTAAAATATATGCATATATACATAAAACAAATAAATTCATAAAAATTCCAAAAAATTACAAAAATTAAGGAATTAATAAAATTGACTTGAAAACACCCTAAATATGACATTTGAGGCTACTGAAAATTATTTTGGTGAGCTAAAACATCTAAAATGGAAATTAAGAAATTTCCACTAAAACGCTTCTGGGATTTTTAACTCAAAATTCATGAGGAATCAGCCCTAGCTCCAGTTACAGAAATTAATTCTCATAATTTATATTATTTATCAAAAATGAAATCATAATTTTTCAAGCTAGTCACTATTCCTCACTAGAATCCAGTTGGAATTTATCGAAAAACACCACACTCGACCCAAAAAATAATACCAAGATGTTCATAACAATTAAGAGAGCATACAGCCTCAAACAATCCAAAATACACATACACACAAAAAGGAGGTCAAAAAATAAAATGAAAATTACCTAAAAATTCACCAAATATTCTAATGATTAATATTGGACATGAGATTAGTATCTAAAGACTCCTAAGACAATGAGGAATAAGATTCTAGTATGAGCTTCTGCTGATCGATAATGAAATAAATATTTTTGACATTCACAACTTAAGCTAAAATTTCTGAAGTAAATTTGATTTTTTTTGGGTTGTTTCAGCTAGAATGAACACCACCAATACGTAGAGAATGTCGAGAAATGATTGGGGTTCAAATTTCATGGCAAACAAAGGTCATTTGACCAGTGAATAATGAAGAAAAAAAATGGCAGTGCTATAGTAAATGTCAGGGAAGTTCAAGGGTCTCTAAGCATTTTCGCATCTAACAGATATAATTGAAGAGGAGATGGAAAATTACCACTTTAATCCCTACATTTTAGGAAAAATTTCCATTCAATCATTCCACTTTGGAATTCTAGATAATTATTGGCAATTAAATGAGTTAGTCCCTTTCATATTAGAAAGTTACAAGCAATTAACTGTGTTAACACCATTCATTGAATCAACAACCATCCAACAACCCAAAAACAACCTAATGACAACAATAACATATCTTTATTTATTTAAATATTTATGGGTTATTACATCATGATCATGAGTAGACTCCTTTCTGCAAAAAAAGTTGAAATGCATTAAATGAAGCAAGGTGAAACTTGAAGATGAATTTTTGGTACACATATATGTGCACCAAAATGAGTGCATCCCAAATATTTTCACGTAAACACATCAAGTAAAATTTGTGCTTTTTACAAGAAAAATATCCTTATACACTATTATATTTTTAGGATTATTGTCGTTATATATGGTAATTGTATACTCATATTCTTACCTCACATGTCACTTGTTTGTTCTTCTAAATAGATCAATACTTTAATTTTCAAACACCCTTATTAACATACCACTTTCCAACACCTATGACCATGTCATTCTTTAACGGTTGGACAACATAAAATAACCTATCCATCTAATAATAATAAGTTAATACAAATTAAATATAATTCTCGCTAATTTAGATGACATGACACATTGAAATTGCTACATTATAATCCAAATTAATAAAAATTATCATGTCACGTTACCATGTTACCTTTCTTCATAAAACTACTGATCATAATTTATAAGGTTACCTATAAAAAGTAAAAAAAAAAACAATAAAGTAAAATTATGGTCAATAGTTTTAGGAAGAAGTCAGTGTGCTAGTATAACATAAAAAATTTTATTGAATTGGACTACGATGTGGTAAGTCTAGTGTGTATTTAAATTAGTAGGAAGTATTTTGGGTGAATTCTCTACGTAATTAAAATTAATTTTTTATAATAAAAAATATATAAATTAAAGTTATAGAGCCAAAATGAAATTTAGTATAAAGTTTGGTAACTTCTTGTACAATTAACCCAAAATAACCACCCAATGAATTTGGGCTGAGCGCGGGTCGTGGAGAACCCAAACTGTACCAAAACTCCGATCCAAAAATGTCCAAAACCAAAAATTGTCATTAACTATTTGACTTTCTCTGACCCGAACTATCTCGAAAATTTTCATTGGAACGGAGGTGGAGATTATGAGTTCTTCGACCAAAGAACCAAACCGAACAGTCCTGAATTGCAATAAACTAAAGAACTGAAACTAGAACCTATATATATATATATATATATATATATATATATATATATCTCCAAAACCGAAAATCATCGTTGACTATTTGACTTTCTCTGACCTGAACTGTCCCAAAAATTTTCATTAGAATAGAGGTGGAAATTATGAGTTCTTCGACTAAAGAACCAAACCGAACCGTCCTAAAATGCGACAAACTAAAGAACCGACCGATAATTTTATATATATATATATATATATATATATTACTATTACTAAGTTAATACTAGAGTATTACATATATAGATTAATATCAAGTAAATATATTATAGTATTACATAATACTAAGTTAATATTAAATTTAGTTAAAATTGTATAGATTACTAATTATTGATTATTAGTTATAGCTAAATTTAACTTATTAACCTATTGAATATAACATTACTAAAAACTAAATATCAATTAACTATTAAGATTACTAATTACTAAGTTCACAAACCATAAGATTACTATCAGGTTACTAACTATGAGATTAGATTGCAAATTATTGGGTATTGGTAAAAACATAAATTTAACATATATAAACCTATTAACTATAATATTACTAAATAAAAAGTATCAATTAACTATTAACTATAATATTACTAAATACTAGATATTAACCATAAAATTACTATAAGGTTACTAACTATAATATTAGATTATCAATTATTGGGTATTAGTTATAGCTAAAATGCTAATACACTTATTCAATTATAATGTTGATCTTAAATTCTAAATTATAATGTAATTTTATTATACACTTATTCAATTACATAGTTGATCTTAAATTCTAAATTATAATGTAATTTTATTATACACTTATTCTCACTAAGTATTTAATATTATTGTATAGTATTAATTTAACATTAAATAAATAAATAAATTATTAAAATTATAATTTAATTTAAATTATTTTATCATATAAATATATAATTGTAATATTATAAATAAATTTAACTATAAAACTACTAAACATAACTACAAAACTACGTAGTTCTGGCTTACCCTAATTCACTAAAATCTTTCTTTCACTTTAACCTATCTCTTTCCTATTCAATTGAATTAATCCTAAGTTTATCTTGAGTATGGATTTAACTTGTATAATCAAGATTTCATGGATTAAAATTGGAATGTTAATGTTATGACTTGTGAGTTTTATGATAGTTTCATTTTCATATTAGTTTTAAATTTCATATTAGTTTTTTATTTGTGTTTCATATTAGATGTGCTATGTGGTTTTATGATAAGTTTTAGAAGTTTTATTGGTTTAAGAATGAATTTTTAGGTGATGAATAATTAGTTAATCTCTGAATTTAGGTTTTACACCGGACCATTTTGTATTCTCCATTTGCTCTGAATCTCCATCCTGAATTGCTCCAAATTTTCAGAGTAATTCAAAGCGAAGATTTAAATTTTCAATTCCGGTTCTAAAGATTGAATTTTTGAAATCTCCGACATTCGGTTCGAATCCAAAGAATTTTTATTCTCCGGATTTCTCTAACTTGTCCACGGCCCTACCATGAACAAGATAACTAACACATGGGAATTAATTTTGATTTGCCAATTACTAAACTGTCCTCCTAATGAAAATTATATATTATCCTTAAAAATGAGAATAAAATATCTAATATACTTTGTTCTATTGACACAAAATTGTATCATTTAGTAGTACCCATATTTTTTAACGTTTGTTTAAAATCTTATGATCTTATTTTTTTAATTAAGTTTTGATATTTTTAAAAAATGACATATGAACATATTAAAATTATTCTTTTTAAAAAATTAATTTATTTAGCTTGTAAATCTTGATACGATCGTTAAATAGGTTAATTTATGAATTCTACACATCATTATAGTCAAGTACAAAAGTTCAGACAAATTTTTGGGTTATTTTCTATTTTGGAGTTAATAAGGAAGATTCAAAAAGATTCTAGAAGATATGAGAAGATTTAAGGATATTCTGAGTCAAAGTCAAAGAGTCAATAAGTAAAAGTCAATGGTCAATATCCTATTTGACATGTGACATGGCATGCTTAGTTATTTACATAGTTGTGATGAGTTGTCATTTTGCTTAATTGTTTTGAGTTGTCTTTTTGTTTAGTTGTCGTGAGTTGTCAATTTAACTTTTCAAATTTTAGTTTTCATTAATTGTCATTAGTTGTTATATTTTTCAAGGGATCCTATTTAGTTAAGGATTTTCTTTTATAAGAGTTTATAGGAATAAGTAAGAAAACATATTTCTTTAAGGATTAGGATGTTTACATGCCTATATAAAGGCTATGGCATTGTAGTACAAATTTTTGAATGAATTTTTATCAATTAAATTTGAATTATTATGAGGTTAAAGTCCTTTTCCTTTGTTCTTAAAAGAACTTTAGTGGATTTATTAAGTGAAGGCTTGGTACATTCAAACCTAATTTAATTTAAACTTAAAATTGACGTTAATCTTAGGTTTATAATAAAAAAACCTTTAATTCTTTATAATTAAGGTTCTTAAGTACATGTTATTTAAGGATCTTGTTAGGGATTATAGTTTCTTTTTGCTTGATTTATGAACAATCATTGGCAAGATCAACAAGATTGAATATGGGTTTGGTACAAGTTAACCACATTCATATCATTTAGTATCAAAAACTTTGGCTCATTAATCAAGTACGTATCTTTGCTTTTCTTTGTTGCTTGCATTTAATAAAAAAAATTCATTATTTCTTATTTCATTTGTTCTTGTGTCTTGTTTGATATGAATTCATTTTCTTTGTGATCATTATATTCAAATTCATTTTTTTTTAATTTTATTAAGTTAATTTTATTCTTTTCTTCATATTCCAACCTGTTTTTAGTTTTTAAACTAAAAAAATAAAAATAAAAAATTTGTTTATACTCTTGTTGTTTTGCATCTTAAAAGTCTTGTTTGTCACTATTATATATCAATTTGAGTTTGTTCTTAATTTGGTTATTTTAGCATATGTTATACATATTTAAGAAAAGAAGAAAAAAAGTTTTGAATTGTGAATTAAAAGTTTAATTGATCAAAGTTGCATTCAATTCGGATTAAAACCATTCCAATTTGCTATTTTGATTCAAAATTCAATACTTTGCCTTATTTCAATATTGAATATTCTATTCTTCTTCTTAAGTTATGTTTGGGGTAGTTTAAACACTTATTCTAAATTTTCTTATTTTTTTTATCTTATTTGGATATTGTCTTTGTTTGTTGCATTTTCTTTGGCTCTTATAGTTTAATTTGAGTTTAATTTTTCTTTGTTTATTTTGTGTTGAGCTTAATTTGATAATTAGTAACTTATGTTCCATAAGAACTATAATAAAGGAATTTGAAAGGTAAAAGGCTAGTGATGAGCTCATAAGAGGGTAAAAGCCTAATTGAGTGAAACATGAGTTGAGTGACATTCTTTGAGTGTAAACAAATGAGGGAGTGTTACTTATGAGTTTTTTCTTTTATTTTTTATTTATAACATGGCAGATCTAAGGAGGTAGAGATAGATCCTGAATGGAAGCTCTTTATAAAGGTGATACAAGAACAAATGAGTCAATTATTAAATAACTATTAAAAGGTTTGATAGCAAATAGTTAGGTTAGAGCAAAGTCAAGCTACAACCACCACTAATAACACCAATAATATGACTTAAATCATAACTAGACAAGTTCATAGAGGGAGAGGGTGTGATGATTATGAGTTTGTTAATGAGAGCATTCAAAGGCATAATAAGTAAGATAACAACCTTGGGAGCATAAAGACGAAGATACCTAATTTCCATTGCAGAAGTGATCCCGAAGCATATCTAGCATAGGAAAAAAGGTAGATTTTATGTTTAATTACCGTAATTACTATGAGGAAAAGAAATTCATGCTTGTAATCATTACATTCATAGGCTATGCATTAGCTTGATGGAATCAACTAGTGGTCTCAAGAAGGCATTGTGGAGAAGAACCTATCTCTACATGGCAAAAGATGAAGACTATTATGTGAAAAAGGTTTATGCCAAATCATTATTATAAGGATTAGCATAATCACTTTCAAGGGCATAAACAAAGTTCAAGGAATGTTAAAGTCATTGATGTGGTTGAGAGACATGTTGAGGAAAAAGAATAAAGGAGAAGAGTGCAAATTTGAAATTTTATCTCTTAAGACAAATTTTAAAGACTTGAGCATTAATCAACAAAATGAAGAGATTCAATCTTCATGTGGAAAAACTTTGGAAAGAGAAACTTGTGAAGATGAGAGAAAAGAAAATAGTGAATTGGGTGTTAAAATTGAGTTGAGTGTTAAAAATGAGTTGAGTGAGCAAGGTGAGAAATTTGAAGAACAATTATGCATTGAAGTAGATGATCGAGTTATTAAAAAGGATGAAAACATTCATGTTTTGGTGAATGAAGAAAGTGTGAACAATGGTTTTGAAGAGAATATAGTTAATAAAGAAATTATGGAGTTGTTGGAGCAAAGCAATGCTAAAAGCCTTGATGAAATATTATAAGAAGTTAAAGATAATGGCAAGTGTGTGCAGCCTAAAGAAGAAATTGATAAGAAAGTACATATCTTTGAAGGAGATTTTAAGGAAAATTTTCACCTTATTAAAGCTAATAAGGAGTGTTCACAAAGTTTGGAGCAATCTAGTAAACTTGTAAAAGGATTAACTAGTCAATGAGTTGTCAAGAGTGCATATTATGATCATGAAAAGTATAAGCACCATGAAGAGGGAAATTTGGAAGTTTGTGCACAAAAGAGGAAACTAGAGATTGAGAGCATTATGAAGGATAAAGAGATGGTTGTTCATCAAGATTGTACTAACAACTTTAATCTTTCTTTTTTTAGTGTTTTAAAAGTTATTTTATAGACCTTAAAGCCATATAAAGATCCATTTGATGATGTTATTAAAATACAATACAAGGTTAACAATCCCTTTAGACGAAGTATGAGAAAGAGCTGTAACATTTTATTTCTTTCAAGGGAATCTATAGAGTCATCATTCATTCCAAAAAGAACTTAAAATATTCATATTTCAAATTTATAAGGAAGCAATAAGTATTCAATTCTCACATGTTCATGAATACAAGTTCTTTGTTCCAAATGTGTAATAAAGTTCAAGTTATTATGTGGATTATTAATTTAAAGAAGAGGATTTCAATCAAGGAGTTTGTGTTTGACCCTGGAGGATTTATGAATTTATCAACTTTAGAAGATAGGTATGATTCGAGGATGAATAATCTTTAAGAGGGAGGGAATGATACAATCCTAGAAAGGGTTAATTTGTGAAATTTACACATCATTATAGTCAAGTACAAAAGCTTGGATGAATTTGTAGGTTATTTTCTATTTTGGAGTCAATAAGGACGATTCAAAAGATGTGAGAAGATTCAAGGATATTCCAAATCAAAATCAAAGAGCAAATTAGTCAAAATCAAAGAGTCAACTAGTCAAAATCAAAGAGTCAACAAGTCAAAGTTAATGACATCCTACTTAACATGTGATATGGCATGCTTAGTTGCTTGTATAGTTGTCATGAGTTGTCATTTTGTTTAATTGTTATGAGTTGTCATTTTGCTTAGTTGTCATGAGTTGTCAATTTGACTTTCTAAAGTTTAGTTTTCATTAATTGTCATTAGTTGTCATATTTTTCAAGGGATCCTATTTAGTTAAGGATTTTCCTTTATATGAGTCTTTAGGAATAAGTAAGAAAACCTATTCCTTTATGGATTAGGATGTTTACATTACTATACAAAGGCTATAGCATTGTAGTATGAATTTTTGAATGAATTTTTATCAATTAAATTTCAATTCTTATAAAGTTAAAGTTCTTCTCTTTTGTTTTTAAAAGAACTTTAGTGAATTTATCAAGTGAAGGTTTGATACATTCAAACCTAGTTTAATTTAGACTTAAAAATTGACTTTGTTAATCTTAGATTTATATTAAATAACATTTAATTATTTATAATTAAGGTTCCTAAGTACACGTTATTTATGGGTTTTGTTGGGAATTAGAGTTTCTTTTTGCTTGATTTATGAACGATCCTTAGTAAAGTTATCAAGACTAAATACGGGTTTGGTACAAGTTAACCACATTCGTATCAAGCCTATTTCTATTTGCAATATTACTAATTTCTTTTATTTAAACAATTATACCTCATGACTTCAATATTTGTTTAACATTTAACTATGAAAACATTCTATCCATTATTTTTTAAAGGAATAAATACATAATAGTGTCTAAACTTTTGCACTTTTACTATTTTGGAGTTTGAATTTTTTTTTTTTTTGGCAATTAGATGTCTGAACCTATAAAAAAAAATCTAAAACGGTGTCTATAGCAAGTTTTACAAGTTAAAACGTTTATGTATCTTATTTTAAACAATAAATTGACTTAAATTCCCTTTTTATATTGGATTATTTTCATATTTTTTAATTTAAATAATTTATTTTTTCACTTTTGTATATTAAATTTGAAAGAAAAAGAATATTATTAAAATAAATTAAAATAAAATAAAATAATTAAACCATTATTATTGAAAAATTAAGATATTAAATTTACCTAAAAGAGTGAAAAGAAATATGCAATTTAACTAAAATAAAAAATACAAGTGAAAATTTATTTACTATAATAAAACAATAAAAAGTAAGATAATTTTAATGAATAAAAATTTTATTTGACTAAAATTATGAATAAAAAATCAAAACCACTATAATTAATAAAAAAAAATTTTTTAAAAAAAGTTATTTAATTTTTCAAGTTTAATATGATAAATTAAAAAAAAACTTTTTTATTTCCAATAATTTCTTAAAAAATAATTAGAATAACAAAGAAAATAAAGTTTTATATAAAAGAAGGGTATTTAAGTCAACTTACAATTTAAAATAAGATACATAAGCACTTTAACCCATAAAAATTGGTAGAGACACAATTTTAGAAATTTTTTGTAAATTCTGACACCTAATTGTGACAAATTTGTTCGAACACTAAAATATTAAAAGTGAAAAAAATTTTGAATACCATTTATGCATTTATATTTTTTTAAAAAGACTTATTGGTACCAAAATTTAAATTTTTTTACATATTACATATTCATATCAAACGTCAAAATTTGGCAAAATTAATCCAATTTATCTTATGATTTGCAATTTTAGCAGCAATTTAATATATTATTTGTAATTTTAATACAATTATAATTTAGTCATAAATAAAAAAAATAAAAAAATATCTACTATTATAATCTCATATTCATATAAAAGGTTAAAACAAGGTTAAAAAAGATATCAACATAATTTTTACAAATTAAATAATTTTTTTATCCTTTTTTATTTTTTTAAGGTGGTCTCCAATGTATGTGCAAAACACCAAATTTTCGCATACATTTGTAGTTTTATGGCTCCAACCAAATTCAACATCAAATTGATGTTGGTGAACACTGCCATAGTAATTTGATGTGACACTGTTTACGAACACTGCCATATATTTTTACATTTGTAATATTTGAGACCAATTTCAAATTTACATTATTTTAGTTTCTATTTTCATGAGATAATTATTTTGTTTATTTTTTTTAATTAAAGAGTATGAAATTATTTGAATGTACTATTAATTATATGTCATTTAATTGTAATGTTTTAATGTCCGTAGTGCAAAACTTGCACCATTGACGTTTTGAATAGGAGATGCCCTAAAAATTTACTGATTTCCGTATATAGATGATGTAAATGTACATATTTACTTCTCTTATTTTATCCTTAAATCACAATAATTTGTCTAATTGAGTTCGTTCGGTTTGATAAATTTTAAAGTTATAAATTTACAAAAGTCAAAAAAGTTATAATTTTTGGTAGTCATATATCTTTTAAAAGACTATGATTTAAGTTAATAATTACATAAAAAATATTGATTAAATTAATTTAAACTTTATTAAACTTTGATAGAATATTTGAAAATTATAAAATTTTTATTTAGTGCATCTATGGTTACTTTATTTTTTTAAAAAGTAAATTTTACTTTATTTATAATCATCATTAGATAATGAAAAATACTATCATCCTATGGTTATAAACACAAAATAAAAGTAAATTATTCAAAAAAAAATAAAGTAAGGGTAGAATATCCTTCCCTATTTTATCTATATAACATAAATTTTGTGAGCTAACTTAAAAAAACTAACTAATATTTTAGTAAAACTTGTCCATCACTCAAATGCCCATTGGTTCTCCTTACGGATCTGCTCTTCTTCTTCAGGTGTGAAATCATTCTTGATGTTGAAGATCTTGCGAATTTCCTTTGGTGTCTTCCCTTTGATCATGTCAGCCACAGTTTGGCATGTCAAATCCAGCAAACCCTTTATGCTCAGATAGTTAGCAGCCTACAAAACATCAAAAGCGAAGATGAGACATCTCCGTTTAATATTTCATTAACAACAGAGAAATAAAATAACAGAGCAAAGCCCCAATAACTAATTATAGAATCACTAATTATGGAGATGCAAAGCCCAAATACAATCAAAATAGATAAACTAAGCAAATCCCAGTAACTAATTATATGCATACCCACTTGCCATTGACATACAATTCATCTACGCCGAAACCCGATTGAGAATGTCCCAACTAAACAACTAACATGAAAAATAAACAAGAAAAGGGAAAATTTACCATGATGAGATCAAACAGGGTATTTTGGTCAACTTTGATAAAATCAGAGTCCCAAGCTTTAAGAGCATCATCATCAAGAGTAGTAGTAGTCGTAGAGGCGGTGGTGACAGCGGCAGTGCTAGAAGAGGATTTATTCCTTTCAGCGTAGACGTGCTTCTTGCAATAACTAATGACCTTGGAAAGAATCTCGCCGGTGACATTAGGAACCGGGATGATACTGTCCGCGCAGTCATCTTCGATCATGTGCTTTATCGTTTGGGACTCAACAGCCACAATTTCCTCCACCTCGAACGTCTCTCCGTCTGAAGATTGCAGCATCACTTTCTTTGAGCACGACATTGCTGTTGCTGTATTCAATCACTGAGATTTGCTTTGATTTTGAAGAAACAAAAACCCTAACCCTGGATGGACCGGATTTTTTTTTTTTTCTCTCAGGAAGCGGGAAATAAGAAAAGTGAATAGGGGATGGCGACATGGTGTGACGCTGATGGTATTTATAGACGACGTCGGATTCATATGCATATATTCTGCAACATTTTCGGATTAGGAATGTAAAACCGCAGAAGGAAAATAAACAATTTTTTAAGTAAATAAATAGAAGTTTCTAGTAAACTATAAAATAGGAATATTGGAAGAGTTTGAATAGGAAAATAAAAGCTAATACAAAATAATTTTTAATTTTAATTTATTACTTAGTTAATAATAAATATTTTATTTTTATTTTTATTTTTATTTTTATTTTCAAACTAATTACTATTATTAGGATCCGCGATGCTAAATGCTCGAAATGTAGTAAATATATTTGGAGTTTGGGTGGCTAAATCTAAACATTTGTGTTCAATTATCCTCCGTAGATGTATAAGTTTATAAATATTTGACAAGCTTTACAAAGAGATCAAAAGTAGCTTGAGGAGCAAAGGTGAAAGGTGAAAGGTTTATTGATTAAGGTCATGCCTATTGATTATGGAGACATTTATAAAAATACCTTTAAATGTAAATGTTGTTAACAAAAATATCTTAAATTTTTATTTTTTACAAATCTATCTATCATAATTATAAAAGTGTCTTTTATATTTTAAAAAATGCACCTATATTTTTCCTTTTTATTTATCTTTCATTTCTCTACCTTTTTCTTTTATTTTTTATTAATTTCTTAGTAATTTTTAGTCTTCTTTTTATTTTTTTACTTTTTTTATAAATTTTTATTTTATCCTTTTTTTATAGTTTTCTTCTTTCCTTTTTTTATTATTTATTATTTATTTTTATTTTCTCTTTCTTTCTTACTTTTCCTCTTTTTTTATAAATTTTAATTTTATTTTTTATTTTTGTATTTCCCCTTTTTTGTATTTTTTGTATTTTTATTTTCTCTTTGTTTTTTATTTCTCTTTTTTAAAAAATTATTTTCCTTAATTTTCCCTCTTTTTTTATTAATTAAGCATTAATCAATATATTTTTTGAGATTTTATTTCATAAATTCCTCAAGTGGGTTATAAGAATACATAGAATATGATGGTTAAAATACAAGCAACTCATATGCAACAAATTTTCTGTACATAATTGATTATTCAAGTTTTTAATGTGTGAAAGTGTTGCATTCAAAATCCGCAAGCATATGAATCGTGATTGCAGTAGAAAGAGTTATCATTCCCACAAAGATTGTATATTGAATACTAATATTTTTACTTATGTTCTCAGGTAGTAAATTAAACAAAATGATGCTGCAAATTTAATATAAACAAAGCAAAAGAATTAAACTGTAATAAAATGATAAAAAGCTTAGAGACTAGGTCTAGTTTTACTATTCCAATTCGATTATGAACACATTAACACACACAAAAATATTGACTTCGGCTAAGGGTAATTGTTCTAAAATACCTAAAGACTCTCTCAAGTTCAATTAAGCATGAAAAAATTAAAGTTTAACCTACTCTCATGGTTAAGAAATTAATATAAACTCATTAAATTCTTTAACAATTATTGGTTTACCACTGTAGACCTTTGCCTACCATCATGGTTCCCCATAGAGCTCGCCTACTCTCGTGGTCAAGTGATCTATGTCCTATGAGTCTTAAGCTGATAAATTCCCCTAACTCTCATTAGTGAATCTACCCATAAATATGCAATCAAGCTGGCCAAGAATGAAAACAAACATTAAGTGCACCTCACAGAATTAACTGAAAATCAAAATAAATAAATAAATAACTTATGTTCAATCACATCATGGAATAACTAGTTCTAACCTAAACCCTAAAAGAAAATTAGCCATACATGGTTGTGGTAAAAAACACAAACATGATAAAGGATGAAAGAAGAAGAATTAATAAAAATAAACTCTTGAATTTCTTACACAAATCTTCTTCAATCTCTGTTTAGCTCTGGTTTGTGTCCGCCAATCAATGACCAAAGATCATTTTTAGCTCCTTATAATCCTCCTTTTATAGAGTTCACTAAGAAAAGAATTTGAAAGCCCTTAAAATTCTCCTCCTTTTTGGGCAAGGAAACCACTTTTTATTCAACATGGCTTGGACAAGCCATGTCACATCTTGTGTTATATTGCAAATTGAGATTCAGAAAAGCATATGGGTTGAGACATGGCATGAGATAAAAGCGTATTGAATTGTCTTCTCTTCTTTTGAACTTGCAGATTGTCACATGGCTTAACTCATGGCTTCACAAAGTCATGTCATCTTTCTTTTGCCCATTTTGATTTTTGACATGGCTTGTACAAGCCATGTTACATGTTGTGTCACTTTGCATGGGACATGCACACAGGTTGAAACATGTCATAACACATGTCATGTTGTATTATTTCTTTTTCTTCTAACTTGGCAAATAACCACATGATTTGGCATATAGCTTGTACAAGCCATGTCATTTCCATCTTGATGAATTCTTTACCCGACACAATTTGGTAAACCATGTTACATGTTGTGCTTGACACAATTCTTTACTTCCTTTGGATGTCCTCTTTAGAATTAACTACAAAGAGGGAAAATAAATTAATATTATACAAAAACTCCTTAAAATATGCTTTAAACAATAAAATCCTAATTAAGCACTAACACTAATATATTTCCTATTCAAACTTATATTCTACCTAAATTATTCTAATTACTTATTCAAATTTCATTAAAAATCAACTAAAAATATACATAAAAATAACATATGTTATAAAGATGTAACATTCATTATAATTGAATCAACATGACTATTTCTAAAAAGTAATAATAAAACTTTGGGTAAGGAAAATAAAGTCATAATTTAAATTTCTAATGATTCTAACATAGAATCAATTTTATCAATATATTTCAAGCATGAAAATATAATTTTAACATTTTTAAGATTTCAAGTAGTCTAATATGTTTGTAAAATACAAAATAATGCCTTATAACTTCAAACTAAAGAACCAATCCCGAAACATATCATAACCCAATTTAATAATGTGTCAATAAATGAAAGATGCAAATGGGTGTAGCTCAGATGGTAGAGCACTTGCTTAGCATGAGAGAGGTATAAGAATCAATACCCCACATCTCCATTCTTTTTATTAAGTAGCATGTATTAATTTTGCTACTTGTTAGTTTACTTTTAGTTTTTGATATTGTTTAAAAGTGCAGGAAAAGGTGGATGTGCTTTTAGTACTTCTAGTTCTAATTTAGGAGATGTTGCTAGTTGTGAAAAGGGTGCTTATGATTCAAAGTTTGTTGAAACTATTGGTGGTGATGATAAGTTAAAGGATTTCTTTTATCAGATAGCATGTATTTAATTTTATTGCTTTTTAGTTTACTTTCAATTTCTGATCTTGATTTAAAAGTGCAGGGAAAGGTGGATGTGCTTTTGGTGCTTCTAGTTTTGATTTAAGAGATGTTGCTGGTTGTAATAAGGGTGTTTATGATTCAAAGTTTGTTAAAATTGTTGGTAATGGTGATAAGTTAAAGGATTTTGTTGGGATATGTTTTGTTTTATTATTTTTGTATTATTTTAGTTTTTGTTTGGTTTCTAATGCTATGTTTTGTGTTTTTATTTTAAGGGTGATAAGAAATTTTTTGAGTATGTTGGTTTTAATTGCAACATTAAAGATAGTTTTGTTAAAGAGGGTGATGATGCATTCAAGGATTCTAATTTTGTGTATTTTTTTATTATATTAATTTATGTTCATTTTATTTTATTTTTTACTTTCAATTCATTTTTTGTATCCCTTGGGTGTTTTTTTTGGTTTCTAATTCATTTTTTATGATTCTAGTTTGTTTCTTTTTTGGTTTTGAAGAATGTATATGAGATTTTTTATTTTTTTCCTACAATATTATGTATTCAGTACATAATATATAAGAGATTATTTGGTCAAATCCACACATGAATTGATCAAGTTAAATTAAATAGAAAACAATCACAAGGATTCATTTTGTATCCTTTTAGTTTATTTTTTATTTCTAATTCATTTTTTTATCCTTTTGGTTAAGTTTTGGTCCTCGATTCATTTTTTCTCTTCTTTTTTTTTCAGAATGTATAGGAGATTTTTAGTTATGTCCTGCAATATTATGATTTTATTGCATAATATATAAAAGGTAATTAGTCAAATCTACACATGAATTAATAAAGTGAAATTAAATATACAACAATCATAAATTAGTTACGGGAAGAAGCTTAACATGTATATATATTACTTTATGGTATGATTTGAAATAAAAAGATTAAATTTGTGAAATATAGAGTTTGGTGGAGGAATGAATCCTGATCACCATCATCAAGGAAACTATCTCTAAAGTCATAGTAATCTCGAGTAAAACCTCTACTCTCAGTATTCGCAATGTCTATCCCATATGTGAAAGCCCTTGTATTTATTATTATTATTATATATATATATATATATATATATATATATATATATATATATATATATCAAGTAAAGGAACAACCGAATCAAAATAATAGCAATTAAATTGTATATATAAATATAATTAAAAGAAATTAAGGATATATTGATTAACTTGATTCTACATCATCTAAGGACTCATCTCAAACAACAAGCTACAATTCTTTATGGAAACCATAAGCTAAAAGCTTTCAAGCCTGGTTTTGCATATTCTACTTTTGTCCTTGTGGTGAAACTAGCACTTCTATATTCTAAATATATGATAAAATATATGAACTACTTTTTTAAGTTTCATATACTAGTTTCTTATATTTTTTATAGACTAGTTTCTTATGTTTATGCCTACCAGATGCTAGTTAACTACAATTTTAACATATAATATCAAGAGCCATAAGTAAGGTCATAGAATTTTTTAGAACCTAACAAAGAAACTACTTTACTCCTTGTAAAAGTTAGTTCTTTATAGTCCATGCTGAAATTGGTTTCTGAATCAAAACTAACCAAGAAGAGAATCAGTAGAAGAATTCCAGTAACTGCAAGCTTAATTACAAACTGCTACATCACTGTCATCATCAACACCTGCATCACAAATAAAAACTAGCTCCAAAAGCCATTCATAAACACCTATCAAAGTGTGTTCAATGCTAGAGAAATCTTCAATTACTAAGCTTAGAAAGACCCTGCATTAAAGTTCCTCCTTTAGTAAAATGAACAGAATGGGTTCTACAAACCACAACATTAATAACAAAGACAATTAAAAAGCACTTAATGATGTTTTAAGAAACAATCATTTTTTTATGCAAAAAATGTGGAAGATGGCCATTTAATTTCATAAATCAACTAAAAAGGGGAAAAATGTGGGGTTACTAGGACACTAATATTTGGATAAAGAAACATTACTACTAATAAGTTTTCTTTAACATAAAAGAGAATAATTATGCCATAAAGATGACTAGAAACAATGATTAGCATGGTCAGAACATATTCAATACAGATAAGCTATATGTGTCAATGCAACAACTGAAGCTTTGTGCCTCTAGAAAAATATAAAAATTCATTAGGATAACTACAGCTAGACAATGTGCTATAAGGATATATTTAGTTTTGGCTTCTAATTATTAATAAATGAAAGCTGAAACCAGTGACATTGTTGAGTTCAATTGTATGACAAAATGAAATTCTACATAATATATGCCCATTTAATCATTATGACAAGATAATATAACATAATTATGAAATCTTAGAACATTTTATAGTGATGGAATAAAAAATAAAATGAATCTTAATCATGATATAGACAGAAATGATTGATCAAGCTCCTATATTTGCAAAAAAACATGCATACTAACCTAAAATAGTGCAAATGATTGGGACCTAATTCCTTACTCTATCAACCAAAATAGAAATTCCAAAAAAAATGATAGCTAAATTGTCACTCTAGTTACACTCAATCAACAAAAAAAAAAACAAACTTGATGGAAAATCAACCATCAAAACCAATAAAGATATTATATCAAGTATCAAGACTAAATCCAATATCAAGTGTATATAATAATTTAGATCAAACCCAGAAAAGAAAAGTGACAAACTTTGTACAAAAAATTAAAAAAAATCACCAAAAATGAAGAACACAAGAGGAAAGGAAACAAATTGATCTTTACTCATAAATTTTTAAAAATGGAAAGAATAAAATTTCAAAAAAAAATGAATGATATAAAAATTTTAAAAGAAAATCAAATGTACACATCACCTCTAGAGAAAGACTTCAACTTCAAAGAGAAAAGCTCACAACAAAAGCAACCCAAGTGAGGAGGAGCAAAAGGAAATGGAAACTCTAGTTAAAGAGGGACAGAAAATGGTTTTTCTATTACAAAAGAGAATCGAATTCGAATCCAAACAAAGCTAAAAAGGAAAGAAAGGATAAGCTCAAAAAGAAGACATCATAAAAAATGAAGAAGAAGACGCACAAAGGTACATTCGCATAATCATTTTCATGATATGGGACACTCGTGTAAATTTAGAAAACTTGGAATATTTTTATTGTTTTACTTCTGTTTTAAGGTATTTATGGAAAAACCCTTTGATTATGATTGTTCCATAATTGGCCGTGATTGAAAGCAAGCCTTTTTTTTTAATTCTATTGAATGAGGAATAGAAGAAAAACACAAGATTAGGGGAAAAGCATAACCACTAAAAATGATTTTAATTAGTAATGATGGCAAAATGGGTGGGTTGGGTAGGTATGGATTGGGTGTAAATGGATAAAATCCTCTACCACTCACTTATCAATTTATAATCCATTTATTTTTTATATGGATTCCTAAATTTATGTAATTCATATAAATTTTGCTCATCCATTTACCCATTTAAATTCATTTATTTGTATATTAATTTTTACATAAACTCAAAATTTACATAATAATTAAATAATAGTAGTAATATTAATTTTTGCATATATCTTAATTTTACATGATAATTAAATATTAGTGTCAAACGAAGCAGATTTGGCCAATAATCAAGGAAGAACATTTGTTGTCAAACAGAGAAGATTTTGCTAAAGAATAAAGACGAAAATCTCTCCATATTTCTTGTATTCCTACTCTATATTGGTATTCCTAAATTAGCTAGGTTTACCTTCGAAAATCTCTCCATATTTCTTGTATTCCTATTGTATATTGGTATTCCTAAATTTGCTAGGTTTACCTTTGAAAATCTCTCCATATTTCTTGTATTCCTATTGTATATTGGTATTCCTAAATTAGCTAGGTTTACCTTACATAGACACATATTTTTATTGTATATATAATAAGGTCTGTAACCTTTGTATAGAAAGAGAATACAATCAATATTTTTTCTTCCTTTCAATTGTTTATATGGTATCAGAGCTAAGTTCAACTTCTTTTCACTCTGGCTCATAATTCTTTTGAAGAATTTCTTTCTTTTCTTTGTATTCATCCTTTAGAGGATCTGTTCAAACTTAAACCTTGTGTTTCCAAAATTTTAATTATTTACCATGGATATAAACAAATTTGAAGCTATATCTGTCAAATTCAATGGCAAAAATTTTGCACTTTAGGAATTTCATTTTTGAATTTTTGTTGATGGCAAGGGATTTTCTGGCATTCTTGATGGATCAGAGAAGGCAGAAGATGATGAGAAGAAGAAGATCAGTTGGAAAACAAAGAACGCATAAATTATTTATGGGATTCTCAACTTAGTTGAACCTAATATTGCCCTAAGTCTTCAATCTTTTGATACTACTACTGATATATGGAATCATCTTAAAGGAATTTATTCTTAAGTGAACCAATCAAAATAATTTGAACTTGAATACAAAATAGCCAACATCAGCCAAGAAGACAGGGATATTTGTAGCTTTTATATTAAAATATTGAAATTATGGACAAAACAAGACATGATTTCCTCTTCTAAGATTTCTGCTATCGTATATGCTGAAGTAAAGAAAGAAAGAGATCGCGGAAGAGTGATGAAGTTCCTTATGAAGCTCAGACCTGAATTTAAGATAGCTAGGGGAACATTAATTAATCATGGAAATCTGACAATGGAATCTGTATTGGGAGAACTTATTCGTGATGAAACACACTTAAAGACATAGGCATAGTTAGACACAAAAACTAATTCAGCTGATTTTATATTTCTTGCTTCATGTGGAAAGTATCATTCAAGACAAAGACATGGAAACAAAGAGGATATTCGTTATAGGTACTGTAATGAATTCGGGCATGTACAATATCATTGTCAGAAGAGGAATATATGTAACTATTATAAGAAATCAGGCCATATCATTTTGGAGTGCAGACTTTTGAAAAATAAACAAACAGCCTTTATTACTATGAGCAATGATAAAAAATTAGAAAACCTATCTGAATCGTCTATCACACCACATGCCATTCAAAAGATGATTCAAGACTCAATGTAATTAACTCTTTCAAGTGTCCTTTCCTCTATTTTTTCTGCTGGTGGTTTATCAAGTATAGGACTTAAGCATATTCCTTGGTTTATTGATTCAACTGCTTTCAACCACATGATAAATCAAAAACATGCATTTGTTAATTTGAAACGTTGTTCCCTAAATCAATCTGTGATAACTACCAATGGTAAAACATTACCCATTCAAGGCATTAGTACCATTTATTTGCTAAATAATTCTTCTTAATCCATTTGCCTTCCTAGCACCTTATATGTGTTGGGTTTCATAATACAAATGTAGCGGAAAAATTAAAAACTTATCACATTCCCAAACCTAGATCCATGTAATTCGACTACTTAATTAAATCTAGGATTTCAAGAATCTCACCAAAACGTAGAAGAGGCAAGATTTTCTGGAAGGATGAGAGGAGGTTCACACCGGTGACACCTTACCTTGAGCCTTTTGCTTTGGTTGTTCGGATCAAGACATCTCCAAAAGGATGCATCCTCTATAGGTATCCACACGAATAGCCCTTCACAAAATGAATTGGAGTGTGTGTGCTAGCAACCTCCTTGATTGTCTCACAAATCAAGAACAAAAGAAAAACTCTGTCTTTGTTTTCTAAGAAGAAAGAAAATGAATTTGGAGGTAGGAAAAACAAGTATGTGAAACCCTAAAGAATATAACATATTTATAGACTCCAAATTAGGGTTTCACCTACTCATAACCTTTTGGTAATTTTCCATTTATTATATTCTGATTTTGTTTCAAAACAAATCAAAAATAATATTTATTTATTTATTTAAAATAACATTTATCTTAAATAAATAAAAAAATAAATAAATAAATAAAACACTTTAATTATTTATTTCCACAGAGTTTATTTTGGGCTTATTAAACCCATATTCGTTTTGGGCTTGTTCTAAGTGTGTGACCCTGTAGGTTCACATAACATTGGTAGTGGGCCTAAATCTCTATTTAGGCCTACAAGTCATAAGTGGCCTCTAGCAAGACATTATGACTACCCAAGTCATGTGAAGTCAATAATCCAACATAACCTAATTACAATGAATTTTATCATCCTTTTATCTCATGACATCTTAATTTAACATAAGGCATAGAATATCATCCTTATATAGTTCAATATTATGACTTGATTCCAAGTAAATTGAAAATGATAACTCTTTATCAATTCATTTCAACATGGCCATGCATTTTTCCTTCAGTTTATCTCATTAAGGTGCCTATAGATATCTTTCTCATATTAATGAGGAATAAATCCCTTCTAAATCACTCACATAACTAATTTCATATCCAACAACATCCTATTTAATCATTTAGTTAAAGATAATGTTAGAATGTGTCAAAACATAAAATAGCTATGTAGAAATCCATGATGATTTCAAGGTCAAAGGACCAAAATAAAATTACTGTGATGAGAAATATTTATGACAATAATCTATGTAGTATTTTCATAGTGGGTCAATCCAGTACATGATCTCTCATCATGAACCTATGAGTTGACTTAATATCTCATATTCATGATTAGTAAAACATAACCATCAGTCAACTTCATACTAGCCTTAATACTTTAATATTTATATATAATGAATAAATGGCTAGGGATAATTAAAATAGAACTCTTATTTTAATTTAAGGGTTTTACTATCAAGTCACATACTTAATGGCCTTAGTAAGAGTTAACCATTCATATAATTATCATAAAATCAAATGATAATGAAATACCTCTTTATTAATAAAATAAGAAAGTCAATACATAATCGCAAATGATTCACCTAGTACATATCACTAACAATATGTTCCTCGATTAATAACTAATTTAATATTTATTGGACAACTTACTGATCATAATTGTTCCGTTACATTTTCTCCTAATGGTTGTGATGTACAGGACCATCACACGGGGCAAGTGATCATGAAGGGGCATAAATAGGGGTGTTTGTTTCATATTGATCTCAATCAGAAAAAGAGTCCTCCTTTTTGTTTTACTGTCACTACATCATCTTCCACCTCACATACAAAAAATACTTGGGATCTTTGGCATCGTCGGTTGGGTCATCCATATGCTAGTCGGTTAGAGTCTATGTTTAAATCTTAACTTCTCCCTGATAAGTTAATTATCAAGAATAATGATTTTCAACATTGTTAAACTTTTGTTCTTGGCAAATTTGCTAAATTACCTTTTGCTTCTAGTAATACTAAAGTTGATGCTCCTTTTGATCTTATTCATTGTGATTTGTGGGGACCTTCCCCTATTTTGTCTTGACTTGGGTACAAATATTTTTTTCTTTTTATTGATCATTTTACACATTTTACTTGGGTTTATTTCTTGCATTCTAAATCTGAACTAACAAATATTGCCAATTTGGAAAAGTAATCAAAATTTTTCGGTCAGATCCGGGAGGAGAGTTTTGTGCCTTATACCTTGCTCAATTCTTTAATGACAAATGCATTTTAACTCAACAATCCTATCCTGGTACTCCTGAACAAAATGGGGTCGTGGAATGAAAAAATCATCATATTGTGGAAATTGCTTGAACTCTCTTACTTGAGTCTTCCGTTCCACCTCACTTTTGGGTTGAAGCTATTCATATAGCTGTCCATCTTATTAACAAGTAGACTACTCCTATCCTTAGTAATCAATCTCCTTTCTTTACTCTTTTTCATAAGTCACCAAATTACATGAATCTCTGTGTTTTTGGCTGTGTTTGCTTTGTGTTGCTTCTCCCACATGAACGACATAAACTATCTGCAAAGGCTACCAAATGTGTTTTCATTGGTTATAGTGATAAATAGAAAGGTTATATTTGTTATGATCCTTAACATCATCGCATTCGAGTATCTTGTAATGTCATTTTTTTTAACATCTTTATTTTTATGTTTCATCTTTGAGTACAACAACTCTAAATTCTTCCATTTCTACGTTATACAATTTTTTGGATTCTTCAAATTCTAATTTGTCTCTTGATAATCATGACATACCTATTATGCAACTCCCTGATCACGCCCCTGAAGGTCCTCTTCTTGATGTTCTCAGTGATACACCACCGCCTACTTTGCCTTCTTTGAAAAGATCCACCCATATTAATTTTGGTAAGCCCCCTAACCGATTAACTCTCTTTACCACTTTAAATTCTGTCCAAATTCCTACCACTTATAAGCAGGCAATGGAACAAGCATGCTGGAAGAAGGCAATGGATGAGGAAATTGAGGCATTGACTGCAATCATACTTGGGACTTAGTCTTACGACCCTTTAATACTTCTGTCATTGGTAGCAAATGGGTGTACACCATTAAGGTCTACCTTGATGGTACTTTAGACCGCTACAAAGCTTGTTTGGTACCTCAAGGCTATAAGCAGGAATATGGGATTGATTATGAGGAAACATTTGCTCCTATTGCGAAGATGACCACAGTTTAAACTCTTCTTGCTATTACATCCAGCAAAAAGTGGCCATTGTATCAATTAGATGTCAAGAATGCTTTTCTTTATGGACATTTAAAGGAAACTATTTATATGGAGTGTCCTCCTAACTATTCTCTTGGTGATTCTAATGTGGTTTGCAAACTTAGCAGGTCTCTCTATGGTCTTAAACAGGCACCATGGGCATGGTTTGAAAAATTTCATTCTACTATTTATTCAGTTGGTTTCCAATAGAGTTCTAATTATCACTCTTTGTTCACCCATCGATCTTCACATGGTATTATTATTCTACTTCTTTATGTAGATGATATGGTCATTACAGGAAGTGATACAAAGGGCATTCTTGATTTAAAAAATTGCTTCATAATTCTTTTCATATGAAAGATCTTAGCACACTTACTTATTTTCTGGGTTTGGAAGTGTCATATTCCACTTATGGTCTCCTTCTCACACAATGCAAGTATATTGATGATTTGCTTAAACTTGCCAATTTGACTGATAATAAAGTTTTTTCTACTCCTATGGAACTTAATTTGACACTACAACATGATGATGGTGCACTTATCTGTGATCCTACCTTGTATCGATGACTCGTGGGTAGTCTTATTTATCTTACCATTACATGACCTGATATATCTTTTGTTGTTCAGGTTGTCAGTCAATTTGTTTCTCAGCCTCGGCGTCCTCATCTCTTAGTACTTCATCATATTCTTTGCTATCTCAAAGGCACTAGTGGTCGAGGGCTCTTTTTTCCTTCCAACACAAATCTCACTCTCAAGGCTTTTTCTGATGCTGATTTTGGAGGGTGTATTTATACAAGTCAATCTACGACCGGTTGGTGTGTTTTTCTAGGAGCATCACCTATTTCCTGGAAATGTAAGAAGCAGGATAGGGTATCTAAATCTTCCACAGAGGTTGAGTATCAATCTATGTCCTCTGTTAGCTCTAAAATTGTTTGGCTTCGACGACTTCTTCTTGAGCTTGATGTGCTTTGTGATGACTCTATTTCTCTTTTTGGTGATAATACTAGTGCTATTAGCATTGCCACCAATCCTGTCCATCATGACCGTACCAAATACATAGAGGTTGATTGTCATTACATTCGCGAATTGGTCCATGATAAAGTACTTTATCTTATTCATGTCCCATCTCATGATCAAGTTGTTGACTTGTTCATAAAGCCCATGCCTTTTGCTCGCCATGAATATCTCATAAGTAAACTAATGCTTGTTGACAACCACCATCAATTTGAGGGGGTATGTCAAACGAAGTAGATTTGGCCAATAATCAAGGAAGAACATTTGCTGTCAAACAGAGAAGATCTTGCTGAAGAATAAAGATGAAAATCTCTCCATATTTCTTATATTCCTATTTTATATTGGTATTCCTAAATTAGCTAGGTTTACATTCAAAAATCTCTCCATATTTCTTGTATTCCTATTGTATATTAGTATTCCTAAATTAGTTAGGTTTACCTTTGAAAATCTCTTTATATTTCTTGTATTCCTATTATATATTGGTATTCCTAAATTAGCTAGATTTACCTTACATGGACACATATTTTTGTTGTATATATAACAAGGTCTATAACCTTTGTATAGAAAGAGAATAAAATCAATATTTTTTTCTTCCTTTCAATTGTTTATAATTAGTATTAATATTAATTTTTACAATTTGGTATGCTACCAAAGCAAAGTACCATGACAGGGCCATGAGCTTAAGCCTAGAATTTTTAGAGAATGATGAATTATATATTACTTTTAGTGCTTCACTTCTTTAAATACTGAAGTATGAATTATATACCTAAAACATAAAATTCTTACCAATTTGGCATTCTATGGCTTAGTCATGCCTTTGATTTATTAAAAAAAAATCTTCATGAAAGTGAGCTAAATCTTTTATCAACATTTAAAGTATTCATATACGATTTATTGAATTTTTTATGTAGCAATGTTTTACAGTGACAATGTTTGTACTAGAATTTTTATCAAATCAAATTTCATACATAATATGATGTAAAATTATCTCATAATTTCATATAAAAAAATTTAAAATATTACACTAAACTATTAAATATATGAAATACATTTTAATATTTTATATTTCAATGGATGTATAGATTCTTGGGAAGAGTAACACATGTAGGCAATTTAACCACTTGAACAAAAGGAGCTAAAGGAGCATTTTAAAGACTATTCACATGGAATTAAATTAAGTTGGATGGACCTTATTTGAATAATGAAGACAATGCTTTGAATGATGATTTGAAGCGGCCTCAAGGTTCATTAATGAGTATTTATCATAAATAAACCAAAAACTAAAAAAATTTCAAACACTGTGTTGACTTTTAAAAGTTTCAAAACTAATTCTTTTAAATTTGGACCATTGAGTACTAGAGGATAGTGATCAAGTGTTTGTTTAACAAGGTAGTTGGTTGGGTTTACTAACAAAGTAAATAATATTAATTTGTTATATGTTTAGTTAGCTATGTTTATCTTCTATAAGAATACAACTCTTGTACTCTTTATATATACTCTCCTTGTACACAATTATAAGACATATGAAGTACATAAATAATTCAATCTCTCTCACTTTTACATGGTATCAGAGAAATATGGCCTTAAACACTAATACTCAATTAATCATCCCCACTTCTTCCACATCAGCTTCTTTAACCTCTACCTAAGCTAATTTTTCTGTAAAACTCACCTCTAGAAACTACATTGCATGGAAAACTCAGTTTATCCCTCTCTTAAATTCTCAACACCTTATGGAATTTATAGATGGGTCAAAACCACCTCCACCTCTACCTCCACCTCCAACTGTACTGAATATCGATACTCCACCTTCATCAATCTCTAATCCAAAATTTCAAATCTAGTTCAAGAAAGACCAAATGCTTTTATCTTGGATCTTTTCTCTCAACTGAAGAAATATTTCCTTATGGTTGGGGTTACATCTTCTCATCAGACCTGGACATCACTTGCTCATACCTTTGGCAAAATTTCACAAAACTGCCAACTTTAACTCCATATCGAATTGCAACAATTCAAAAAGAAGGACCTTTCTACGATTAAGTATCTCTGATGAGCCAAATCTATTGCTGATGAATTAGGAGTTACAAGCTGAAGTACGTCTTCTACAGAGTTTAATGCCATCATCTTTCGCAATATAGGTATTGAATTTCAAAGTATCATCTCTTTGTTGAATCTTCATATAGAACCAGTAAGCTTTAATGAGTTGCATAGTCAACTTGTTTCATATGAAATACTTCTTAAGAGAAATTTTGATTTATATTATACTTATATGGCTCATAAGCCATCACTATTACCTACCCCATCTGTAGACGGTGGGGTTTAGTGCGCGTTCAAGATTTTAGCAACCACGACACTGTTTAGGCTCAGGGCCTTAGAGAACACACTAACCACTGTCACAAAGACATGGCATGGAGATGAGGAGTCGCCACCTAGGGTAATAACTAGGACAAATCGAAAAAGTGGTACTCAATTCTCTAAAAGAAAGCTAGCACAACAACTAGGAGATTCTGAATATGGAATACTAACTTCTCTTAGTCTCGTGTTCATTTAGAATAATTTTACAAATGATTATTTCATCCTCTAATTATATGCAATTTTATTAAACCCTAATTAACATCCATCTAACCCAAAAGGCAATAAGTCAATAAAATTACAAGTAAAAATGGATCAAAAAGGCAATGTCCCTATGTCTAAACTATGTTAATTTTATTTTATAAGTTAGCTAAATCTACATATTTTATTTATAAGTGAAATGGATTTAAAGGTGGGTCGACATTTTTATTAATTAGTGAGTCTAGATCTATTTATTTTAGTCTGTCTAAGATATGAGCTTAAGTCTATTCAATTTTAAAGGAAAATTAAATTAGTGGGCCTAAGTCTAACTTGGTTTTATTTTAAATGAAATGTAGGTTGAGGTCTATTTATTAAAAGAAATGAATTTAAGTGGGCTGAGCTAAGTCTAAATAAGTTTTTAATTAACTTAGTGGGCCTAAAATCTAATTAACCTAATGGGTCTAAATTGATTTTAATTATTTAAAGTCCTAAATCATTTTTAAGCCTATTTATTAAGTGGGTTAGACCTAAACGTGGGCTTGGGGCCCAAAAACATAAAAAAAACATCACAAAATCAAATCAAAATATATTCACATATGATTTCTAAAAAAACCTAATTTAATTACATACAAACCCTAATTAACTAAAGCCACCATTAATTTTAATTAATCTTACCCAGTGGACCTAGTTTTACTAATTAATTTTAAAGTGTAGAAAATTTAAAAATTTTACTATTCCTACTACTGGGGCTATTACAAACTACGTACAAAAATCTAAAATAAACAATTATACATCCACAAAAAAACATAGAACACTAAAATAAAAAATGAAAATAAAACCTTAAATTCTACTAGGAAATAATATAGGATATTCCATGGCATTCCATGAACTTTCTGTTCATTTGAACATAGGTAGCATCCTCCTCAATCCTCATTTGCATATCAAAACAAAAACATAGAAATAATTAGATTAGTAATGAAATTGAATAATAAAACAAAAAAAATGAAATAAAATAAAAAATCACAAAAAGAGAAGAGAAGAAAAAAAGGGAATGTTGTGCATATGCTTTGAGATAGCCCCTCAGACTAGGATTTTCACCATTGTTTTTGACTTGTTATTTGATTCTGGACTAAAAAGGGTGTTCTTAGTAGCTTTTTGATTTATAGGGTTTTTTTCTTTTTTGCGCAGTCATGTTTTTTACGCTGTGATCTCTATGAATCTTTGAATTTTTTCCAAAGAAAAGCCCCTTTCCAGTATGCATGCAAACTCTTCTTTTAAATGCAGAGTTTGACGTACCGGCCTCCTCCAAAGGAGGAACAGACTCATCTCTTATCAAAACAAACTAATAAGGATTTGATTTTTGAAAGTTGCTTGTTTTGAATGCGTCAAAATCTTTTTCAGATAAAAAATAATTATAAAAATTCAATTTTTAACCAATCAAAACACTAATAAGAGGATTTTGACGTAAAAATTTTGATAAAAAAATGCAAAAATTGAAAAAAAATGGGATTTTACCAGTCAGAATTGTGCAATGTCGATCAAAAAATTGGATTTCTGATCGAAATTATGGATTTCCAATCAGAAATCTATAATTTCGATTTTCAAACTTTTTTAAACTACCAAAAGACCCCTAAAAATGACTTATTTGCAATAAAATCTTAAAAAATATTGCAATTTAGTCCCTAAAGTCTAGAAAATCGACAACCAAGTTCAATTTTTTTAATTAATTTCATCATAGGGGCTTACGTTGCAATTGTGCACAATTACATCCCAAAATTGGGTGCTTATAGTTGCCCCCCATTGTTGCTATTTGCTTGACAAATTGTGGCAAAGTAGTAGAAGCATATAATTTTAAAAGAAAGAAATTAGGACACTTGATTGGATCCTAAGTGATAGATTGATGCTCAAATTGTTGAGCAAAGTATGATGTTTGGCAAGTCTCACTATATTTCCTGCTGAATGTCTAGTGGACTTTGTGCAAATGAGTTTTCGCTATATTCCATGTGGGACGTTTAAGGATGATAAATTAAAAACTTGCTATAGTTCCTATAGAACGTCCAGCAATGATGAATTTTGTTATATTCCCTGTAGGAAGTCTAACGATGCACACTATATTCCTTGTAGGACGTCTAGTGATGATGAATTTCGTTATATTCCCTGTGGGATGTCTAACGATGCACACTATAGTCCCTATGGGACGTCTAGTAATGATAAATTAAAAACTTACTATAGTTCTTGTGGAACGTCTAGCAATGATGAATTTTGTTATATTCCCTGTGGGACATCTAACGATGCACACTCTATTCCCTGTGGGATGTCTAGTGTAGTTGAATTAAAAATTTGTTATAGTTCCTATGGAATGTTTAGCACTGATGAATTTTGCTATATTCCTTATAGGACATCTAATGATGAACATTATAATCCCTGTGGGACATCTAACGATGCACACTATATTCCCTGTAGGACGTGTAGTGTAGTTGAATTAAAAATTTGCTATAGTTCCTGTGGAATGTTTAGCACTGATGAATTTTGTTATATTCCCTGTAGGACGTCTAACGATGCACATTATATTCCCTGTGGGACGTCTAGTGTAGTTGAATTGAAAATTTGCTATAGTTCCTATGGAACATCTAGCACTGATGAATTTCATTATATTCCCTGTGGGACATCTAACGATGCACACTATATTCCCTATGGGACGTCTAGTGATGATAAATTGAAACTTGCTATGGTTCCTATGGAACATCTAGTAATGATGAATTTTGTTATATTCCCTATCGAACATATAACAATGCACACTATATTCCCTATGGGACATCTAGTGTAGTTGAATTGAAAATTTGCTATAGTTCCTGTGGAACGTCTAACACTGATGAATTTCATTATATTCCTTGTGGGACGTTTAACAATGCACACTATATTCCTTGTGGGATGTCTAGTGTAATTGAATTGAAAATTTGCTATAGTTCCTGTGGAACGTCTAGCACTGATGAATTTGAAAGTTTATGTCATAACTGCTATGCAGTACATAACATAATGAAGGTTATGACTACTGTGCAGCATATAACATAATCATTTAAAATTCATATCATAGCTACTATACAGCATATGAATCCTTTGATTGAAATGATGCATGCAAAAAATGAATTATGTAATCTTGTTCTGTATTCTGTACTTGACAAAAAATTCAAAATCACATATTGATTATGCAGTTTTAATAATTCAATGAATTATTAATTTGATGAATGTCATAATTTAATTAGGAACATGTTCTTAATTCGAATGCAATTATAGACCAAATTGCAAGAAATAAAAGATGAATAAAAAGAATATAAAATGGAAGGATTAAAATGGATATTTTCCATTTTATATACCCTTCCCATGTCGATCACTTCCCTTCTCTTCCTATTCTTTTCCCTTTTTTTCTTCTTTTCTTTCCAATTGATTCACATTTTTCTTTTCTTGATTTCTTGATCATTTGTGGTCCGATCATTCCATCCATATGATCCAATGGCTTACCCATAATATGGGCCACATGGGAGAGCAAACATGCAAGCAGATCTAATTATTCTAAGTCTATGTTTTCCATAGAATAAACTTGGACTACGAGAAGGTGATATCATCCTTCCTTTGACCCATTTGCATCTTCACAGGTCTTCACAGAATGGCAATGAGGTATTTTTTGTCCCTTCTGCTTCATTCTGTAAGATTAATTCAAATAATTAGCTATAATGATTAATTTTTATAGTGTAAAAATTTACATGCATGCTAACTAAATTAAAATTAAAATTAAAAAATTAACTTGGATATATAAGAAAAAATTCAAATTAAATGTTGAACAATAGTTATGAGTCATCGGAATTGCATGCATGACCGATCGATTTTCTACATTGCCGACCAAAAAATTGGATTCCTGATTAGAAAATTGGATTTTCGACCAGAAAATCTAGATTTCCAATCAAAAATCCATAATTCTAATCGACATTATGGATTTTCGATCGGAAATCCATAATTTCGATTTCCAAAATTTTTTTTTTCATTTTTTTACTTCTAATTTTATTTTACATATAAATAAAAAAATAAATTAAATAGATAAAAGCAATGTAGAGAATGATTTTTGGTTTCTGAATTTTATTAAGAAACCACTGAAATTTGTGGGATGCTTCCATTTGGCATGAGAATTATTCCATGGTTTGCCAGAGAATGTGACACAAATCATCTAGGCCTTGGGCTTCAGACGTTTCGTTACTACTCTTCTAACTGCTCGGGGTAAATCAGATCATTATTCCTTGTTTGCACTGATTAAGAGGTGGATGGGCACCACTCACACCTTCCATACACCTATAAGCGAGTTAACAATAACACCTATGAGTTTCTCTACCATTACTGTTATTGCATTTGGAGGGACTCCTATACCCTTTGACATCAACTACCGCAGTCTTCCGAAGCATAAACAGAGTCAGTACATGTGAGATTTGATTGGGTCACTCCAGCATGGAAGAACCATAAGAACATAGTTCTTTCCTCTTTGGTTAAGGGCTTCAGACTTCGTACACTCATTTCTCTAGTCCTAAACCTCTATTTGAACATAAGACATGCACCGAACTCACATGAAAGTACACTGATGAGGACTACAATTGTCTAAGGACATAGTGTGCAGCCTTACCACTTTCAAAACCTCAACACCTACTGAAAGAAGAAAAATAAGGAAGAATCATTGAAAGGATACCCTGCTTGAAATCATCAAAATTACATTTGCAACACAACTAGTAATGACATCATCATTACTGCATCATCATCGTATCATCATCGACCAAGACTAAAAGAGAAGGAAGCATTACATTACAATGATCATAACAATTTGTTTGCCTAAAACTTGAAGAGGTTATAGTGGCATGATTATGTTCACCTGACACCTGAAGAGGTTATAATGGCATGATTGAGTTTGCCTAACACTTGAAGAGGTTATAGTGGCATGATTCTGATCACCTGACACCTGAGGTTATAGTGGCATGATTCTATTTGCCTAACACCTAAAGAGGTTATAGTGGCATGATTCTGTTCACCTAACACATGAAGAGGTTATAATGGCAATACTTATCTTTTCACTGGACACCTGAAGAGGTTATAGTGGCAGTATTTGTTTGTTCGCCTAACATCAAAGGAGGTTATAGTGGCATGATTTTTCTCGCCAGACACCTGAAGAGGTTATAGCGACAGCATCTATCTATTCGCTTGACACCTGAGGAGGTTCTAGTGGCATGATTCTATTCTCTTAGCACCTAAAGAGATTATAGTGGCATGATTCTATTCACCTAACACCTGAAGAGGTTATAATGGCAGTACTTATATTTTTGTTGGACACCTAAAGAGGTTATAATGGCAACACCTGTCTATTTACCTGACACCTGACGATGTTATAGTGGCATGATTCTATTCGCCTAACACTTGAAGAGGTTATAGTAGCAGTACTTATCTTTTTGCTGGACACCTGAAGAGGTTATAACAATAACATTTGTCTATTTGCTTAACACCTGAAAAAGGTCATAGTGGCAGTATCCCAATGATCAAATCACAATAATGCAACACTCAGGTAAGTACCTCTCTCTTTAGAAAATGATTTTTGCATCTTTTCATTTGCTTCATGTGTATTAACACTAGCGCTAGGTGGCTATGCAACATATGCGAAGCAAGGGCAACTGTCATACCTTAAATTTGACTGTCCCCAAAAAGGTCCAATGATGAAATAAACCTCCGAGATAACTAAAGTCTACTTGTTCGTAACACCTCTAAAGTGTGCAACCTTAAAAAACCTAATCAACCCCACTAGTGTGCGAAATTAATCATCGAGCCAATAAGTTGTGCTTTGACCTTATGAAATACAAATTATCATAACAATGAGAAGCTTATTCTGAGAATTCCTTTCTTAGAACACTCAGCTTATTGGACTGGTGTTCATTTCATTAGACCGGGACCTAAATTTATGAAAAAACAAAAATTGATTTTGACAAAACAAACTTTGAAAACACATATGGAGGGCTCCACAACTGCTGGAAGTGGTCCCAGAATGGTACAACACAACCCAAGGATCAGTGCATGTTGCTTAGAAGTGCACACAAAGCCATAAACACTTGTAGGTTTCACACGTTAAAATTGAAGCCAAACTAGAAAAAATGAACTTTGAAAACATGTCTGAAAGGCTCCAAAACCTCTGAAAGTGGTCCCAGAATAGTCCAAAATGACTTGAGGCTTAGCATATATCACTCAGAAGTGCGTGTATACACCCCTAGGTGTCATGTGTTAAAATCGAGACTAAATTAGACAAAATGGACAGTGAAAATGCATTTAGAAGGCCTAAAAATCCTAAGTTCCAACCTCGGTATAGCCCACATAAGCCCCAGTTGGAGCACGTAATGCATGAAAGAGCGCTCGTGCGTATGCTTGGCCATGCGCCAAGCGCGTGACCATATGCTCTATCCTAGGGAGATGCATGTGACCATGCCTATACCTTCCTATTCCACACATTTTCCACTATAAATAGACACCTCCGCACACCATTTTGAGGGGGAAGCAAGTGGAAACACATACACTCCAAAAATCTATCCGATCAAAGGTGCTAGAAACCCCTTTCCATATAGTTTTTACTTTCTCACTACCTTTTTCTTAGGTGATTAGATTTCTTTTCCACCAAACCAAGCCTCATCTTTATCAAAGCATACTTCAAAGGTATACAAACTAGCATAATTCTATTGTCATTTTGAACCTCTCGATGAGGAAAGCTTGATAATCTCTCGAAGCTAAAGCTCTAAAACCCACACAAGCTTAGTCGAATCTGAGGACCACATAACCATTTTAGCATATCACATTTTATTTTATTTTATTATCGTCAGCATTTGGGAATATTGTTATGCTTGTGTGATAAGATTGGCAATTTTGCATGCTATATAAATAATCTATGCTTTATTATGCTCATTTCATATTATCATTCTGCATCCTCTAGTTTTGAAAGATAAAATCACATTGTAAATATCAATAATGTGAAAAGTTCATATCCTGGAATAGAGTTATCATGTTTTTAGTACAATGATGACATCATGCATCCCCTATATTATCATCATATATCATCATAACATAAATAATTACTACGAGCACGCATGATCATCTATATTTTATTTACTCTTTCAAGTGATCGAATGTCAATTGCTTATCCTATTGTTCACATGATCGAGCAAGTTGTGTGAATGGTCGTATTTTCCTTGCAGACTCATCATATCTAAATTAGATTTACTTTTCTGAAATCCTTTTTTATATATGTATTTTATTAGGAAAGTGATGTAATAGTAATGTCTTCAGCTTTACTATCTTCCATTATTTGATGAATTATGTGAATGTTATACAAACTATCATTATTGAAGCTAGGGTGTTGTGCTAGTTATACATTGAATATTGTATAATGAGAAATAGTAAAAAAAAGTAGATGTCATCCCCTAAACCCAAAAATCTCTACTAGGGGTAATACTCATTGAGTGACTCGATGTTGTCCCTTTCTTTTCTTGATTTTCTAAAAATCAAGTGGTGACTCCAGAAAATAAAAAAAAAAACATCCCATCCTTCTTAAGACCAATTATTTATCCTTATTTGGTAAAGTTGCCATGTCCCTCAGAAATAAAATGAAAAGACCCTTACAAAACTAATTCGCCTCAAAACCAAAAATAAGAAACACAGGTCGCTCTCACCTTCCCTTTGACTATGGTTTTGTAATTTGCCATCTTTTCCTTTAATGACCTTTTTGTTAGTGATAAGTTTTTTTATAGTGTAGTTAAAGTAGTTAACACATCATTTATTGATTTCTTGCTTGGTAAGGAAAAGAAAAGAAACACACACACACACACATATATAGTTAATCGATTTTTATTGTTCTTTCCATTAATTTTGAAGATATATATATATATATATATATATATATATATATATATATATATATATATATATATATTACACTTACTTTTGGTTTATTTTATATATATGAAAAGATATATTACATTTTTATTTGGCTTCATTTATATTTAGGACATATTTTTATTTTTAGTTGTTCTTCATAAATATAGCATATGACATACCTTTGCACTTGTTATCAATCGATGCATTATCTTGCCCATTCTTTGAAATACATTTTACTTGTAATCCGAACTCAACCTTATAAAAGTAAGAGAGACTGAATTGTTTATGTATTTCATATGTATTATAATTATGTACAAAGAGATTATATATAAATAGTACAAGAGTTATATTGTTATAGAAGATAAACATAGCTAACTAAACATATAACAAACTAATATTATTTATTAATTTAATACCCCTCAATAAGTCGATGGTGAGTGAGAAACAAAATGAAGTTTAGAGCAAAAGAATTAAACTCCCAAAGGCTTGGTAAAAATGTCTCCAATCTGATATGTGGAAGAGAGAAAACCAATTTGAATAACACCCCTGGCAACTTGTTCACGAACAAAATGGAAATCAAATTCTATATGCTTTGTATAAGCATGAAATATTGGATTGGATGACATGTAGATAGCACCAATATTATTATACCAGAGAATAGGCTTAGAGGAATAAGTGAAATCAAGTTCAGATAATAAGGAAACAATCCAAAGAAGCTCAACAGTGGTATTTTCCAAGGCTGTATACTCACTTTCTAAAGAAGATTGAGCAACTATGACTAGTTTCTTTGCACTCTATGAATTTAATGATTTACCAAGATAAATGCCATAATTAGTAGTTGAGCACTAAGTGTCTGGAAATCCTCCCCAAGTGCTATCAGAGTAACATTGTAATGTGAGTTTATTATCAAAAGTGAAGTGGAGAGAGTAGGATAGTGTATGCTTAATATAGCGAAGTAACCCTTTCACAGTAGCCCAATGATGATCAGTGGGTGAATGTATGTATTGGTATAGTCAATTCATAGAATAAGCAATATATGGATGAGTGAAGGTAGCACACTATAATATGCCCATAAAATGTTGATAAAGATAAGGATCAGAAAAAGGGGCACCTTAACTCTTGGATAGAATTGGTATGGTGACCATAGAAGTTAAACATCCTTTTGCTTTGATCAAACTAGTTTTGTGTAGAAGGTCTAGCAAATGTTAATTAATAAAAATGCCATTGGAAGTGCGAGATACCTAGACATCAAGGAAATATTAGAACAGATGGACATTTCAAACTAGAAATTCATGTTGCAAGTGAATGAGAGTGTCATCAATTAATTTCTTAAAAGATTTAGTTATTAGGTTTCGAGATTCTATACACAAAAAAAAAAAAAAAAATTTTAATCATAAACCCGAACTTGGATCCAAATAATTCGATTAATTGATTAAATCTAGGGTTTTCATTTTCTTACCATAAATGTAGAAGAGGCAAGAATCTAAAAGGAAGAGAGGACATTCACTTCGGTGACATCTTACCTCAAGCTTTTAATTTAGCAGTTCATATTTGAGACATCTCTAAAAGAATCCATCCTCCACAAGTGTCCACATGAACAACCCTTAATTTTAAAAATGAATATTTGTGTGCTAGCACATTCTTTTGATTTCTCATAAATCATGAATTAAAAAGAACTCTGTGTTTTGTTTTCTAAAAGAGAGAAAATGAATTTGGTGGCAGAATAATGAGAGTGTATAAAACCCTAGAGAATATAACATATTTATAGACATTTAAATTAAGGTTTCACTTACCAAACATTTAAATTATAACATATTTAAATTTCTCACTTATTCTTATTATGATTTTATTTAAAATTAAATTAGAAATAATATTCTATTTATTTAAGATAACCTTTACGTTAAATAAATAAATATTTTATTTATTTATTTATTTATATAGAGCTTATTTGGGCTTGTTAAACCCATATTCGTTCTGGGCTTATTCAAAGTGTGTGAGCCTATAGATTCACATGACGTTGGCAGTGGGCCTTAAATCTCATTTTAGGCCTACAAGTCATAAGTGGCCTCTAGCAAGACATTATGACTACCTAAGTCATGTGAAGTCAATAATTCGACATAACCTAATATACATTGAATATTCTAGTCCCTTTGTCACATGATATCTTAATTGAATATAAGACATCTATTATGTCATCCTTATAGAATTCAATCATATAATTTCTTGAATCTAAGTAGACTAAGAATGATAACTCTTTACCAATTTAATTTAGCATGGCCATGCATTTTCCTCAGTCTATCTTATCAAGGGGCCTATAGATATCTTACTCATATTAAATGAGGGAAAAATTCCTTCTCAATCACTCAAATTTCTCACATAACTCATTTTATACCCAACAACAACCTATTTTATCATCCAGTTAAAGATAATGTAAGATTATGTCAAAATATAAAATAGTTCTATAGAAATCCATGGTGATTTCAAGGTCAGAGGGCTAAGCCAATATTATTGTGATGAGAATTATCTATGTAAAACATAGATATTCATGATTAGTAAAACATAATCATCAATTATCTATGTAGTATTCTCATGATGGGTCAATCCAGTACTTTATTTCTCAAATAAGTACCTATGAGTTGACCTAATATCTCATATTCATGATTAGTAAAACATAATAATCAATTAACACCATACTAGCCATAATACATTGTTATGATTCAGGATAATCTAAATAGAACTCATATTTAATCTAAGGGTTTTACTATCAAGTCACATACTTGATGACCTTAGTAAGAATTAACTATTCAAGTAATTATCATAACATAAATTGATAATGGAAAATGCCTCTTTATTAAATAAAATGATAAAGTCAAAACATGGTCATACATGATTGACCTAGTGCATATCATTAACACCAGTAACAATTATGTCATCAACATAAATGAGTAGAAGAACTAGTTCATTGCCATCTCAAAGATAAAATAAAGATGAATCGGCCTGTGAGGAAAGAAAACCATGAGACTTGAGCAATGTGCTAAGGTAGGAAAACCAAGCACATGGGGCTTGCTTGAGGTCATAAAGAGACCGTTTAAGAAGGCAAACATGATTAGGATACTACTTGTCAATATAGCCCTATGGTTGCTCCATAAACACAGTATTAATAAGATTTCCATGAAGAAAGGCATTGGAGATGACCAGTCATTGTAGACTCTAGTTATTCATAGCAACAAAAGAGAGAATTATCCTGATGGTGATTATTTTTATAACGGGACTGAATGTCTGATTAAAATCAATACAACTTTATTGATTGTATCCCTTGGTGACAAGTCTGGCATTGTAACGAGAGATGATGTTGTCAAGATTTCTCTTAATTCTATAAACCCACTTGTTGCCAATAATGTTATGATTGAGTGGTTTAGGTACTAGTTGCCAGGTGTTATTGTCAATTGGCACTTTAAATTCAGCTTGCATTATATCTTGCCATACCTAAAATTTGTTAGCAATAGAAAAATTAAAAGGTTCATGTTGGAGAGAAGATGGAGAAGAAGTGAGTTGGGAATAATGGTCTTGTTTACAGTTCATTATAGATTGGCAAAGATTCATTGTGGAGTTCAGGTGGTTAAAGGATGAGGAGGATGAGTAGAATTTAGGTTACTGAGTTGGTTAGGATAAGAGGTAAGATCAATAATTAAATTTATCCTTGATGAGGATGAGGGTGATTTGGGTTTATTTAAGAAGTTGGGTTCAAGTAGTTCAAGTGGATGAGGATTAGTGGAAGAGATGGGTGAATGTTAGGAAGTAGAAGATAAGGAAGGAAATTGAGTAGACAAACCTATTGGAGCCGAATAGACATGACTTTAAATAAGATACAACCAATTTGGAGAAGAAGTAGGAGAGGGTGTAAAAGGTATAGGTGTTTGACATGGAAATAAAGACTCATCAAACTTAATATTACATGCAATGTAAATGCACCTAGTGGAGGAGTCTAAACAATGATAACCTTGATGAGATGGTGACTATCCCAAATAAACACATGGATGAGAGTGAAAATTAAACTTTTGTGCATGGTAGGGTTATAACAAAGGGTAGACATAACACTCAAATATTTTTAAAAATTTTGATATTCAGGGTCATGTAAATAAAAAGGTAGAATAGGGTGATTTAGAATTGAGAATTGGCGTGTGCATTATATTAATAAGGGATACTGTTGTTTCAAAGGAGTAAAGCCAATATTTAAATGGAACATAATTGTGAGCAAGGAGGGTTAACCTAATATCTATAATATGCCTAATTTTTCATTCAACAAGTCCATTTTGTTCATGTGTGTATGGACAAGTGATATGATGAATTATTCCTTGGGTTTTAAGAAATTTATTAATGTGTTAATACTCTCCACCCCAATCATAATGGAAAGCTTGAATATTGGCATTATATTGAGTATGAATAAATTTATGAAACTGAACAAAGATGTCATAGACTTCACTTTTATTTTTGATAAAGAAAATCCATGTAAAATGAGAAAAGTCATCAACAAAGTGAACAAAATATCTAAAACCAACATTAGACAAAATAGGGGAAGGTCCCTAAACATCAGAATGTAAAAATTGAAAAGGAGAAGTTGTTTTATGTTCTATTGAAGCAAAAGGCAATTTGAAAAATTTTCCTAATTGACAAGCTTGAAGAGGAGAGGACGAGGCAGAAGAGATGGAGATATTGTGTTGCTTGGCAATTTTTGTTGACGATTTGACAATATGGATGACTGAGGAAAGAGTGCCATTAGTGATATGAATTGGAAGGGAAATTAGTGAGAAAAGCGGTGTTGACATTGGAAGGAAGGTACTATAAGCCATATCTATTTGCTCCTTTCAATAATGTCTGCTTTGTTTCCTAATCCTTGATAGAAAAATAATATAACCAAAATTCAAAATAACATTAATTATTAATACAAAATTTATGAATTAATAATAAAGGTTTAGAAATGCTAGGAACATGAAATGTTTTTTTCAAAAGAAAATTATGAGAAGGTGTGGTTAAATAAGAGTCACCAGTGTGAGAAATAGTCAAACCTTTACCATCATTGATATATAATTTGTCCAAGTCATTGAAGGATTCAGGAAGATGAATAGAACCAAGGTCCGAAGTGATATGAGCAGAGGCTCTGGTGTTAGCTAATTATGGCTAAAAGTGATTGCTAGAATAAGGTGATGCTGGTGTTGATGGTAATTGATACCCAGCGTATGCCTGTAATGGAGGAGAAAATGAAGGTTGATGGGAGACAGGTACTGAATCAGAACATTGAAACCTACATTTGCGAGTAACAATAGTGTGGTTATACAAACCATAAATCTGACATGATGAACCTTCCTTGCGAGAATGATATTGCTATAGAAGTCAAATATTAATTCTAGCAGGATAAGGTGGATATTGACCTCAATAAAAAGATGGAGCAAAGGATGGAGTAAGCACCCAATTTCGGGATGCAATTGTGCACAATTACGATGTAAGCCCCTATGATGAAATTCATTCAAAAAATTGAACTTGGTTGTCAATTTTCTGGACTTTAGGGACTAAAATGCAACATTTTTTAAGATTTGATTGCAAATAATTCAATTTTTTTGGGGTCTTTTGGTAATTAAAAATAAAAAAAATTGAAAATTAAAATTATGGATTTCCGATTAGAAATCCATAATGCTGATCAAAATTATGGATTTTCGATTGGAAATCCACAATTCCGATCAGAAATCCAATTTTTCGATCGGCATTGCACATTCCAACTCATAAAATCCTTTTTTTTTCAATTTTTTGCGTATTTTTTATTGACTTTTCAGTGTTTTGATTGGTTAAAAATTGAATTTTTATAATTATTTTTTATTTGAAAAAGATTTTGATGCATTCAAAACACGTAACTTTCAAAAATCAATCCTTATCAGTCTGCTTTGATAAGAGATGAGTCTGCTCCTCCTTTGGAGGAGGCCAATATGCGCAGACTCTGCATGCGTGCTGGGAGGGGACTTTTCTTTGGAAAAAATTTAAAGATTAATAGAGATAACAACGTAAAAAACCTAACTACGTAAAAAAAAAAAAAACCCTAAAAAGCAAAAAGCTACTGAGAACACCCTTTTCAGTCCATAATTAAACAACAAGTCAAAAACAACAGTGAAAATCCTAGTCTGAGGGGCTATCTCAAAGCATATGCACAGCATTCCCTTTTTTTTTCTTCTCTTCTCTTTTTGTGATTTTTTATTTTATTTCATTTTTTTGGTTTTGTTATTCAATTTCATTAATAATCTAATTATTTTTGTGTTTTTGTTATAATATGCAAATGAGGATTGAGGAGGATGCTGCCTGTGTTCAAATGAACAAAAGGTCCATGGAATGCCCTGAAAGATCCTGTATTGTTTCCCAGTAGAATTTAGGGTTTTATTTTCAATTTTATTTTGGTGTTCTTTGTTTTTTTATGGATGTATAATTGTTTAATTTTAGATTTTTGTACGTAGTTTATAATAGCCCCAGTAGTGGGAATAGTAAGTTTTTTTAATTTTCTGCACTTTAAAATTAATTAGTAAAACTAGGTCCACTGGGTAAGATTAATTAAAATTAATGGTGGCTTTAGTTAATTAGGGTTTGTATGTAATTAAATTATTTTTTTTTAGAAATCATATGTGACTGTATTTTGATTTGATTTTGTGATGTTTTTAATGTTTTTTTATGTTTTTGGGCCCCAAGCCCACGTTTAGGTCTAACCCATTTAATAAATAGGCTTAAAAATGATTTAGAACTTTAAATAATTAAAATCAATTTATGCCTATTAGGTTAATTAGATTTTAGGCCCACTTAGTTAATTAAAAACTTGTTTAGACTTAGCTCAGCCCACTTAAATTCATTTCTTTTAATAAATAGACCTAGGCCTACATTTCACTTAAAATAAAACTAAGTTAGACTTAGGCCCACTAATTTAATTTTCCTTTAAAATTGAATACACTTAAGCCTATATCTTAGACAAACTAAAATAAATAGATCTATTCTCACTAATTAATAAAAATGTAGGCCCAACTTTAAGTCCATTTCACTTGTAAATAAAATATGTAGATTTAGCTAACTTATAAAATAAAATTAACATAGTTTAGACATAGGGACATTGCCTTTTTTATTCATTTTTACTTGTAATTTTATTGACTTGTTGCCTTTTGGGTTAGATGGATGTTAATTAGGGTTTAATAAAATTGCATGTAATTAGAGGATGAAATAATCATTTATAAAATTATTCTAAATGAACACGAGACTAAGATAAGTTAGTATTCCGTATCCAGAATCTCCTAGTTGTGGTGCTAGCTTTCTTTTAGAGAATCGAGTGCCACCTTTTCAATTTGTCTCAGTTATTACCATCGGTGGCGACTCCTCATCTCCACGCCATGTCTTTGTGACAGTGGTTAGTGTGTTCTCTAAAGCCCTGAGCCTAAATAGTGTCATGGTGGCTAAAAATCTTGGACACGCACTAAAATCTTGTCACTGTCTACAGTGGCGACTCCACTGGGGATAAAAGATACTGATTCTACTTGTGTTCTTTAGAATTATTTTATCGATTATTATTTCATTCTTGCATTCATTTTACATGTCCCTACTAAACCGATGGTGATGGTTTATAATCCCATGATTCCACTAGCTTCATGGAGTTGTAGATTGGCTAACCATCACTCTTAGCCTTAACTCGGTTCAAAAGAGATTATCGGGCTCATTTGACCAGAGTCTGTAACCCAAGTCCCCAAGGGGGGTAATCTTCTCTCAAGTTGGTAAAGGATGTTGGGCCCCTCTGACCTTGGCCTATAACTCAAAGTCCATAATGGAGAGCATCTTGCTAAGGGAGCCTTAACTTTTCACCAGACCCTAAGCACATGTAATGGCTTAGTTACTTCCCCTAGGGTCTTTACCCAAAATGCTTATTTGTTTAAATTACCATGAGGTATTTCTATTTATAAAAGCGCATGCCTATACCTTTGAAGCTCATTTAGGCTAATAAGGATTAGGCTAGACCTTTATATTTAGAAATGTTGTTTTTATGATTTTATCCTTTTAAAGAGAGATTTGACATACGCATCGGCTCTTAATATCCCTTATTGATATGAAGACCAAGACCAAAAAATCCTAGGAAAAGAAACTTGCCATTGAACACGTGTGTTAGGAATAAGGTTAGAAGGCTTATGCTTGCATGTTGCCTGTTGATTGCTTCTTGATACTTGCTACTTGCTAAGTGCTTGCCTGCTATTTGTTGCATAAACATATGCATCATGCATACATGCATACATACAGTCCATGCATCATACTAATACTTGTTTTGCAACCATTATATATTCATCTGGGTCTTCTCGTGTCTAGGGATGAAGAGGCGGCAGATTGACCAGAGTTGATTTAAGTCTAGAGTCCATAGCTCAAAGCATTCTTCACAGACTAGAAAGACTATAAGGGAGTCCAATCAAGCCACTATTCCTAGAAGATGAATCAGCTCAGACTGAACAGACTGAAATGGAATAAAAACCAGAGATGTGGACCTTGGAGGACATTAATGGAGCTTTGATGGATGACATAAGAGCTATGATGCAAGATGAATTAAGACAGGCTTTGGTTGGACTAGTGCAACCTGTTGTTGGATAACCACCTGCTGCTGTTATTAAACAACCACCTGCTGCTACTGTTGAACAACCACCTACTGTAGGAGATCCACTTATTGCTATAGCTCCTCCACCTACTGCTAATAATGCTGGGGGGCAACCTACTGCTAGAAATGTGCTTGCTACTGATGTGAGACTGGAAGACATTGAAATCTACATGGTAGAAAAGGCGAAGAGAGAATCACTTGAATTGGTTCAAGACCTTGAGTCCAAGCATATACAAGCACTAACTCAAAAAATTTCCAAGATGGAAGAGCTGATTAGAGGACAAGGAATTGGATATTCTTTTAATTTTGATGATATGCTACAAATAGAGGGTGACAAGCTACCTGACAAGTTCAAAATGCCTTAACTGTAGAAATTTTATGGGAGGGGAGACCCTAGAATTCATTTGAGCCAATACACAACAACCATGAGCACTACTAAAGCACCATTGTTAGTAGTTGCTAGGCTATTTATGTTTTCTCTAGAAGGAATGGCTGTGAGTTGGTACCATGGGTTAGAAAAGTCTATTAGAGCTTATTGGAAGGAATTATTTACTGCATTCTAGAAACAATATGATTATAACACTCGATTGGAAGTGTCAATCAAGGATCTAGAGTTGACTAAATAGAAATCAAATGAGTCTTTTTCTTATTTCTTAACTCGTTTCATGAATAAAGCAGGGATGATGAAAAATAAGCTTGCTGAGAAGGATCAAGTTAGAATGATAGTTCGTAACAGATGATGGGTTACAGATGATGAATCCCAAAACCTTTGTGGATTTGTATAATGATGGGTTACAAGCTGAGGAAATTGAGAGTGAGAAAAAGAAAATTGCTAGAGGCACAGGAACTCAAAACTACCTAACTGGGGGCATACAACAAGGAAGTACTAGCCGAGCTGTGGAGGTGCGTGCAGTTCAGCAACCCCAAAGGTTCTCCAATTTCAACCAACCACTCTCCAAAGTCCTAGAGAGGCTAATTTCATTTTTATTAAAGATAAAATAAAGTTAACCTAATTAGAATATGAAATATACTTTCAATTAAATTACTATTAAATTTTAATTCATTTATTTTTATTAGAGATAAAACAGAAGTTAACCTAATTAAAATAGAAAACATACTTTCAATTATATTTGAATTATTTTGTAATTAAATTAATTTTTATTATATATAAAACAAAAGTTAACCTAATTAGAATAGAAAATATACTTTTAATTAAATTAGAATTTTTATTAGAGATAAGATAGAAGTTGATGTAATTAAAATAGGAAACACACTTTCAATTAAATTACAGATATATTTTATTTTATTTTATTTTTATTAGAGATAAAATAGAAGTTAACCTAATTAAAATATGAAATAGACTTTTAATCAAATTAAAATTATATTTTAATTAATTTAATTTTACTTTTATTAGTAAATGACTAAATTATCCAATTTTTATATAATAATGAGTGAAGACTATTTTGTAATTTTGTTTGTCCCCCCTTTATACACACACACACACATATATAACCCTTAAATTAACATACAAAATTAATTTACACAATTTAAATCTAATTAGGATTATAATTTTACTTTAATTAATGATCCATGCCATAGATTTTGCATACAAACCTTGATAATATGCTTTGTTTATATTAGTCTTCTTTGTTGTTGTTGTTGTTTTATGGTTTTGATGCCTAATCTTAATCATATGCTTTGCTTCTATTCCTCATTCAAAAGAATAAAAATATGGGCATGATTTCAATCATGGCTGATTAAGGAACAATCAATAGGCAGGGCCTTAATCAATTAACCCTTCACATTTGCTCCTTCAGCTACTGCAGTTGCTTTAAAACTACTATAGGTTGATCGATACATTCATGGATTTTTTTAACAATAATAAAATTCAATAAGAAACTAAGTTATACAATAGCTTTTAGACTTTGAAAGTTTGTAATTCAGAGTTAAAATGTAAGGCCTAAAAGAAAAAGAGAGCCCATTGCAATTTGTTCTCAACTATAGGCGATAAGAAACCCTAATTTGTTAAAAGAACACAAAGGAGGCATGTCCTCAAAGAGGTGACTACCATGATGGCTGTAAGTAGGAGAGATACTTTTGCTTTGACTTACTTATGATTTGTAATAATGGATTAATCAAACCATATTGTACTAATGAAGGGAGGTCTTAATTCCCTAAATCCAAACTCAAAGGCATTGGATCTTAACCTCTAACGGAGAAGGTAGCATCAGTAGGAGGAGCAACAAAGAAGTAGATCGCTGACTATCCTTCTTCTCAAGCATTGAAGAGATCGATATCCAAGGCAACAAAAGAACAATGTTCAAAGTGAAATTGAAAAAAATAATCATTATCAACACATAATTTATTTATTGAGAGTAATGGCTTAGTGATACTAGTAAGACTGAATGTGCAATTAGGAGAATGTAAATTGTTATTGTCGGTGTGAGAAATAGAGAGTCCATTACCATTACTAATAATAACCTTGTTCTTACCCTTGTAATCATCTATAATTGTTAAGGTAGAGAGATTGAGAGTGTTGTGATGACTAGCGCCAGTATCTGCATACTAAACAGATAAGGAGAAGGATCTAGGCAGTAAGCCAAGACTTAAATGATGAGTTTATGGAAAAAAAGAGAAGGTTCAATTTACAATGCAGTTGTAGTTGTTACAGTTGGCTCCTAATGAATGAGAGCCAAAGGACTTATCAAAGCGGTGGCAACAATCAATAGTAATATGATTAGTATAGCTAAAGATTTGGCAAAAAACTAAAGAACGTGGTGTAGGTTAGAAATTGTGACGTCCTCAACCTCTATAATATATGTTGTTGTTATTTGCTTGATTATCAATTTGTTAAAGCAAGATTAGCAATTAGAAGAGAAGTTTGTTAGGCCTTAAGTAATTGTTCATAAGAGACAATATGACTATGTAATGGGTCAAGATGCTATTAGAGAGCACCAATAGTGCCATTGAATTCAGCCTCAAGTTAGCAATAAACAATCACATTGAACTCAGTAGGTGAAAGGACTTGGCCAACAAGAGTAAGAGAGTTTCTGAGAGTCTTAGCTTAAAAGAGAAAGTTATAAACTGATTTGTCTTCTTTATGCAAGTTATGGAGTTCAATGTAGAGTTATGTTTTTTTAGCAGTACTCCCAACTCCATATGTTATTGCAAAAGCATTCTAAATTGTAGCCACAGATTTTAGTTTAATAAGATGAGGATATCCCATTTTTGAAATAGAATTAACAACCAAAAGAACAAAATTTGATCTTTAGAAAACCATGTGAGATAAGCATGATTAGGTTGATTATCAATCTCTTTTGGTGGTGGAGATTTAGAGCTGTAAAAAATGTCATAAAGGTTGTAAAAATTTAGAAGTGGCTGAAACTGAAGTTTCCAAGCGATGTAGGTCTTAAAGTTTAATTTGATAGAAAACATTCATTGAATATCAGAGATTGTAGAAGAGAAAGATAGTAAAGAGGATAATGTTAGCATATGTGGTATACCCTATAGGCCAATTAAATATTTTGACATTGTAAAAATCCCAAATGGCAATAAAGAATATTCTTTTATACAAAGTGTTTATTTTTTAATATTCACCCATTAGCATAATGTTAAATAAATCTATTATTCATAGTTGATGATAAAATGTTCATAGTCAATAAATTAATATTTGGATAATATTAATTTAATTATCACTTCTATTTATTTTTCTTGATTAGTATGTGATACTAATAGTGAGAGGTAGTTAGTCTTATACTACTTGATATGAGATATAAAAATAAATATATGGATACTCATATGATGGGTAAATCGAACATGATGTTAGATTTATGATTGTGTGGATATTCACTTATAGCCAGGAGTCACAATCTAGGTCATAAACCTGAGCCAACATGGTCATACATATTTAAGTGGTTAGGATTTATTACCACTTACATAATTGTGTTAATCACATATGGGTAAATGGCATTGGTGGCTCTAGTCAATTAAATGTAGGGATGAGTGTTTGACCAAGATGGGATTCATTGCCTGGAGTGAACTAGGATAAGATCCCTATGCTATCTAAGTTTGTTCTTGATGAATAAGTTCCTGGAAACATAGCACAATCTGAAAGAGTTTCAGTGCTAGAAAGGTGTTTTTAGTAGTTTTTATATTTTATCAAGAATTATAACTTAAGATAAAGTCATATGATTTAGCTATTAGAGTTTGACTAACCATGACTCTAGGCTATATCGGGATCTTATAATGAAGGGATTTTAATGCACAGTAATTATGACCAAAGGGTTCATATGAATCAATGCATGCATTCATTTTTAATTGGGCAGTTGTGATATCGATGATAGGGGTCACTCACAACTTATAAGAACCAAATGTGTATAATTAGGATTTTCACAGTTAGACTTGAAAGGAGTTTCAAATAATATCAAGTGTTGATATTATCTTCTCAATGCTAATTAGATATGAACTTAGTAAGTCACACCTAAAAGAGTTTCACAAAATGATCATCAATATTAATCTAATTGTTAATTAAAGAATTTACTCAAATAATTAAGGTTAATTAAATTGGATTTATGCTTTAAGCAATTATTGTAGCATTCCATGAAATCCAATTCAAGTAAAGGGTTTAATTATTAACTTATACTTAATTAATATGAGATATTAATCCAATTCAAGTAAAGGATTTAATTATTAATTTATACTTAATTAATATGAGATATTAATTAAAGTATTAAATTAATAATATATATGTTGTTTTTAATTAGGCTTGGATTAATAGCCCAAGAGTTTGGGCCTAGGCACAAAGAGTTTTGGACCAAAGATTAATCTAAAATAATGAGAAAGCTCATGAACTTAATCTAGGCCCATTTGTATAATTGATTGGGCTTGGGCCAAATGTTGGCCCAATTAAAACCCAAGTCCATATAAAATGATGTAGTCAAAATTGGCATATTAGGCGCATTATCTTTAATGTGTAAAATGTTGACTTTGGCAAAAGAAAAATTAAGTTACATGTATTTACCACATTGATAAATGTGAGAGGATGAATGTAGACATTATACATAAGATGTATTTTCTACATTCTTTTTTGCACACTAATGAGTTACTTATATAAATTGTATACTTACTATGTCAAGTTGCATGTTTGTGATGTCATTGATGATGCCAATAAGTGTGCCTATGATGTTATTGATAATGTCAAGCGATTTTCTTATGATGTCATGGATGATGTCAAGATGTATATTTATGATGTCATGAGGTGTGCTAGTGATGTCATGGATGATGTCATGAGGTGGTTGCTTTCTCTATATATATGGCCTAAGAAATTTACAAAGAATAGTGAAAGACACCAAAAATAAAAACAACATTTGGTAAATATAAACCTAATGTTCTTACAAGGAGATTAAATTAGTGTAAGATTTGTGAGGGTCATTTGAGAGGGCACATGCTAACCAAATCAAGGCAAGAAGGTGATTGGTGAAGGTTTGTTGTTTGAAGCTAGAGGCCTTACACTTAGGTGGCTATAGCATATGATTCAAGGGTTGAACCTAATTACATCAAAGCTTATAGATAATTATTATGGGCTACATCAAACTTAGGATTTTGTAAGTATTCTTAAACTTAGACTTCCTAGATTGTTGTTTTAAATATTTTTGTGTAGTTTAGCTATGTTTAAAATGCAAAATGGATCTATGGGAATGGAAATCTTCATATGATGAAGGATTATGTAAGTGAAATTTTTGAAATTTCAACCTATCTAAGGCATGTGCTCACCCAGGAGCAGAAGTGTTGTGTGCTCTGATAGGTATATATGGATGTCACCTCATGAGATAAAATCGAGTCCATACAAGTGATTCATTTACCCCACTGCTCCCTTATAATAGTATTAGAGCAACTTTCTGCACTTTGCACATGCTAAAATTAATTAATAATTACAAGTGTTATGAGTATGATTATTGTTAGTTATAAGTGTTATGGCTAAACATGTGTAAAAAAGTGGTGGAAATTGATCTTGACATGCAATAATTGTATTCTACTTGTTTTATGCTTGACATACATACATAGAATGATCATGGACTTAGATTACATCCTTGGTTTTGTAATAATAATTAATTTTTATTATTTTATATGTAATTAAATGTTAATTACATAGAAATAGGATGTAATATTTACCTTGGAATGCTAAGGATTGATTGTAAGTCATAAGAGTTATGATATAAAGGTTGAAGTGTTCAAATAGGAGACCTATGGAGATGGTGACAAGGAGTTTCATGCCTTGAAGATTTTTCTTATGCTAAGCCACTTTGTAACTTATTTTAGGAGTTAGAATAAGTTTGGGAAAGGTCTAGGATCACTCTTTATTTGTGCATCCAATTTTTCATGTTCTATGTATATATGTGATATGTATATTGAAACATGCTATGTGTACATATGTGATTTATAACTAATTATTTGAACATATATATATGTATATATATATATATATATGTATGTATGTATGTATGTATGTATGTATGTATGTATGTATGTATGAATCGCCTAATGTGCCAAGTGAGAACTCAATAATAGTAGGCCTAAAAATCATGAAAATTAAATTTAGATCTTGGCTCTCCATTGGAGCAACAACTTGCATGGTTTTAGGATTGAGTGCATTAGATATGGATACATAGGTATGTATATAAGGCCTAAGAGATTCATGTAGTGTTATTGTTAAGCATGAGATGTTATGAGTGTATAGATACACCATAGGCCAAGAATGGCAAATAGGAGTACCTAAGGTTTGTAGTGTTCAAATCCATACATTTCTTTGATCCAATGGTATGGACCTAACTAATGCCAAAGGCTAAGAAGGGCAATATGTACTTGAGGCCCGTTACATTAAGAGCTAGATTAATGGAACCTCACATGAGATATAATGGCAAGAGTTACCACTTAATGAGAACTAAAATTCCAAGAACAACAATATATACCTAAGGGATATTAGTAACCATTAAGAACTCCATCACCCACTAGAAGTCCATCCAGCAAGGGATTTTCATTTCCTTCTTTGGAAGTGTAGGATTCACCAAGTTAATGGGAGGCCATTATGATTAAAGACCAAATCTAATGAAAATAACAAACAATTTCATATCACTAATTAATCTTATTACTTTTGCACAAGCTTGATAATATAAGACCATTAAACCCACTTTCAATCATACTTAACCAATATAAGCTCATAGGCTTTAATATAAAATATTGGCCAAGGAACCTAAAAGTTATTTTAGCTTTCGATAAATACTATATGTATTAAAATTATGCCCACCTGGGTTCCTTCCCAAAAATGTATCCTAAAAAGGAGATTTTTGAATTTTTTTATGAAAGCTTAAAAGGCTATCCAAGGAAGCAAAAGGAAGGAGGTTGTATTTATTGCTTCTTCTAGTGGCAGTAAGAAGAAACACAATAAGAAAAAGAAAGGTAAAACAAGTGTTGTCAAGCTTATGGGTGGCATATCCAATAATAAAGGCAAGGCAATTATGTGGGAAAAATAAGGCAAATGAAAGTGTTTCCATTGCCAAAACAAAGAACATTAGAAGGGGAATAGTCCTAAGTTCCTTAAGTCTTTCAAGATAAAAGGAAGTGACAAGCAAGGAGAAGGTGAGACTTTCTCTAATTTAACTAGCTTTTAAATGTTCTAAGAGCTCATCAAATGTATAGGTATTGGATATCAGTGCTAGTTCTCACATTTGAGCATCCTTGGAGGATCTACTAAATGAGAGAAATTTTAAGGCTTAATGAAGTGATCTTAAAGTTTGAATATGGAGCAAGTATTGTTACCATGACTGTAGGATCCACTTCTATTAGTTTATATAATCATATTTTGTTATTTAATGATGTATTATATGTATCTAATGCCTATAAAACATTGTCTCTATTTCTAGTTTAACTATAAAGGGTTATGAATTCCATGTTAAAGGAGATAAATGCAATGTTTACGTTGGAAATGGAATGATAGGCATAGGTTATTGAATATATGGCTTATATTATGTTAATAATATATCCAATAATAATGAACCTCAAAATAATATGAGTAATGGAAATGCAATCCTAATTAATAATGCCTTTAGACTCCAAATATCTACGACACTTGAGATTATGTCACATTGCAAAAGATAGGATAAAAAAAATTGGAAAGGATAATGTAAGCACCCAATTTCGGGATGCAATTGTGCACAATTGCGATGTAAGCCCCTATGATGAAATTCATTCAAAAAAATTAAACTTGGTTGTTGATTTTTTGGACTTTAGGTACTAAATTGCAACATTTTTTAAGATTTGATTGTAAATAAGTCAATTTTTCAGGGGTCCTTTGATAATTAAAAGTAAAAAAAATTGAAAATCGAAATTATGGATCTCCGATTAGAAATCCATAATGCCGATCGGAATTATGGATTTCCGATCAGAAATCCATAATTCTAATCGAAAATCCAATTTTCCAATCGGCATTGCACAATTCCGACTCTTAAAATCCCATTTTTTTCAATTTTTTGCGTATTTTTTATTAACTTTTTAGTGTTTTGATTGGTTAAAAATTGAATTTTTATAATTATTTTTTACCTGGAAAAGATTTTGATGCATTCAAAACACGCAACTTTGAAAAATTAAATCCTTATCGGTCTATTTTAATAAGAGATGAGTCTATTCCTCCTTTAGAGGAGGCCAGTACACGCGAACTCTACATTTAAATGCAGAGTCTGCATGCATGTTGGGAGGGGGCTTTTATTTGGAAAAAATTTGAAGATTCACAAAGATAACATCGTAAAAAACCTGTATGCGCAAAAAAAGCAAAAAACCCTAAAAATTAAAAAGCTACTGAGAACACCTTTTCAGTCTAGAATCAAACAACAAGTCAAAAACAACGGTGAAAATCCTAGTCTAAGGGGCTATCTCAAAGCATATGCACAGCATTCCTTTTTTTTTTTCTTCTCTTCTCTTTTTATGATTTTTTATTTTATTTCATTTTTTTTACTTTATTATTCAATTTCATTACTAATCTAATTATTTTTGTGTTTTTGTTTTGATATGCAAATGAGGATTGAGGAGGATGTTGCCTGTGTTCAAATGAACAGAAGGTCCATGGAATGCTATGGAAGATCCTGTATTGTTTCCCAATAGAATTTAGGGTTTTATTTTCATTTTTATTTTGGCATTCTGTGTTTTTTTTATGGATGTATAATTGTTTAATTTTAGATTTTTGTACATAGTTTGTAATAGCCCCAGTAATGGGAATAGTAAATTTTTTTTTATTTTCTGCACTTTAAAATTAATTAGTAAAACTAGGTCCACTGGGTAAGATTAATTAAAATTAATGGTGGCTTTAGTTAATTAGGGTTTGTATGTAATTAAATTAGGTTTTTTTTTTAGAAATCATATATGAATGTATTTTGATTTGATTTGGTGATGTTTTTTATGTTTTTAGGCCCTAAGCCCACATTTAGGTCTAACCCACTTAATAAATAAATAGGCTTAAAAATGATTTAGGACTTTAAATAATTAAAATCAATTTAGGCCCATTAGGTTAATTAGATTTTAGGCCCACTTAGTTAATTAAAAACTTGTTTAGACTTAGCTCAACCCACTTAAATTCATTTCTTTTAATAAATAGACCTAGGCCTACATTTTATTTAAAATAAAACCAAGTTAGACTTAGGCCCACTAATTTAATTTTCCTTTAAAATTGAATACACTTAAGCCCATATCTTAGACAGACTAAAATAAATAGATCTAGACTCACTAATTAATAAAAATGTAAGCCCACCTATAAGTCCATTTCACTTGTAAATAAAATATATAGATTTAGCTAACTTATAAAATAAAATTAACATAGTTTAGACATAGGGACATTGCCTTTTTTATTCATTTTTACTTGTAATTTTATTGACTTGTTGCCTTTTGCATTAGACGGATGTTAATTAGGGTTTAATAAAATTGCATGTAATTAGAGGATGAAATAATCATTTATAAAATTATTCTAAATGAACACAAAACTAAGAGAAGTTAGTATTTCGTATCTAGAATCTCCTGGTTTTGGTGCTAGCTTTCATTTAGAGAATCGAGTACCACCTTTTCGATTTGTCCCAATTATTACCCTAGGCGACGACTCCTCATCTCCACGCCATGTCTTTGTGACAGTGGGTAGTATGTTCTCTAAGGCCCTGAGCCTAAACAGTGTTGTGGTTGTTAAAATCTTGGACACGCGCTAAACCCCATCATCTATAGTGGTGACTCCACTGGGGATAAGAGATACTGATTCTACTTATGTTCTTTAGAATTATTTTATCGATTATTATTTTATTCTTGCATTCATTCTGCATGTCCCTACTAAATCGATGGTGTTGGTTTATGATCCCATGATTCCACTAGCTTTATGGAGTTGTAGATTGGCTAACCATCACTCTTAGCCTTAACTCGGTTCAAGAGAGATTACCGGGCTCATTTGACTAAAGTCTATAACCCAAGTCCCTAAGGGGGGTAATCTTCTCTCGAGTTGGTAAAGGATGTTGGGCCCCTCTGACCTTGGCCTGTAACTCAGAGTCCATAATAGAGAGCATCTTGCTAAGGGAGCCCTAACTTTTCACCAAACCCTAACCACATATAATGGCTTAGTTACTTCCCCTAGGGTCTTTACCCAAAATGCTTATTTGTTTGAATTTCCATGAGGTATTTCTATTTATAAAAGCCCAGGCCTATACCTTTGAAGCTCATTCAGGCTAATAAGGATTAGGCTAGACCTTTATATTTAGAAATGTTATTTCTGTGCTTTTATCCTTTTAAAGAGAGATTTGGCATGCATGTCCGCTCTTAATATCCCTTGTTGATATGAATGCCAAGACTGAAAAATCCTAGGAAAAGAAATTCGCCATCGAACACGTGTGTAGGAGGAATAAGGTTGGAAGGCTTATGCTTGCATATTGCCTGTTAAGCCCTAACTTTTCACCATACCCTTTCCCAGACTACTGAAATGTTCCTCCACTAGCCACCATGATGATCAACTCAGGGGTCAATGAAGAAGAAGTGCTAACCTCCTTCGAGGACCTCAACCTTATACCCAATGGAGAACCTTTCGGACAGCCACCGAGAGGAGTGGAAAATTTACTAGACTAGCCCTCGGGCAAGTTTGATTACAGAGTATTCTACTTCAAACCACCCTCTGTTGATATCCCTATTAAATCAATTAAGCCCTCAGGTTGGGAAGATGAGTTTAATGAAAAGCCGATAAAAGAAGAGCCTGAAATTCTGAAGCAGTTGCCAAGAGGAGTTGAAGATCTATTAAGACAACCTTTAGGCAAGTTTGATGACAAAGTATTCTATTATAAACCCGCTTCTGCTAACATACCCATGGAAGAGATCATGCTGATAGGATAGGGTGATGAGTTTGAAGAAGATGAATTCTTAAACCCAAAACTGTCCCAAGAAGGGGTTAAAGAGCTGCTAAGCCAACATATGGACAAAGCTGAGGGAGTTAAAAGGAAAAGAAACATGCACAGTGGAAGTTTGGTAAAATGGGAAAAGAGAACGGATTGTTGGGGCCATAGACATCTGGTATGATTCTGATGAAGAAAAACCCACTAGAGTTGATGTATGGAGTGATACTCCAAATATGAATCATGTTACTAGAAGCAGGAGGAATTACCGGGTAGCAAAAAAGTAAAATGAAAGGGTTGTAGACAGGAAAGAAATAAAAGATGCAAAAGTAGAGGAAGGATAGAAAGAAGACCTGATCTTGGAATAACTCAAGAAGGCTAAAGCGAGTGTGAGCATCTGGGAATTACTGATGCATTCGGGTAGTCACAGATGGGCTCTGGTTAAAGCTATGTCGAACATGAGCATTGAAACGACAGCTAAACCTGAGGCTATGGTAGCAAAGGTGATAGAAAAGAAACATGGGCTGATAAAATTCTCAGATGATGACTTGCCTTTGGAGGGAAGAAATCATAACAAGGCATTATTTATCACAGCTGAAGTAAAAGGGAAGAGAACTAACTTTGTAATGGTAGATGATGGTTCAGCTATAAATGTATGCCTGTTAAAGATCCTACCCAATATGGGTCTGAAAGTAGATGACTTGACGATTTCAAACCTCATAATCAGAGCTTATGGTGTCAATACTAGGAATGTGGAGGGAACATTTTAGGCTTTGGTCAAAACAAGGCCCGTAGAGTTGACTGTTGAATTTATTATGCTAGACATCCCTATTACCTATGCCCTGCTGTTGGGGAGGCCATGGTTTCATGCCCTGGGAGGAGTACCTTCAACTATGCACCAAAAAATAAAATTCCTTCATGAAGGAGATGTCGTGACAATAGAAGCTGGAACCAATGCAGTTGTGGCAGCTATACTTAATAAACAGAAGCTAGTGTGTGTCCTGCTTGGTTTATAAGTTGCTAGAATATTTGATGAGATGGATCCCAGGGTTGCAAAAATGATGGAAAGCATGAATTATCAACCTGGATAGGGGCTCAGGAAGAATGAACAAGGAAGTCCTAGGCCCCTGAACATTAAGGCCCAGGACCATACGAAGGGTTTGGGATATATTGAGGCAGGACCAGCTAGTAGAAGAGCAAAGAACAAGGAGAAAGCAAAAAGAAATAAGCCATTGGGAAGAATTGGATCACTAAGTGAGAACTTCATCAATCCAGGGGAGGGCAAGTATTATCTAGGCACCAAAGAATCTGTTAACGTGGTTAGAGAGGATGTTCCTGGGTTTGAGATCTTCAAGGAGCAGATTGTGGAAAATTTAGTAGCCAGCAACAAAGAGGAAGTCATGAAGCAAGTAACTAAAAGGATGGGTGAGGATGTTGTTGAGGAGCTATTGTGTCTACCACCTAAGGAGGAACCACCCTAGGACTTAGCTACTGTCATTAGTGATAGTTTTATTGATGTTTTTTATAAAGAAACTAATGTAATAACGTTCGGTCTTTATGCGGATGAGGATGTTGTTTTTCCTATGGTCAATGATATGAATGCTGGTTTTGCTTACTTATGTGATGTGCATCCTGATAATTCTGTGCATTATAATTTTGATCGGTCATGCATGTTTGACATTAATTCAATTCAATTTGATTCATTTAACATGGGCACAAATGATAATCCAAAGAACATTTCTATATCACATGATGTAACTCCTAAAGAGAGGAAAAATTTTGAGAGAATATTAACAAAAAGAAAGGTAGTATTTTCTTGGACTTATGAAGATATGCCAGGTTTAGATAGGGAAATAATAGAGCATCACATTCCAAATCATCCAAAAACCAAGCCGATTAAACAGAAATTGCATAGATTAAGACCAGAATGGATAGAAAAGATAAGGGAGGAAATTACCAAGCAAATACAGGCTAACTTCCTAGAAGTAATAGACTACCCTCAATGGCTAGCGAACATAGTACCTGTTCCTAAGAAAGAAGGCAAACTACAGATGTGTGTAGATTTTAGGGATCTAAACAAAGCCTATCCAAAAGATGACTTCCCATTACCTCACATTGATGTAATAGCGGATAGTGCTGCTGCAAGTGCAATGTATTCTTTTATGGATAGATTTTCTAGGTACAACCAGATAATGATGGCAATCATAGACAAGATTAAGACAGCTTTCATCATAGAATGGGGGACCTATTGTTACAAGGTGATGCCTTTCAGACTAAAGAATGCAAGTGCAACTTATCAAAGAGCCGCTACTTCACTTTTCCATGATATGATGCATAAGAAGGTTGAAATGTATGTGGATGACATGATGATCAAATCAGAGACAAGAGGAGGACACTTTGAAGCCTTAGACGAGTTCTTAACCTGAATTGAGAGGTACAACCTGAGACTCAACCTGAAGAAGTGCACTTTCGAGTTACTTTAGGGAAGTTGTTAGGGCATATAGTGAGCAGTTGAGGAATTGAAGTGGATCCGAATAAAGTGAAAGCCATTCAGGAAATGCCAAGACCAAAGACGGAGAAAGAAGTAAGAGGATTCCTTGGCAGGTTGTAGTATATTAGTAGGTTTATCGCAAAACTCACTAATATTTATGACCCTATCTTTAAGCTCTTAAGGAAAGATCAACCAGTTAAATGGAATGATGATTGTCAAAAAGCTTTTGATAAGATCAAGGAATATCTTGTTAATCCACCTATTTTGAAACCACCTAGACAAGGTAAGCCATTGGTTTTGTACGTGGCTTTAAAAGTGGATGCAATGGGGGCAATGTTAGCACAAGAAGGGTTAGATGGAATAGAGCACGCAGTATACTACTTAAGTAAGAAGTTTCTGCCATATGAGGAAAAATATGATTTAGTAGAAAAGACATGTTTGATCATGATTTGGGCTACAAGGAAATTGAGGCATTATTTTCAATCTTATAGGGTTCAAGTTATTTCAAGAATAAACCCTCTAAGGTATCTATTTCAAGCATTGGCTTTAACTATAAAAATGTCTCAATGGTTGGTACTCTTAACTAAATTTGATATAGAGTACATCACTAGAAAGGTAATCAAGGGAAGAGCAATAGCAGAATTCTTAGCTAAGAATGCGATCGAAGGTGAAGAGCAGTGGAATTTGGAGTTTCCATATGAGAACTTAGCAGTTATAGAGCACTGGGAGTGGAAACTTTACTTTAATGGAGCTATAAATAATAAAGGAGCTAGATTGGGAGTGATTCTTGTTACACGAGAAGGAGAAACTATACTAATGGCAAAGAAACTAGATTTCAATGTCACAAACAACATGGCCGAGTATGAAGCATGTATCTATGGAGTCGAGGCAGCTGTGGTAGCTAGAGTGAAAGATTTGTTAGTTTATGGGGATTCAATGTTAGTCATCAATCAGGCTAATGAAGAATGGGAAGTAAAAGAGGAAAGTTTAAAGCCTTATATTTGCTATTTGAAAGCCTTAATGAAGAATTTCACCAAATGTCTATTTATCCATCTATCCAGAGATGATAATCAGATGGCAGATGCACTGGCAACACTCTCTTCAATGTGAGATAGTGCAACTAGGTTAGCCATGAAACCTTTAGTGATCATGAATTCTAGAGCACCGTGTTATAGGGGTGAGAAGATTATGAATGTTCAAATAGGGCCTGAAGAAAAGCCTTGGTTTTATGATGTCTAGAGATTCATCAAAAAATGAACTTATCCAGATGAAGCAACCTCAAAGGAAAGATATGCTCTTCGTGTTCTTGCATGTAACTATGCAAGTCATGATGGGGTATTATACAAAAGAACGCCGAACGGGATGCAGCTCAGGTGTCTCAAAAAGGATAAAGCTGAAGAGGTGATGCAAGAGATTCATACAGGGGCTTGCAGTTCTCATATGGATGGGATAATTCTAGCTAAGAAAATACTCAGACAAGGGTATTACTAGATGACTATGGAAAAGGATTGTATCAGGACAGTGAGACAATGCCATCAGTGTTAGATCCATAGGAATTTTAGTCACATGCCTCCAATAGTGATGCATAGTTTATCATCCCCTTGGCCCTTTGCAGCATGGGGAATTAATATCATAGGAGAAATAAGACCAATAGCATCAATGGGCATAAATACATAGTGGTGGCAATCGATTACTTCTCGAGATAGGTAAAGGCAGAATCTTTCAACACTCTGAAAGCAAAACATATGGCATGATTCATTAAAAAGAGCCTTATCTGTAGGTATGGGGTTCCACATCTATTGTGATAGATAATAGGGTTCAATTTCAAGCAAAAATAGTAGGGTTGTTACAAAAGTATGGGATTGAGCACCATAAATCTTCACCTTATCGCTTTCAAGCTAATAGAGCAGTAGAAGTGGCTAATAAAAAATGTCAAGAAGATCCTTTCTAAAATGGTCAAAACTTACAAGGATTGGTCTAAATATCTTCCTTTTGCCTTATAGGGATATAGGACTATAACTAGAACCACCACAGGCCAAACACCATTCTCATTAGTATATGGTTGTGAAGCAATTTTGCCCATAGAAACTGAGATTAAGTCCTTGAGAGTAGTCATGGAAGCTAAAATAATTGATAATGAATAGGCGTAGAAAAGATATGATCATCTAGTATCTCTAGATAAGAAAAGGGTGGATGCTTTATTCCACACTTAGATATTTCAGAGAAGGATAGCAAGGGCAGTCAACAAGAAGATTAAGCCTTGGAAGATCAAAGCTGGTGATATGGTGTTTGAAACAGTCTAGAGTCATGGTGTTCGATCCAAGAGGTAAATTTAGACCGAATTGGGAAGGACCATACTTAGTCAAATCGAACTTACCTAAAGGAGCTGCTAAAATATCAGATCTTAAAGGGAATGAGTTTATGGAACCCGTTAATCTAGATCGCCTCAAGAAGTACTACTTGTAAAAAATATGAATAAAAGTATAATAAAGGAAATAAAGTTTGCTGGCTAGAAAACCTAAAAAGGCTAGTCAGGGAAAAGTTAGGACATTCCCGCTATTCAAAAAACCCACAAAGGGCTGACATGCAAAAGTTAGGGAAATCAATAAAAAATAATGGTCCCACTGATTAGAAAACCTACAAAGGGCTAGTCAGGCAAAAATTAAGGAAATAAAATGTGAGCAAAAAATATTCAGTTAGAAAATCCATGAGGACTAGCTAATAATAGGAGTCATGTCATATAATGTATTAAATGTACTCATTTTGGCCCTAATTAATGAATGAAATTGAAATTGAAGTTTTGTTAAACTTTACACATCCTTCTTTATTATAAAGCATAAGTACTTGAAGGGATAACAAAACATAAGAAAGCCTAAGACTAGCTTTATGAGATCATTCTATCTAGTGATGCCTTTGTTTCTTCCTTTGTGACTCATCATACAAAGTTTGAGTTCTCTTGTACCTAGCAAATCCTGGTGGTTCTGTCTTTTGGATAACAACCCAAGTTTTGTAATCATTATCAATAATAACATCAGCATACAGGTGTATGTTCCGTTCAAGGGCTCTATAAGGCCATAAGCTCCTAATCTTATCCAGAGAATCTTGTCTCAAAGGAAAGCCTTCAAAGTCAGTCAAAATAGTAACGATGAACTGAGGGTGACCATATTGACGACAAAGGCATAAAGGGGTAAAAAAGGTAGAGAAGTGCAGCCCTGGAATAGGAACACAATGATCATACAACTCAATAGTCATGAACTTCAATCTCCACCAAGGGCAAACCCATGTGTTCTCAGCATTTGAAATCTTTTTCAACCAATTAACCCATTGGTCCATATAATGTTTGTCCTTCATCTTTAGAGGACAATATTGTAGCCTGATGAGGTTGATAAGTCAAAGGACTGAGGGGTACAGTAAGCAAGCTCAACTTTTCCTATAACCAAATATAAAAAAAAAGATATAAGAATAATAAAACAAAAGCCCGCTAAGTTGAAAACCCGAGGGCAAGCCTGCTAAGCTGAAAACCTGAAAGGGTAGCTTAGGCAAAAGTTATGAAAAAATAAATAAAATTTTTGGTTGCATACCTAAAGAAGAAGTAAGTTGCCTGAAAAATGGTTATGAGTCTTGAAACTGTCTAGCCCAATGATGGTCTTAGCAAGGATAACTAGCATAGGGTTAGCCCCAAGCTTTACCTATTCCAAAATACTGACAATGCATGTATCAGCACCACCATGGTGAGAAACTAGCAAAAATTGAGCATATAAATAAAAAGCAATTATTCTAGTCTAAGAAGTAGTGTTCTTATCCTGAGTCCCACAGACAGTGATCAGAGAAGAAAGATTGATGGTCCTAGGGTATGCGTGTACATGTAAATATCAGCTAGGGGAAAATCAAAGAACGTAACCAATCTGCCAGGAAATTGCATCTCCAAATTAGGAAGGGCTATCATAGCAGTCGAGTCTAACGTGCATCCCAAAATAGCAGCAAACTCTTCAATCATTGGACAAAGCTCTTGCTCATTAAACCTAAATACATGGTCCTTGACATCCTAGAAGGTAGTAGCAGCATGTAGGAGATTGTTATCGATATTCAGGTGCTGAAGAGATTTCAGGGATTTGATGTGGAAAGGTTGAAGCTTATTCCAGTCATTACCATTAAGACTTTTAAGAAATTTCTTCATTGTTTAGAGAGATGCTTGAGTCATGATGAGGGTATAAAGAATGAAGGAGAACGCCCCTTGTATGGTCTTATATAGGGAAAGAAGTTGAGTTCATATGGGAAAAGGATTCTACTAGCAAAGAAAAATATGGATAAGGTGATAGAATTTGAGAAGGATTGGGATAAATAGATAATTGGGAAGATAATCCATTCTTTTAATTATTTATCTATCCAATATTATCCATCTTGGAAAAGGATTAAGATAAATGGATAATTAATTAAAAAGGATAATATTCATTAACTATTTTTTTAATTAGTTATAAAAAAATCCATTAAGATGCAAACACTGTTTCAGTTCTATCTAATAGTGTTCGAGACAGTGCAAGAATAAAAATAGACATGTAGAAAGTCAGGAATACAAAAACTCTAAATCACTCATCTTGAGCTCTGGTATCAGGCCATGGGCTCCATCCTCTAGTAGGGTCATCATAATGATAAGTGTCTGGACATCTGTCAGATGAAGTCCCAGAGCTATACGAATTAAAGCCCAAGTCTGCAAGTTGTCGACGAAGCATCTCGTTCTCCCACTATAGACCGTTGGAATAGCTTTGCACACATAGAAAACATCATATCATAAGCATTACATGCATAGCATGCATACATTTGCATTTTATCATTGTAGGCGCTTACCCGCCAACTGTTTGTAACCTGCATCATGAATAATCTCTGAGACGAGGCAAGTCCATATAGATTCTCTACCTGTGTCCGAGGAACTTGTTTTGTAAAATTTTTACTAACATCAATGTCAAGTGTGCAGATCCATAGAAGAAATAAGTCAAACAAACTCACATGAGAAGCATATGGTGGACAAAAGCTAGGAAGCTGAGCATCACCAAACTGCATCTGTTGCCCAACTAGAGCCTGAACAGCGGGAGCCCAGTGGAACATAAACTTATCTAGAAGAGAGACATCACCAAGCATAGCACCGACAAAGGCCCCATCATGGCTAGTCCTAACATGCTATGAACTGGGCCAGACTCAAACCTCTCAGTCTCATGATTAGGAATAGTCTTAGTCTCATGAACAGTCTCAGTCTCTACCTCCTCTACTTCAACAGCAAGAGAGCGGACCTCCTCAAACTAAAAAAAAAAAAAGAGTTATTCATAAGTTCTAGAAGGATAATTGAAATCATTAGGAGATACCTCAACATCACCAATGGGAATCTGCTCTAAAGGTTTTCCTGGATATATCATCGATAATGGTGGGATCACTCAAGCAAAGTCAAAGCATCATGCCCCTACAGTGCCTCCCTCAACTTTGATCCAGCAAGATCAGAACTCCATAGCATAGAAGTAGGAATACCAAAAGGGACATGTCGCCTAGTAGGTCCTGCAAACCAGTGATATACTCACTCACTAAGATACCACATCTTGTAACCATATTTAGGAAGTAGAATCCTCAATATCTCTAGCATCACTGCACTAGCCATGAAGTCGTATCGCTGGAAATCATCGACACCTTCCAACTAACTAAGATCAACCTACAGATTTTCACTTTCATTAGCTAAATTAAGTTTCACTAACTAATACTAATAATTTTATTGTTTCTTACCAGGTTCTATTCTAGAGCATTCAAATGGTCACGGCACGTTTGAAGTGTGTTCCTAACACTGACAAGGTGAGATGAACCCTATCTCTGTATTAAAGGTAGGCTCCTATCCAGGCTAACAGCACCAAAACCTTGAACTAGCCCAAGCTCAATTCTCCAAATTTGAGAAAGAAAAGGAGTTAGTAAAATCAAGAGAGGGATTAGGAAATATACAAAATAAAAGGCAAATAAAAACATGCATGTAATGCATGCCAAAAGCCACACATAGTCACTGCACCTTTGTAAACAGTGTCGAGTCTGTAGTAGAGATAAGCAAGTGCTGCAGATCCCCAATCAAGAGTGATGACCTGGTCTAAGTTACACAGGGGGGCCAGAAGAGCAATGCTCACCTCATGACTAGTCTCACAGAAAAGAGTAGTGCCTAGCAAGATGAGGAGGAAACATCTCGCCTTTTGAGCAATCTGGTGAGGAGTAGTAGTGGGTAGAGTACGCGTACAACTGTACAGGAGTGCGTGGAGGGGGGAAGTGTGCGCGGCTGTGCGTGTGGAGTCAGTGCATGACCATGCACCTTCCCCTCCCTTGTCTACTTAAAACATGCATTTTTAAGGTTTTGGGAAGCTTCTTCCAGCCTTCTTTGAGGGTTTTTCATCTTTTCTTGACCCTTTTTGAGTTTCAGGTATTTTCTGCTTCATGTTTTTGCTTCTAAATTTTTGTTTTTCTTTGCATAAAATAGAGTTCCCTAACATTTTAGAGGGTCTGGAGGTTATCTTTTTGGATGAGGAGGGTAACTTCACAGAGGCTACTGGAATAGGGACTTCCACTGTAGGGACTAGTATTGATGGTCTGTCTGGCACTTAGGTTCCTCAATTGTCTGGGCTTTCTTAAGGAGACCTAATTTACAATCTGGAGACTCATGCTTGGGCTCATCGTCATCACCAGGTTAAGTCCTTCTTTGCCTTTATTAATTAGTTATCTTGCTATTTATTTTGTTATATAAGGTTATTGTAGTTGTAGCTCTGTAATACTTGTTGTAACTGTCTATTAAGTCATAGCTTTATTATGAATGCTGATGGCTAATAGCTCTTACTTTATTTTCTTATTATGATTATCTATTAATGCTTGTCATAATGCTTTTCTTTTCGGCTTTGTGATTTTTCCAATTAAGTAACAGAAAAAAATGTGTTAGTATTTATTAATTATGCAAATATTTGATAACATACCTATTATTTATAGCCTTGTAAGTCCATTATTGTGCTGCATAGTAGTTTCAACTAGGTTAGCATATATTATCAGGGTCTTCCATTGTGCGTGAAGCAGATGATCATCGGGAAGGGCTTTAATAGGGTTGTTGCTGCATTATCTTATGACTCGTATGCGTCGAATCAAATAGCTATGTATGCACTGATAGAGCGATATATGGACACGATGCATACTTTCCATTTGCTTATTAGGGAGATGACCATCACTCCTTTGGCTTTTATTGCTATTATAGGCTTGAGCTTTTCTGTAGAGCCCATTCCCTTTAGTGAGGAGGAGTGCTCTTTTACAATGGCAAGGAGGGGTCTTACCATGGAATTGCTAGGGGTGGCCACTCCTATGAAGTCTAGTTGCCCGTACCTCACTCATTACACCAAGTTTGTTTCATCCATATGGATGATGTACAATGACAATCTTATTTCAGCACAACAGTTGGCATTGCTTTTTATTCTACCTATTGAGTGTTGTCATCTTTCTGAACCCTTTGAGTACGAGTAGTCTATAATTACTGCTTATTATGAGGGATCTAGATGGCTTGTCAAGGTATTGTTGGGGTACTGCTACTTTTCCCATATATTCTCAGGCCTTGATGTAGCATGTTAAGGTGGCTTAAGGATTTGTGAATGTTTGTTCATGTTGGATGTGAGTAGGAGTTCTCATGTCTATTCTTTTTGCTCTTTGTCTTTAGTTTGTTATTTCTGACTTCCTAGTTCTAACATATATGGGCTTATGAGTTCAAGGTTCTCCTTCGTCTAACCATTGAGAATTTTCTAGAGGAAAGCTTTCCTCATTATTCTTATTGGATCAGGAGGACTATTGATTTTATTGAGGATTGCACAGTGGCTCAAAACTACATGTGCAAGCTATCCCCTAATCAGGTATGTCTTACTCCTATTGTATTGGTTATTTCTCTTTTAAAGATTCTTTGTTCATTCTTGCCTTTTAAGTAGATCTTCCTTCACTGGTGGTTGATGAGGCCATATTGGATGATAGAGATAATGACTATATGGCAGTTGACGGAAAGATGAGTGTTGCTCTCCGACCTTACTAGCAAAGTGTGGTATTTAGGTGAGTGAGTCCATCATTAGTAGGATGGTCCATCTATAAGGAGAATCCATGTTCCTCCCCCTGGTGACATGTTCTGGGGGCCATGAGCTTAATGGTAATGAGCTTGTTGTTGTCATGATGGGATGCTCCTTTGAGAGTCTCTTAGAGAGTGTGGGCTTGCCTTATGCTAATGTGTTGATCCCTCATCTAATTGATGTTGTGGCTAGTGGCACTTTTCCTCTACCTCCACCTCCTCAGGCAGATGCATCTCATCCTTTAGACTCAAGAACCGGGCCATCACACGGATCATCGAGAGTTGCTTCCTCTGATCTGGTAGGCTTTTATTCTTATTTTGTACAAACTTTGTTAGTTAAAAACAATAATTGACACGAGTTATAGTACTATCCTTAAGGACTTGACAATTTAGCCATCCTTGTCTTTGCTTGGGACAGATATCTTTGGTAGAGTAGTGCATTTTAATCTACCTTGCCCTGGCTTTCCTCAATCGGGTGTTACTCCTCCTAACGCTACTCATGTTCATATTTTATTTCACTTATTTTTCCTTTGTTTCATTTATTTGGTCAGTGGCAATTGACTTATTTGCTCGCTTCTATAGATTCCGGTCTCTTCTTATCAATACTTGTATACCATTATAGGGAGTGTGTAGCAGCACTTTTAGGAGTTTGCGACCACTCAGAGGGTATGCCTTCTTTATTATACCTATTTATTTTATGCACATTTTTTATGTATGTGTGTATAATATGCAAGTTGAATACCATTACACTACCATAAATGGGAGCGAGAGCACACAGCTTATCATGATTATATTGGCAACTAGAGTCACGGCTATCATCCTTTACGATGAATGATGATGAGCCTGAATCAGATGAGGGAGATGATTGAGTAGTATTGGTACTTGCTTCTTCTGGCAGACATAGTCAATGTAGTTGTTTTAAGAGCTATGTGTAGGACTTTTGGCCTGTGGTTTACTTTGTTATATCAGCTTCCCAAGGTTATGGACTCTAGGTGTTGTATCTGGGCATTTGTCCCACATTTGTTGTATGATACTTATATAATGATGATTGTATATGATTCTTGCTATGTATCATTGATGATGTTTGCCATTGCTCTTGCCTGCCTATTTATTTTTCTATTTTTTACCTAAAGTGTCTCCTTTTGGAGCTTTTTGCACTTAGCTGGGTTTTTTTTTTCCTTCCCTTTTTTGCCTAGGGTGTCTCCTCTTAGAGCTCTTCACACTTAGCTGGCTTTTTTTTTATGCTTTGACGATAGTGGTTGATCTCAAAGAGAGAGTTAGGAACTATGGTCATATAATGAAAGAAAATGCAAAGCATGCTTTATGCAATTCATGACAATAAAATTTATTGCTTTTTTCAAAGACATTTTGCATAAATTGGCAATTATTATCATTTTATTGAAGTCATTTAAAAAAAGCACATGTGCATTCATACAAATTTTGAACTTGAGGTTACCCCTATCCTTAACTAGCCTTCTCAGGTTTTCTAGTTAAGTATTTTCTCTCTTTCCTTAACTTTTGCCTAGGTTGCTCATGCCAGGGTTTTCAACCTAGCGAGAGGTCCCTAACTTTTTCCTGAGCTATTGTTTTTAGTTTTTCAACTCAGTGGGATTTTTTTTTGTGCCCTAGACATAATGCTTTGTCAAGTGGTCTATATTGACAGGTTTGGAGAGTTTGTTGCCTTCATAATCTATTAGCTTGACTAACCATTTCAATAAGACATGTTTGACCAAGTATGGGCCTTCCCAGTTTGGTCTGAATTTCCCTCTCGAGTTTGAAATGTTCTACCGCATTTGCTTTAACACCCAGTCTCCTGCTTTCATACTCTTATTTTTCAGTTTCTTATTAAAGGTTTTGGCTAGCTGAGCCTGATACAACTGTGTATGGTATAGAGCGTTAAGCCTTCAACTATCCAAGAGGATGAGATTATCACGCCTCTGTTGAGCTTGTTGTACTTCTAGTAGTTCATATTCAATCACTACCCGAAGAGACTTGACTTCTATTTCAACTAGAAGCACTGCTTCTAATCCATTTACTAACGAGAAAGGAGTTGCTTCAATTGAAGTCCTGACTGTTGTTTGGTACCCCTATAAGGCATATGGCAATATGTCTGCCTAATCTCGATAAATATGAGTCATTTTTGACAAAATCTTCTTGATGTTCTTGTTTGCAGCTTCAACAGCCCCATTTGCTTATGGTCGGTAAGGACAAGATTTGTGATGTTCCACCTTATAACTCCTTCGTAGCTCTCTAACTTCCCCATAGAATTGGACATCATTGTCAGAGATGATGTGATGGGGGATCTCATATAGACATAATAGATTTCTTTTGATGAATTTAGCCACTTACTTGGCACTTATCCTTACGAATGATTCTATTTTAATCCACTTTATGAAGTAATCCACTACTACTAAGATGCACTTGTGTCCATTCAAGGCTATCGAGTGGATTTCCCCAATTAGGTCTAGTCCTGATGCTGAAAAAGGCCATGGAGAAGAGATATAGTGCATTTTTATTGGGGTAAGGTGGCTGACATTCCCATGGATCTGACACTTATGGCATTTCTTTACAAATTTGATACAGTCTTCCATCATCATTATCATCAACATCATTATTATATAATTAGTTTCTTAGCTGGGATTGCTCCATTCATGTATGGACCACAACCACCCTTATGTACTTCTTTTATTGCTCTTGTAGCCTCAGTTTCATCTAGACATCAAAGTTATAAATTGTCTAAGATTCTTCTGTATAGCACACCCTGGTGCAACATGAATTTTAATGTTAATCATCGAATGACTGCTATATCTCTTTCATCTGCTTAATCAGGATAGACTCATTCCTTCATATATCTCTAGATGTCGTAAAACTAAGGTTTTTCAACTGTTTCTATCTTTGCTATTCTGTAGTTCTTATGACAAGGTTGTCCCAATCTAAGTAGGATTAAAGGTTTCATGGGCATTTTGGATGGTCCTTCCTACACTTATGTTAGGGAAGCAAGTGCATCTGCCATCTGATTGTGATTCTTGGGGAGATGAATGAATTTTTGGAAGGACATGGTAAATAGCCTCAAGTGATCTAAGTAAGGCTTTAAGTGTTAAGTGTTACTCTTTCGTGGCATGGTTGATTACTAGCATGGAATCTCCAAAGATTTCAACTTCTATAACATCCAGGGATATTAGTGCTTCTATCCCGAGTGTGCATGCCTGATATTCTGCTTCATTGTTTATGACTCTGAATTAGAGCTTTTTGGCCATTAGTACTACTTCACCTTCTGGGGATTGTAATATAACACCGACTCCTGCAGCGAACTAATTGACTGCTCCATCAAAGTACATGTGCCATCCTTGGATTTCGATGGCTAAAATGAGGTCATTTGGGAAGTCTAGTTGGATTTCTTCTAAGTATAGAATAGGGTTGTGAACTAAAAATTTAGACACTACTCTTCCTTTTACTGCCTTCTTAGTTAGCTACTGTACATCAAATTTTGTTAGTAGCACAAGCCACTTGGCAAGTTTTCCCACGAAAGAGGGAGCTTCATAAAGGTACTTCATTAGGTACATCTTAGACACAGCCTGTGTCATGACCCAAACTAGGAGTCATGACCGACGCTAGGGAACGGGAATTCTTTCGAATCCGAAACCTATAGCAAGCCTTAGAAAATAAAATCATGCAATAAATAAATAAAAAGTATGATAGAATTAAAATTTTTTGAATCAATATATAAAATAAATACTCCAAATACTTTCATAAATAAATATATTCATACATTATTCAAATACAACTCTCTAAGTATTTAATTTCAAAAAAAATAATACTCTTCTGATACAATAACACTACTACTGTAGTTTCTAGAATACAAATCAGAGTTCAAATTATACATTTACATAAAATAGTCGGGATAGAAGAACACAGGTAAAGAACTCTACTACTAAGGTCTGACGATATAGGATCTCCTGAAAAAAATTAATTGAGGGGGGTCAGACCTCACTGAGTGAATTATTATACTATATATACATGCAATCTAAACCATACCCAATCAGGCATTCATATATATATATATATATATGCATTTCACACAAATGTCAAACTCTACTTTTATAATTATAATAAATGCAAAAGTCATTTATTTTAATACATGAAGGATCAAATAGAACCCTATTAATCGCAACCTCAATTAACCATATCATCACTCTAGCCATATAGGCTCACTTAAATCCAAATAGATCACTTATTCCATTTTAGACAGTAGACTGGCACCGAGACAATAAGTCAACCAAGCTCCAACAGTCTGACTATCAGTGTAATTGGCCCTGAGATACTTGGTCAATCGAGCTCCAACAATCACACTCTCAATCACATCACATCTCAATCAAGTCAATCAAATCATAATCAATCAAATCATAATCACCACAATTAATTCCTCACTCATACCTAAATCTATCGCACCGGTACATACACGGTCCTAGTGTTGCCCACTAGGAAGCACGTTCTATTGATGTCCTTCATTTAAAATAAATCATTTATATGGATAAATAAATAATGCAGAATAATAATCATAATGATAAAATAAACCATATATAAACTAGAAATATACCTAAAATAAACTAAGTATATTTCGAGTATATATATGTCAGATAAATTCAAATCAATTATAATACATACCAAAAATAAACCATATATATACCGGAAATATACCTAAAATAAACTAAGTATATTTCAAGTATATATGTAAAATAAATCTAAATAAATCATGAAATATACTAAAAAAAATAAACCAATAGTATACTATAAACATGCTAAGTTTAAATCAATAATTAAACATGCATTTATTTAAGAATATACCTAAAATATACTAAAAATATATGTAAAGTATACTAATCATTTAAATAAACAATTATAAATAAATTTACATTTAAAACATGTATATGTACTAAAATATACTAAAAATAAACCTAATTATACCATATCATATTATAATTTAAATCACTTTTAAAAGCATATAATGAAAATGAAAAATTCTAAGTCATGCATTCTATATGCAATGCATATATATACAGTATAATAACTCACAGATTAGTGCTCCATGAGATAGACTCAGCGAGCCTGGTCCATTAGGACTCAGTCTTAGCGCAACTAGAAAAATAAAATAACATCAACAATTAGAATAAACTTCTAATTCTACGTTTCTAGGATTACTATAGAAAGACTCAATCAAAAATTCAAAACTAGACTCGGACCCGTTATCACATTTTACGAGAAATCTATCAAAATTTTGACAGAATCTCCTCTGTAAAACGGACATCTCCCTATAAAAGTAAGGCCGATCCTGCACTAAAAACATACTTCTAAAATCACAAAACATAACACCTCGGGTTGGGACCCTAAACTCCACAAATCCCCAACCGAGGTTCGCAATACATAAGCAAACAATATTAAACAGTAAAATAATTAAAAAAAAAATCATCAAGAACCCATAAAAATATTTAAAAACCTTTACTTTCCAATTAAAACATAAAAGTTTATTTTAAATAATATTTGATAATAAAAATTCATAAATGGAATAAAATTTCCATTTTACAGTTAAATTAACATAAATTGCAAATGACATTTAAAATCACAATTTATCATCACAAAAATAATAAAACACACATTTAATCTCAAAATAACAAATATACTTATTATTTACATAATATTCCCAAAATTATCACAATTTAACTAATAAGATCTCAATTATTATATAAAATTAATAAAAATTCAATTTTAAAATTATTCAATATAACATAATAAAGTTCACATTTAATTGCTTAAATAGTTTAATTATATAATAAAATTAGTTTAAAACCTATTTTATTTCCAAAATAATATATAATATATTATTTGAAAACAATTTTTTAAAAATAGTATTAATTAGTTAAAAATAGTAATTAATTTGTAAAAATCATTTTAATACCTTAAATAATTATAAAATCAACTAAACATAATATTTAACTATAATTAACATAAAATTACACATTTACCCCTATAATATCAAATATTCAATATACTTAAATATACTAAATGATTTTCTCAAAATTATAGAAACTCATTAAAGTTATTTAATTATCATATAATACACTAATATCAATCAAAACACATATTTAACCAATAATTTTCTCAAAATTACCTATTTAACTTAATAATTCAAAATACACATAATTTACATAAAATTCCATATAATTGCATAAAAATTATTTTTCTCAACCACTAACATTCTAATATCAATTAAAACACACAATTAAACTCTAATTTCAACCAAAAATACACATTTAACTAAATATCCAAACTTCACATAATCTATAAATATTTCTAAAAATTACACAATATTCTAAAAAAAATTAATTTCTCAACACCAAAATTAATAACAATATATAATAACAATAATTTAACTAAATTCATAATTTAATTAATTAATTAACAAAAATTCATTTTTAATTATTAAAATATTCAATAATTAACCAAAAATCAAACAAAATCAAAAAATAAATTAAAAATATCTATGAGTAGACTAAGATGCATAGATCAATATTTCAAAAAGAAATTATCAAAAAAATCAATTAAACTGAAGCTAAAAAACATTAAGAAGAAATTTGACATAAACTAAAAATATACAAAAACTCACCATCAATTAGCTTTAAGCTTCGATCAAGCTCGGAATCATCTTCCCCTCAACTCAAGGAGTCGATCGAGCTAAGGAAGTTAAGCTCCCACCATCGAGAGTGACTCCGGCGATTGTGACAGTAAGTTGTTGTTGTTGCTTCCTCCCTGCTGTCATAATTTTAGCATGCAAAGGAAGAAGAAAAAGGCAATAAAAGAAGAAGAAAGGTGATGAGGATGAAGGTTGGTGGAGAATAGCTAGAAGTGTAGGTGAAGGTCTTTCTTTTTGGTTAATACAGAGACAAGAAAGGAAAACTAAAAAAAAAAAAGAAGTGAAAGAAAATAAAAGAAATGGCCATCAATTTCCCTCCCTGACCCGTTCTCAAGCTTATATATAATATAACATAAACTTAAACTTTGGTTTAATGCTCACCACACAAATATATATATATATATATACACACACATAGGTACACACACATGCACTAATACAATATAAAAATAATAAAAATAATATTCCTAATAATATTAAACAATGAAAATAATAAAAATGATAATAAAAATAATACCATGATAATAATAACACACGATAACTTTTGAAAATAACAATAACATAAACAATATTTATGAAATATTTTAATCATACAATAATGTCAATCAATAGAAATAAGATAATAATAATAATGTACTTAAAATGTTAATATTAAAATAATATTGTGATAATAATATCGTACGATAATTATAATAATAACCCACATAAAATAATAATGAAAATAATAACATTAATAATGGTAGTGGAATACTTTAAAAATAATATTAAAATATCCATGCATTAAATTAACATTATTAAAATAATAGTATTCGAAAATAATAAATATACATAATGGAATTTAAATGTCCAAAATATTAAATTCCAAAATAGTATATTTACGTAGAAAATTCATTTAAATATAAAATAATGATAATAAATCACAAAAGAGTAAAATAATTAAATATAACTTTTAAACTTTATTAACACTGCATATCTCATTATTTAATAAAATAATTTAAAAACCAAGGTTATTACAGCCTGAATTCTATAGGACTAAAAGTAATGTCAGAGTTTCTTCATTGCCCATACCATTGATAGGCATATTTGTTCGACTTGGTTGTACTTCTCCTCATACGACAGCATCTTCTTACTTAAGTAGTACACTACATGTTTTGCTTTCGTTTCTCCCTCTTAGGCTAACATTACACCAATTGCATTTCCTTCGATGGCTAAATATAAGGTTAAAGGTATCCCTGGTTTAGGTGATCTTAGAACTAATGGGATGGCTAGGTAGTTCCTGATCTTGTCGAATACTAGCTGACACTATTCATTCCATTCAACTGGCTAATCTTTTCTAAGTAGCTTGAAGATCGGTTCACACACAGATGTTAACTTTGTGATGAATCTACTGATGAATTGTAGTTTCCTTAGAAACCCTTTAATTTCTTTCTCTATTCTTAGCACTGGCATTTCTCTGACCGCTTTTGCTTTGTTTGGATCCATTTCAATCTCATTTTGACTAACAACATACCCCAGCATCTTTCCTAAAGTGACCCTAAATACGAATTTTTTTAGACTAAGCCTGAGACTGTACTTTTCAACTCTTTTAAGGAATTTTTTGAGGTCTAACGGGTGTTCTTCCCTAATTTTTAACTTGACCATCATGTTATCAATATACACCTTTACTTCTTTATGTATCATGTCATGGAACATTGCAGTTGCCATTCTCTGGTAAGTCACTCCCACATTCTTTTTTTTTTAAGGGCATTACTTTGTAGCAATAAGTACCCTATTCCATTATAAAATATTTCATTGCTTTGTCAATAATGGCCATTAGGATTAGGATTTGATTGTACCTAAAGAATCCATCCATGAAGGAGTACATTGCACACATGGTGGCACTGTCAACCAATATATCTATATGAGGTAGTGGGAAATCATCTTTCAGGCATGTCTTATTTAGATCTCTATAGTCAATGCAAATGCTAACCCTTCCATCTTTCTTTGGTATTGGCACCATATTTGCTAACCATTTCGGATAGTTTACTACCTCTAGGAATTTTGCCTTGATCTGCTTCTCGATGTCTTCTTTCACTAATTAAGCCTATTATGGTTTGAGTCTTCTCAATTTCTATTTTACCGATTTGCACCCATCTTTGGTAGGAATGAAGTGTTGAGCAATGTCTCTATCAATACCAAGTATATCATTGCATGTCCAGGCAAATACTTTTAAATATTTTATTGATATTTTTTCAATTTCTCTCCTCTCTTCAGGGGTAACATCTTTCGAAATATAAAGAATGTGTGGTTCAGATTCCATGCCAATGTTAAATGATTCAGTACATATAGAATGAATGTCAAATATGCTGATGTTTTTATCAATGTAATACACACTACCATCAAGAAAGACATCAAACAAGTAAGCAAAATCTAACTTCATTGCATTAACTTTAGAGTTCATTACATCATTAGTTTCAAACAAAGAAAAAGTACAAAGATCATCATCAACAATGTCTTCAAATAGGATGTTATCAATGCTTGATTCAAGGATGGCACCAGCTTAAACATAATTGATAGTCTCACTCCTAGATTCTAGCTCCAGATTTCTCATTAGCTCATTGATGTCAATCTCAATGACCATATCTAGTGAGTGCTTTCCTTTGAGGGTGTCATTGAAGATCTTAAACCTTAATTTCTTGATTCCATTACTTATCCACTTCTCGACTTGTCCTTAGTAGACTTGGGTTAAGCTTTCAGCCATAAATGAGTTGACTTCTTAGGCTAGTTTCCTTTTTAGGATTGTACCCTAGACTATATATGTTGGTCTAACCTTGGAAGTTAGGGAATTCTGTGACCCCAATGTTCCTTCCTCCTAATCTTATTCTAGGTAGATATTGCATCTTCTTCATCATAGCAGCAACTTTGGGATCGACAAGACCGTCATTGATTACAAAAACCTAAAATCCTTGTGGGACCACATTCAGACAGACAATAATGTTGTTTACTTCAGCAAAGATGGTAATAACCTTTTCGTTCATAAGGAACTTGATCTTCTAATGCATAGTGGAGGGTATGCCCCCTAGTGGGTGGAACTAAGGTCTTCCTAGTAGTAGGGAAAAAGTTAGATGGATGTTCAAGATGGTAAATTCTATTACTGATTTGATATCCCCCACTATGACTTCTACTTTGAAATTTCCAATGACTAGCTTCTTTAAATCATCATAGGCTCGTATGACCACATTGGATTCTTCTAAGTTTTCAACATTCATCCCAAACTTATATAGCAACCTCAAAGGGAAAACATTAATGGTAGATCCATTATCCACTATAACATATGGAGTCTTCTTAGATCTGACATTTGCCTTTATAAAGAGAGGATGGTTGTGGACCCTTCCCTCAAAGGGCAAATCTTTATCTAAAAAGGTGATTGTATTGGAGGGAGCTTTTATTAGAGAGGCTATCATCTCATAAGGTGAGGCATTAGTGGCAATCTTTTCCTCATCTAGTGCTTTGACAAGGGCATCCCTATGCTTCTTAGAGGCCATGAGTAGGTCCCAAATACTAGCTTATGTCTAAGTCTTCTTAAGCTATTTGAGGATAGTGGCTTCCTCTTTGACTGGAGCTTAATCACTTATTACTTCTTTTCCTTTAAAGGGATCCTTTTCTTTCTTAAGAGGTTGATATACCCGCCCACTGTAAGTTACATGATTGACTAGTAGTGAGGGCTTGTCAGCTTCTTGCTTATCTACTTTTGTACTGTTATTCTAGTCCCACACAATGATTTCAGGATCATCAAAGTCATACCATATATTGATCCCCATGACTTGTAGGTTCTAAAGTTAAATAGTATTGACTACCTTGTCATCATTATCAAATTCTTCTCCCCATCCTGAAGGTACTATGTCTTCTAAGTGTGTATGGGTAGTAGGAGGTGTTGTGTACTTGACTTTATAGTTGAACTTCCTAGATGGTTGCCCCAGTAAATCCTATACTTCATGGTCACTGTTGGGATTTTTTTCTATGTCTACTTCTTATAAGTAATGGTAATCAATCACTTTACCATTCATATGGAGAGTTATATCCCTAACTCTTCTTTGCATTATCAAGTGAGGAAGGAATTTCTAAGGCATCAGAATGTATTCAAAGGTAGAAGGGCATTGTTCATCTTCGCTAGAGTCATGAGGTTCAAGAATGAGACTCAAGAGTTTGTCTTCTGAGGGCTTATCTTAGGTTTCTTAGATGCCTTAGATTGATTGTTCAATAAGGTTTACTGGTAGATTAAAGGAAATCATATTGATGGTTGGTGGAGGCATGTTTTGATAGTTCGAGAGAGGATTAGTCTTGATGTTGGGTCATTTTTCTGGGTCATTGATTTTCCTGAAGTCAATAAGGTCTTTAATTGTATTCTTGAGGGTTCTGCATGTATCAGTGGTGTGACTAGGCATCTAGTGAAAGTGGCAAAATAAGTTTTGGTTAATTTGAGTGGATAGTGGGTTTGGAAGAGGTCTAGGTTCTTGAGATTGTAGGAGGTTCTTTTGTTGGAGTCTCTAGAATACTTTGGATGGTAGGAGTTTGAAGTTTTAGAATTTTCTCTGTGGTCTAATTGCATTAATAGATGGTGAACTATAGGTGTCAGGTTGGATTATGTTTATTTCTATGGGTTGAGTGAAGGTGTTTCAGATGTTTGGTTGGGTGTTGCAGCGGAAGGTGTTCCTAACTTGCTGAGGTTCCTCATCTTTAATTTTAATCATAGCTTAATAAAGAGCTTTGAAGTCAGGATAATGAGCAAAGATCATTTGTATTCTAAAGTGTGGTAGTACCCTTTTGATTATTAGCTCTATTTATTCATCCTTTAGAGGACGGTTTCTCATTTTGACTACTTTTCCTTACCATCTTGTGACATAATTAGAGAAAACTTTATCGAGTTTCTACTTTGTAGTCTCAAGATCTCTTCGAGTGATGTCTAGCTGAGTGTTGTATTCATATTGGTTGATAAACTTCTGAGTTAGCAGTAGCCAGTCGCTTTTGATTTCATATTTAAGGTCAAAGAACCATGCCCTCGGTCCTTCCTCTAATGATGTAAAGATGAATTGAACAATCTGAGATTCTATAAGCTTTGTAGTAGCCATGAAGGTAGCATATTACCATAAATGGACCCTTGGATCCCCTGTTCCATCAAACTTAACAAAGTTTGGTAGTTTAAAATCATCTGGAAGTAGCTCGTCTTTGAATAGTGCCAAATCAGTAAAGCTTTTGGAGCCATAAGTCCCCTTGTCTTTGAAGGAAAATTCCAACTGAGCCATTTTGCTAGCCAATAATTTGACCTCCCTCGTTAATTCAAGCATGGTCAGGTTAGCAATTTTTATAGCTTTCAGTGCATTTTTTAGATCTTGGTAGTAGTCATCATCATCATTAGCTTGAAATGGAGTGCAAGGAATTCCCTTTGCCTTATCTACCCTCTGCGGAAGCTTCATTCAATGGTGTGCTATTCCCATCTCGGGCACTTTTGGAGGCTTGGAGGATTTTTGCTATAGTACCATTAGCAAGCAATTTTTGGATCCCCTCTTTTGGCATGTCTTCGAATTATTGACAAGAAGCATCTTCTTGGTCATTCATGTTGGATGTAGGATTCCTATACATTTATTAAGGTTAGCTAAATGAAAGATGCATGACATGTGCCCGTAAAAGAAAAGGGTGAGTATGTATGCATGGAGTGGATGCAAAATCCTATAATGAAATATGATTATTGCTATAAGAAATGGTGGTTAGTACGTGTTTATTTACATGTATGTTATGTATGCATGATTAAAGTTGGTTAGTTTTTTCTTACACAGTGAACAAACCAATCACAAGCAAGCTCTCGCTTCTTACCTTATTTCTCCATAAGGTTATTCATTCTCTTTCCTAGGTAGGTTTTGAACCTTTAGTTATCAGGGAACTATGGTTCCGCTCTCAGAACTAGGCTATTTCAATTTATATTGATTAGAACCAAAGGGTAAACTAAGGAATAATACTAAAATGTGCTTGAGGTAACAACATGATGTTGATGTGAAGGTCAATTGTCGGGCTTCAAATGATGTCCAGAGTCCACATGCGCCCATATGCATAGGACCAAGGTCAATCAAAGGGAGTCCAAGTTCTTGCCCCTATATCGATATTTGATATATTTATCAAAAGTCATGAAAGTATCATTCGATAGTTTACAATTTGATTTTGCCGACATAAAGGTCCATAATTTAGTTAGATTCCTAATCCATTCATTTGATCTGATAAGGATAAATGGATGATGCTGTCATCAAGGGATGTCATTATTTGTTAGTTTACATAAAGTATTCAATCTAAGGTATATGATTCTTATCATTCCCTATGCTTCGGGCTCACATGAAGTATATGAGAATTATATTATTCTGATCATGAATATTTTATAAAAATTAACATTACAACATGATTCGATTATAGACACTAGGAGAGTCATGTCATTTTATGAATATTAAGTCAAACTGACAGTGTAAGGATAGGGATAGCCTGCATAACTTGGTGGAATCCTAGTGGATGTTATTACTAGTTTATTTACATGAGTTAAGCCAGGGTGAAAGGCTAAGGGTTCCTTTAGCAAGAATGCCCTTATATGACTAGGGTTACAAACTCCGGTCATTGAGTCTAGCATTCTTTTGATAACTCGATCGCCCCCCTTTAGGACTTGGGTTACAGATTCTGGTCAAATGAATCCAGCGAATGCACAAGTAAAGACTAAAAGTGATAATACCTTATCTTCGTTGCCTCGTGACTTAAGTGGAATCATGGTGGTAATGTTATTTAATATTATTGAGGGTTTTAGGGACCAATGGTGCACGTGTGATGTGTAGTTCAAATGCAGTGGTAAGGGGCTCTATACGATTGAGTATTATATGATGAGATATAGTCCCCAGTAAAGTCACCATTGTGAGCGACCTGTTGGTTCTTATTTTCAATTTTGAGGTGAATTAGTTCCGTAAGGATCTTTTCATTTTTTTTCTGAGGGACATGGTAACTTTACCAAATAAATACAAATGATTGGTCTCGGGAGGGATGAGACACTTTTTTTATGTAATATCCCGTGTTTTTAAAATATTTTTACACTGTACCGGGATATGCAGTGTTAATAATTTCTGTATATTATATGATATTTTTATGAGTTGTTATGTATTTAAAACCTATTTTAATTACTGTGTCTTATTTACAGTACTTTACGTAAAATTTTCTCGGGACTTGCATTTTCGGGGAAATTTTCACGTAAATAATTTATTATTAATTATTTTAAATATATTTTCGGACCTGCATGAACTCATACATATTTTTAAAATATTAAACACCGTGTATACATATAATTATTTATTTAATTAGGGTTTAGTATTACCCTAATATTTTATTAATTATTTATTTGTTTTATTGTTATTTAATTATTTTTATTTAATATAAATTATTAAAATATTAAATTTTATGTGTGTGGTGTATATTTAATGTGTGTAATTTAATATTATTTTATTATATAGAGTAAATTATATATATATATACATATATACATTAAAAATCAAAAGGGTTTGCCAAATTACCATTTAGCCCCTCCCTCTCCTTCTTCTCTCCCGATCATCTACCTTCACTGCGCCTCCCGTTCCAGCACGCCGGACCACCCCTCGCCGCCACCAGCTACCGCCAACCTTCTTCCCCTTCCTTCCTCTTCCTCTCCGACATGACCAGGCCGCCGGAAGCCCGTTGGAACGCCCGGAATCCGCCATGGCAGCAAGTTGAGCTTCTCGCCGTCGACGACGATTTCGGCCACCATTTCGTGCACCGCCGGTCTTCATCGACTCCTTGAGCTCCGGTGATTCCAATTCTAAGCTCCTTTCGGCCTGAAATCAAGTGGATTTTGAGGTTTGAGCTAAAACTCAATTCGGTCACATTAGGGTTTTCAATTTTTTTGAGCTTTGAATTGATTGATTCATGAAAACTCCCTTCACAAATGTTGTTCCTAGTAGCTCAATCTACATGTATGAATTTTTTTGGAATTTTTGGAGATTTTTTGGATTTTTGGGTATTTTTGAATATTTTAATATTATTTTCTAATTTTCGTAAATTAATTATTTAAATTATGAAATTGGGGTTTATGGTTAAATTAGGTGTTGAAATGAATTATAGGAATTTATTTGGAATTTTTATGAAATTCTAAGTATTTATTTTAAATTATTGAAGTTTATGGAATTTTGGGAAAATTAGGTTAATTATGTTTTTAATTGAATTTAATTGGTTAATTGAGTTTAATTATTAATATTATTGATATATATGTTGAGAAAATTAATTTTGGATAATTGTATAATTTTTGGTGAATTTTTGAAGTAATTTAAGTATATTTATATATGTAGGGGTATTTTGGTAATTTTACCCTAAATTGGCTAAAAATGTAATTTAATTGGTTTTAATAGTTATTTAAAGTATAAAAATGATTTCTACAAATTATTTGGTATTTTTAACTAATTAAAACTATTTTTCGTGAATTATTTTCAATTATATATATAATATACGGTTTTTCAAATAAAATGAGTTTTTATCGGTTTTTATAGTGTTTTAAGGTTAATTATGTAATTTCTACCTATAAAATGTATTTTTAGGTTTTAAGGATATTTTTGGTATATCTGAAATTGTTCCGTGTTTGTGGACCCCGGTCGGTGGACTGTAGTTTGGAGTCCAACCGTGGGATTTTGATTGTGCTTTGTGTAGTTTTTCGAAGTGTATTTCCTTGCAGGGTCGGCTCTACTCTTTTGAGTAGAGAGATTTCCATTTTACAGGGGAGGTTCTGCCGGATTTTCGGTAGAATTCTCGTAAAACATGATATCCAATCGAACCCTAATTTCTGATTCTGTGTTTAATACTCTAGATCGAATTCTAGGATTTCTGTTAGGTTTATTCTAATGTCTGTCGTTATTTATTTGTTTAGTTGCGCCGAGACCGAGGGCTAGTGGACCAGGCCCGTCGAACCTGTCTCGTGGAGCGCACTAGGTGAGTTACTATACTATATATATATGCTTAGGATGCATGATTTAGAAATGCATGTTTTATGTTGATTAAATATGCATAAATAATTTGATTATTTCTTAAGTTATATTTTTGGTTTATTTTTAGTTTATTTTTGGTATATATTAAATTGTATACATGTTTTGTAAATAAATTATATTTAAAATGTTTTTAAATATATTTCTAGTTTAATTCATGATTTGATTGGATTTATTTGATGTATATATACTTGAAATATACCTAGTTTACTTTTGGTATATTTCTAGTATATATATGGTTTATGTTGATATTTTATTGAACTTCATGCATCATTTATTTTTGTGAATGAATGTTTTATATTATTAATGATGAAGGATATCTATAGAACGTGCTACCTAGTGGGCAGCACTAGGACCGAGTACGTACCGGTGCGCCTATAGTATTTAGGCTATACTACTAACTATTTGTGGATATTGATTGAATATGATATTTGATGTGTGAGATGTGATTTGGGTGTGATTGCTGGAGCTCGGTTGACCAAGTGTCTCGGGGCCAATCACACTGGCAGTCAGACTGCTGGAGCTCGGTTGACTTAGTGTCTCGGGGCCAGTCTACTGTCTAAATGGATTAAGTGGATATATTTGGATTCATTGAGCCTGTGTGGCTAGAGTGTTGTCTAACACTGTTTTCGAGGTTGCGATATCTTAGGGTTCTATGTGATCCTTCATAAAAGATGATTTTCAATAAAAACATATAAAATGAATTTTCCTGCATCTGTGTGAATTTGCATGTATATATTTACATATTATATATATATTGTTGATTGCATGCATTGTCATTTAGTATGTGTGTATATATATTATAGTAATTCACTCAGTTAGGTCTAACTCCCCTCCGTTGACTATTTTTCAGGAGAGTCAACTTTTTCAGACCTCAGTAGCAGGTCGATACGCTAGATTTCTTCCGCCCCAGCTTCTTTGTGTAAATTATTTACTTGAGTCTTATTTTTATAATCTAGACACTGCAGTACTTGTGAATTAAAATGTGGGATTTCATGTATTTTATTTAAAGAGATGTATTATATTTGAAACTAGATTTGTACTGAAAGATTTTATATATATGTGATGAGATGAGATTTGATTTAAATCCAGTGATGAAAATGTTATTATTATATTTATGATTTTCATTTCCGCTGCATTTGATATTGTTATTATTACTATTGCATATTTTATTTTATTTTTAGGCTTGCTACGGGTTCCGGATTCAAAAGAATTCTCGTTCCCTAGCGCCGGTCATGGCCCCTATTTTGGGTCGTGACATTTTATTTTATGGAGTCACCACTTGATTTTTAGAAAATTAGGAAAAGAAAGGGACAACATCGGGTCACTCAATGAGTATTGCCCCCAGCAGAGATTTTTGGGTTTAGGGGATCACATATACTTTTTTGACTATTTCTCATTATATGATGTTCGATGTATAACTACTGCAACACTCTAGTTTCAGTAATGACAGTTTATATAGCATTCACATAATTTATCAAATAGTGGAAGATAGTAAAGCTGAAGACATTACTATTACATCGCTTTCCTAATAAAATACATATAAAAAAAAGGATTATGGAAAAGTAAATCTAATTTAGATATGATGAGTTTGCCGGGAAAATATGACCATTCACACAACTTATTTGATCATATAAATAATGGGATAAGTAATGGACATTCAATCACTTGAAAGAGTAAGCAAAATGTAGATGATCATGCATGTTGGCAGTGATTATTTATGCTATGATGATATATAAAGATAATATAGGGGATGCAAGATGTCATCACTAAACCGGAATCATGATGACTGTAAGCACCCAATTTCGAAATACAATTGTGCATGTGTGAGACGACAGCCCTTATGATGAAAATTAATCAAGAATTGATCTTTAGTGTCGAGTTTCGCAATTTAAAGGACTAAATTTCAACCTTTTTAGGATTTAATTATAAGATTTAAAATGTTTTAAGGTCTAAATTGCAGAAAAGTGAATTTTGGGGTTTTAATGAAATTTTGACAAATACAGGAATAATGTTGATCGGCATTACATAATGTTGATCAGCATTACATAATGTCGATCGACATTATGCAATGCCAATCGGCATTACACAATGCCAATCAACATTATGCAATGCCGACCCATATTTTCCTTCATTGTTTTAATATTTTTTCTATAAAAAAATCTAATTTTGGGCGTGTTGTCAAATTTCTATTGGTTTTGCATAGACACGTGCATGAATCTCTAAGTTTGTTTTAACCCTTATCACTTTCTTTATCTCAAGGTTTTGATTTTTGAAAATGGAGAGCAATTGTTCTCTAGCTTCCAAGATCACGCAACCTCTCTACGCAATCATAAAGGATGTTGTTTTTTGCTTTAAAAAGCTCAGAGAAGAAAAATTTTGGGGAGGCCTAACTACATAAAAAAAAACCCTAGAAAAATCGAAGACTCTATAAGAAAAAAACTACAAAACACAAAACCTAGTTTTTCTTCCTTACATTTTTAAAAAGAATTAAGAGTCTGTATTACGTTTTTATGTGACTCAATTCCAAGATCCAAAATGCACACTGAGTCAATTCCATATACGGTGAAAATCCATTTTAAAGGGCCATCTAATATCATCTGCACAACATTCCTTTTTTATTCTTCTCTTTCTTTGTGATTTTTTTATTATTGTTTTGTTATTATTTTGGCTATTTAATTTCACTAACATAATTTGTTTGTTTTTGTGTTTTCTTTTTAAGATCCGATGGTGGTAGAGGAGGATACTGCCTGATATCCAAAAATTAAATGGAAGATCCATGGAATGCCATGGGTTTTAAACTATTATTAGATCTAGGTTTTACCTTTTCTGTGATCATTATTTTCTGTGATTTGCTATGTTAATTCATTTGGGTTTGTACTTAATTTTAATTTCCAATACGTAGACCATTGTAATAACCCCAGTAGTGGGAATAGTAGAATTTTACTTTTATGCATTTAAAATGGCTTAGTAATCATGATCACTAAGTAAAACTTTAAAATTAATGATGGCAATAGTAAATTAGGGTTTGCATGGAATTGAATTAGGGTTTTAGGAAATCACATGTGGATGTATGTTTGATGTACTTTGGCATGTTATTATTTGATTAGTTCCATTTTTGGGTTTTTATCCATTTAGGCCCCAAGCCCACATTAGGTCTAACCCACTCAATTAATAGCCTTAAAATTGGTTTAAAGTTTAATTTAACTCAAAATCAATTTAGGCCCATTTTAGGTTAAATAGACTTAGGACCACCTTTTTAATTAATAAAATCAACCTAGACTTAGCTCAATCCATTTAATTTCATTTCCTTTTAAAATAACTAGACTTAGGCCCACTTCCCATTTTAAATAAAACAAATAGACTTAGGCCCACTTATAAAATCCAATTTTTTAAAAAACTTGTAGATTTAGGCCCATTTGTAGATAATCAAAATCAATAGCCTTAAGCTCACTAACTAATAAAAATGTAGGCCCATCTTTAGTCCCTTTTCACTTATAAGTAAAAATGTAGATTTAGCAAACTTTCAATAAAATTAACATAGTTTAAACTTAGGGACAATGCATTTAAATACATTTTTTATATGTGATTTTATGGCTTGTTGCTTCTTTGGGTTAAATGGATGTTTAATTAGGGTTTAAATAAAACTTCATGTAATTAGAGAATAAAATAATAATTTATAAAGTAATTCTAAATGAACACGAGATTAAAAGAAGTTAGTATTTCATTCCCAGAATCTCTTGGTTATGGTGCTAACTTTCTTTTAGAGAATTGAGTACCACCAATCAAACTGTCCTAGTTATTACCCTAGGTGGTAACTCCTCATCTCCATGTTATGACTCTATGGCATAGTAGTGTACTCTCTAAGGCCCTGAGCCTAAACAATGTTGTGGTTGCTAAAATCTTGGACACATGCTAAACCCCATTGTCTACAATGGCAACTCCACTGGGGATAAGAGATACTGATTCTACTTGTGTTCTTTAGAGTTATTTTATTAATTATTATTTTATTCTTGCATTCATTCTGCATGTCCCTATTAAACTGATGGTGCTGGTTTATGATTCCATGATTCCACTAGCTTCATGGAGTTGTAAATTGGCTAACCATCACTCTCAACCTTAACTTGGTTCAAGAGAGATTACTGAGCTCATCTGATCAAAGTCTGTGACCCAAGTCTTAAAGGGGGGTAGTCTTCTCTCGAGTTGTTAAAGGATGCCAAGCTCCTCTAACCTTAGCTTGTAACTCAAGTCTTAAAGGAGCGCATCTTACTAAGGGAACCTTAACCTTTTTATCGAACCCTAACCACATATAATGGCTTAATTACTTCTCCTAAGATCTACCAAAAATTGCTTATATGATTTTTGCCATGAGATATTTTTATCTATAAAAGCCCAGGCCCATACTTTTGAAACCCACTTGGGCCAATAAAGATTGGGCTAGACCTTTATACTTAGAAATGTTGTTTCTATGCTTATTACCATGAGGTATTTCTATCTATAAAAGCCCCGGCCCATACTTTTGAAGCCCCTTAGGGTAATAAAGATTGGGCTAGACCTTTATACATAGAAATGTTATTTTTATGCTTTACTGCTTTAAGAGAGATCTAGCATGTGCATCAGTCCCTGATATCCCCCATTGATATTAAGGCCAAGACCAAAAATCCTAGGAAAAGAGACTCGCCATTGAATACGTGTGTGGGAGGAATAAGGTTGGAAGGATGAATGTTATACACTTGATTGATAATTGCTACTTGTTGCATAGCACATGCATCATGCATACATGCATCTCATTCATCATACTAACACCTTATTTTGCAGCTATCATAGATACATCAACGTCTTCTCGTATTTGGGGACGACAAGCTAGTAGACTAAGAAGAACGAATCAGAGTCCTAAAGCCTTAGTAAAGGAAATCCTAAATAGACTGGATAGACTAGAGAATAGTCTTATCAATCCACTTTACTTAGAAGCTTAACCAACCACACCTAAACTTATAAACATGGAACAACAACGAGGAGGGAACTGGACCTTAGAAGACATCAAGGGAGCTTTGATGGATGACATGAGGGCTATGATGCAAGATGAACTGAGAAAGGCTTTATCTGGATTGATGCAACCTGGTGCTGCTATTATACCACCACCTGTAATTAATCAACCACCTACTACTGTAGCTATCCCACTTACTGCAGATGCTCCACCTGCTGCCAATAATGCTGAGGGGCAACCTGTTGCTAAAAACCCACTTGTTATTGATGTGAAGCTTGAGGATGTTGAGAACTACATAATACAAAAGGCAAAGAAAGAATCATTTGAACTGGTACAAAACTATGAGCCCAAGCAGATGCAAGCACTAACCTAAAAAATGTCTAAAATGGAAGAGCTTCTTAGAGGACAAGGCATGGGATATTATTTTGACTTTGATGATATGCTGCTAACAGAGGGTAATAAGCTACTTGAGAAGTTCAAATTGCCTCGGCTACAAACATTTGATGGAACTAGAGATCCTAGGATTTGTCTTAGTCAATACACAATAACTATGAGCACTACTAAGGCCCCATTAGAAGTGATCACTAGGTTATTTATACTGTCTTTAGAGGGAATGGCTGTAAAATGGTATCATGGGTTAGAAAATTATGTCAGAGCTAACTGAAAAGAACTATGTACTACTTTTTTGAAATAATATGATTATAACACTATATTGAAAGTGTCCATCAAGGATTTAGAATTGACCAAGCAAAGTCCTAATGAATCATTTTCAAATTTTATAATGAGATTCATGAACAAGGCAGGATTAATGAAAAACAAGTTGCTTGAGAAAGATTAAGTTAGGATGATAGTTTGTAACGTGTTGCTTAATTTGGTTGAGAAATTGCAAATGATGAATCCTAAAACATTTATAGACCTATATGATGATGGCTTGCAAGCTGAAGAGATTGAGAGTGAGAAGAAGATAAGTTTTAGAAGTACAGGAACCCGAAACTACCCAACTGGGGGCATGTGACAAGGGAGCACTAGCCAAGCTATAAAGGTGCACGCAGTTCAACAACCCCCAAAGATTCTCTAACTTCAACCAACCACTCTCCAAATTCTTAGAACGATTGATCCATAAAGGCTTACTCTGCCCCTTAGCCTTCTCTAAATCGCCTAACCCGAATGTCCCAGGCTATAACCCCAATAGCTACTATAAGTTTCATAAGGTAGCTGGCCACTACACATACAATTGTATCCACTTAAAACATGAAATCCAAAACCTTATAGACTCTAGAAAAATCACAAACCCTAAAAATTCCAATTCCAACCCAAACTCCAGAACTAACCCTTTTCCAAACTACTGAAATGTCCCACCACCAATCACTATAATGATCAACTCGAGAGTTAGCGAAGAAGAAGTGCTAAACTCCTTTGAAAGTCTAAACCCTACAGCCAATGGAGAATCTCTTGATACCTCTATTAGGAGTAGAGGATTTACTGGGACAGCCCTCAAGTAAATTTGGTTACAATGTGCTCTATTCCAAACAACCCTCTACTGATATTCTCATTGAATCAATTGAGCCCTCAGGTTGGGGTGATGAATTTGATGAGCAGCCAATGAAGGAAGAGAAAGAACCTAAAACTCCTGAACAGCCATAGAGAGGAGATTTATTGGGATAACCTTTGGGCAAGTTTGATTATAAAGTATTCTACTCTAAGCCCACTTCAGCTGATATACCAATCGAAGGGATTGTGCCTATAGGATGGGGTGACAAGTTTGAAGATCATCAAATACCTTTAGCTCCTGAACAGTCTCAAGAGGGAGTTAAAGATTTATTGAATCAGCACTTAGGCAAGCTCAATATGGAAGAATTAAAGGAGAAAGAAACATGTAAAGTGGAAGTATGGAAAGATGGGAAAAGAGATCAAATCATTGGAATTGTTGACATCTAGTATGACTTTGATGAAGAAAACCTAAGTACTCTTAATATGTGGAGTGATAATCCTAAGGTGAATTATGTCACTAGGAGCGGAAAGAATTTTAAAGAAACTAAAAAGAAAACTGAGACAGTCACAGAAAGAGAAGAAATAGAAGATACAGAAGTAGAGGAAGAATAGCAAGAAGACCTGATTCTAGAACAACTGAAGAAGGTTAAGGCAAATGTCGGTATTTGGGAATTATTGATGCACTCAGGCAGCCATAAAAGAGCTCTTGTCAAAGCTCTATCAAACATGAACATTGAAACAGCAGCCACACTTAAGGCTATGGTGGCAAAGGTGACAGAAAAGAAATAGGGACTTATAACATTCTCAGATGATGACCTGCCTTTGAAAGGAAGAAACCATAATAAGGCATTGTTTATCCCAGCTAAGGTAAGGGGAAAGAGAACCAATTTTGCTATGGTTGATGATGGATTTTCTATTAACGTGTGTCCCTTGAAATTCCTGCCTAATTTAGGTTTGAAGGCTGATGACCTAATAGATTCAAACCTCATAATCAGAGCCTATGATGACAGTACCAGGAATGTGGAGGGGACATTCCAAGCTCTAGTTAAAATAGGACCTATAGAGTCTACTGTTGAATTCACTATGCTAGATATACCCATCACTTATGCCTTACTATTGGGAAGGCCATGGTTCTATGCTTTGGGAGGGGTGCCCTCAACTATGCATCAAAAGATAAAATTCCCTCATGAAGGAGAGGTTGTAACTATAGAAGCTGGGACTAATGCTATTATGGCAGCCATATTGGACAAAACAAAAGTAAATGTGTGTACCCCTTGGTTTCCAGATCATTGGGATATTTGATGAAACTAAAATGGATCTGAGAATAGCAAAATTGATGAAGAGTATGAATTAATGGCCTGGACAAGGGCTGGGGAAGAATAAGCAAGTAAGCCCTAATCTCCCAGAGTTTAAAAACCAAGGCAACACAACTGGTTTAGGTTATGTTGAAGAAACAAAGCTGATAAACAGAAGAGCAAGGAAGAGGTTTAATGCCAAACAAAAGAAGCTCTCAAATAAAATTGGACTGATAAGTGATAATTTCATCAGGCCAAGGGAAGGAAAATACTATTTAGGAGCTAAGGAATCGATCAATGTTGCTTAAAGAAATGTTTCTAGGTTTGAGATCTTCAAGGAGTGGATTGTGGAGAATTTAGTGAAAGACAACAACGAGAAAGTGATGAGGCTGGCAATTGAGATAATGGGCAATGCTGCTATGTCTACCACCTAAAGAGGAGCCACCCCAGGATTTAGCTACTATCATTAATGATAGCTTTATTGATGTTTTTTATGAGGAAACTGATGTAATAATGTTCAGTCTATTTGAGGAGGAAAACTCTATTTTTTCCATGGTCAATGATATGAATGTTAGTTTTGTTTACTTGTGTGATGTGCATCTTGATAGTTCTGTGCATTATTTTTTATCATTCATGCATGTTTAACATTAATTCAATTCAATTTAATTCATTTAACATGGGCACAAATGATAATCCTAAGAACATTTATATATCATATGAGGTAACTCTTAAGGAGAGGAAAAATTTTAAGAGAATATTAACAAAAAAAAGGTAGTTTTTGCTTGGACCTACAAAGACATGCCAGGTTTAAATAGGGAAATTGTAGAGCATCATATTCCTACTTATCCATAAATTAAACTTGTCAAACAAAAACTATACAGGCTGAGATTAGAATGGACTGAAAAGATAAGAGAGTAAATTACTAAACAACTCCAGGTTAACTTTCTAAAAGTAGTAGATTATCCTCAATGGTTAGTTAATATAGTACCGGTACCCAAAAAAGATGGTAAGGTGCATATGTGTATAAATTTCAGGGATCTAAATAAAGCATGCCTAAAAGATGATTTTCCTTTGCCCCCATATTAATGTAATGGTAGACAGCGCAGCATCTAATGCAATGTATTCCTTCATGGATGGGTTCTCATGGTATAATCAGATATTCATGGCAGTTATGGATAAGATCAAGACAACTTTCATCATGGAATGGGGGACATATTACTACAAGGCTATGCCTTTCGAGTTGAAGAATGTAGGTGCAACATATCAAAGGGTAGCCTTTCACACTCTTTTCCATAACATGATGCACAAGAAGGTTGAGGTATATATGGATGATATGATCGTCAAGTCAAAAATAAGAGAGGGACATTTTAGAGCTCTGTATAAGTTCGTGGCTCGAATTGAGAAGTACAATCTGAGGCTCAACCCGAAGAAATGCATTTTTGGGGTTACTTTAGGAAAACTACTGGGGTATATAGTTAACAGTAGAGGAATCGAAGTAAATCCAGATAAAGTGAAATCTATTTAGGAAATGCCAGCACTGAAGACAGAGAAAGAAGTGAGAGAATTCATTGGCATGTTACAATATATTAGTAGATTTATTGCAAAGCTTACTAATATTTGTGACCTTATCTTTAAACTCTTGAGGAAAGACCAGCCTATAAAGTGGAACGATGATTGTCAAAAGGCCTTTGACATGATTAAAGAATATCTTGCCAATCCACCTGTATTGAAGCCACCAAGACAAGGTAAGCCATTGATCCTATACTTGGCCTTAGAGGACAATGCAATGGGGGCAATGTTAGCACAAGAAGGACTAAAAGGGATAGAGCATACAATGTATTATCTCAACAAAAAGTTCCTACCATATGAGGAAAAGTATGACTTGGTAGAAAATATATGTTTAATCATGATCTGGGCAATAAGAAAATTGAGGCACTACTTTCAGTCCTATAGGGTTCAAGCTATTTCAAAGATAGATCCATTAAGGTATTTATTTCAAGCGCCTGCTTTGATTAGAAGAATGTCTCGATGGCTAGTACTTCTGACTGAGTTTAATATAGAATACATCACCACAAAAGTCATAAAGGGAAGGGCAGTAGCAGAATTCTCTTATTCACATCGAAGAGCTAGTACGCAACTAGTGCTCGGATCCCTATGGATGGGACCTTTGATCAAGTTACGCCGGCCCGCCAATTCTCAACCCCGACCTACACAGGTGGTTTTAGAACCCACATTTTGAAAAGTTCTATTAGGTTCTTAGTAGCAGTCGGCGACTCCACCCAAGAGGGGTATCGCCCCCTCCCTCATGACTTGAGAGGCCGCAATGTTAGCCTTATTGAGGTAGAGTATACCAATGATCCTGTAGTTATTTGGCCATGAAAGCATGGGGAGCGAACGGGATTAGATACCCTGGTCCTCGCTTTCTCTTGAACAAGGGAAGGACAGTAGTTAAAGAAGCTTATTCCCTCTCTCTCCCCCCCCCAAAAAAAAAAGGAGAGAGATGTCCCGTCCAAACAGTTGGCTTAGACTCGACAACGTTGGCTCCATACCATATAAATCGATCGCGCATGCGCATGTGCACATACTTGCGTGTGCATGCATGTACGTGCGTGTATACACGTGTATGCAGTAAAGGATGATGAACAGTGGAATTTAGAATTTCTGGATGAGAACTTGGCAGTCATAAAGCATCGAGAGTGAAAGCTTTACTTTGATGGGGCTGTAAACAATAGAGGAGCTGGATTAGGAGTAATTCTTATTACGTTAGAAGGAGAGACTGTACCAATGGCCAAGAAATTAGACTTTAAGGTAATGAACAATATAGCTGAGTATGAGGCATGCATCTACGGAATTAAAGCAGCTCTAGCAGTTGGGGCAAAGGAATTGCTAGTTTATGAGGATTCAATGTTAGTAGTTAGCCAAGCTAATGAGGAATAGGAAGTGAAAGAGAAAAAGTTGAAAGCTTTTTGAAAGAACTTCAATATATCTACTATTTGAAAAAGTTGAAACCATATATCTGCTATTTAAAAGCTTTAATAAAGAACTTCAATAAATGTCTCTTCATCCATCTATCAAGAGATGACAATCAGATGGCAAATGCATTGGCAACACTCTCTTTGATGTGGGATAGTATGATAGGTTCAACTATGAAGCCTTTGGTAATTATGAAATCAAGAGCTCCATGTTATGGAGGAGAGCAGATTATGAGTGTTCAAATAAGGCCTGAATAGAAGCCATGGTTTTATGATATTCAAAGGTTTATCAAAGAAAGAAAGTATCCTGATGAAGCGACCTCAAAAGAGAGATATGCTCTTCGTGTTCTTGCACATAACTATGCAAGTCATGATGGAGTATTATATAAAAGAATGTCAAATAGAATGTAGCTCAAATGTCTCAAGAAAGATGAAGTTGAAGAAGTAATAAAAGAAATTCATGTAGGAGCTTGTGGTTCTCACATGAACGAGAAGATCTTAGATCTTAGCAAAGAAGATACTCAGGCAAGGGTATTATTGGATGAGTATGGAAAATAATTGCATTAGAAAAGTGAGACAATGTCGTCAGTGCCAGATTCATGGAAATCTTAAACATCTACCTCCTTCAGTGCTAAATAGTTTATCATCACCTTGGCCCTTTGCAGCCTAGGGAATTAACATTATAGGAGAAATAAGATCGACAGCATCGAATGGGCATAAGTACATAGTGGTGGCAATAGATTACTTCTCTAGATGAGTAAAGGTTGAATCCTTCAATGCTATAAAAGCAAAACAGATGGCGCAATTCATCAAGAAAAGTCTTATATGCAGGTATAGGGTTCCATATCACATTGTGATAGATAATGGTGTCCAGTTTTAAGCTGAAACAATGAAATTATTGCAGAAGTATGGGATTGAGCATCATAAGTCTTCACCATATCGTCCTCAGGCTAATGGAGCAATAGAAGCAGTTAAAAAAATGTTAAGAAAATCCTCTTTAAAATGGTCAAGACTTATAAAGATTTTCTAGATTTCTTCCTTTTGCTTTATGGGGATACAAGACTATAGCTAGAACAGCCATAGGCCAAACTCCATTCTCCTTAGTATATGGTTGTGAAGCATTCTTGCCAATAAAAATAGAGGTCAAATCCTTGAGAGTAGTTATGGAAGCTAGAACACCCGAGAGTGAATGGGCACAAAAGAATATGATCACTTTACATCCCTGGATGAGAAAAGGATGAATGTTTTATTTCACTCTTAGATATATTAGAGGAGGATAGCAAGATCATTCAATAAGAAAGTTAAGCCTAGAAAGATAAAAGTTGGGGACATGGTATTAAAACAATCCAGGGAAGTGGTGTTTAATCCGAAAGGAAAGTTCAAACCAAACTATGAAGGACTGTATTTAGTGAAATCGGTTCTGCCTAAAGGAGCTGCGAAGATATTAGACCTGAAAGGGAATGAATTCATGGAGCCTGTTAACTTGGATCGCCTCAAGAGATACTACCTATAAGAATAAGATAAAAGTAGTAAAAAGAAAATAAAGTCTGCTGATTAGAAAACCTGAAAAGGCTAGTCATGCAAAAGTCAAGACATTCCCGCTGTTCAAAAAACCTGTAAAGGGCTAGTAAGCAAAAATTAGGGAATAAAAATAAAAGAAATGGTCCCACTGGATAGAAAACTCGTAAAGGGCTAGTCAAGCAAAAATTAGGATAAATAAATAAGAGAGAAAAATATTCAGCTAGAGAATCCAAAAGGACTAGTTGATAACAAGAATTATGCCATATGATGCAAGAAATGTACTCATTTTAGCCCTAATTAATGAATCCTCTTGAAATTGAATTTTTTTTTTTAGCATTGCATGTTCTATCTTATTTATAATGCATAGGTACTAGAAAGGAGTATAGAACATGAAAGCTTAAAAATTAGCTCTATGAGACCATTTCCTAGTGATGTTTGTGTTTCTTCTCTTGTGACTCATCATGCAAAGCTTAAAATCCTGATGGCTTTATAGCTTGATTATCAAAAATAGCAAGAAACCTCACTTCTCCTATAACTAGATTTGGAAAATACAAAAATAAATAAAACAAAATGAAAGCCCGCTAAGTTGAAAACCCGAAAGGGTGGCTTAGGCAAAAGTTAGGGCAAGCCTGCTAAGTCAAAAACCCGAGAGGGCGGCTTAGGCAAAAGTTAAGGTAAAAAAAAACCTTTACTCTACTTAAGTCCATATATCTAAGTCTGAGATCAGTTCAACATAATGCATACAAAAAGTACAAGATTCACAACACCACAGTACGATAGAAATAGTCTTGATAAAAATATAAGTTAAAAACAAAGATAGCCTTGATCAGTCATCTTGAGCTCCAGAATCTAACCATGGCTCTATCCTCTGGTAGGATCATCCCGATGAAAGGTGTCCAGAGGTCTAACAAATAAAGTCCCATCACAATAAGGATCAATGCCTAAACCTACAAGCTGTCAGTGAAGCATCTCGATCTTGCATTCCATATCACTAGAGTAGCTCTGTACATATAGGAAATAACATGTCATGTGCATTTCATGCATAACATGCATACATTTGCACTTCCAATGTATATACTCACCCTCCAACTATCTGTGACCTGTATAGTGAATAACCTCTGAGATGAGGCGAGTCCATACAAGTACTCTACCTATGTCCGAGGAACCTATTTTGTAAATTTACTAAAATTAGAGTCAAGTGTAAAGATCATGCAAGGAGTAAGTTAGAAAGACTCACATAAGAAGCATCTACTGGAGAAAGGATAGGAAGTTGAACATCACGAAAGTGCATATGTTGCTCAATTGGAGTCTAAACAATAAGAGCCCAGTAGAACATGGACCTATCTGGGAGAGAGATATCAGTAAGGGTAACACCCATAAAAGTACCATCATGACTAGTCTCGACATGCTAAGTATGATGTACAGGGCTAGGTCTAGGCTCAGACCTCTCAATATCGAGAACAACATCAATCTCCATAGCAATATTGGTCTCCTCTTCCATCACCTCAATAGTATGAGAGTGAACCTCCTTAAACTAAAAAAAGAAAGAGTGATTAATAGGTTCTAAGGGAAGTAGCTAAGACAATAAGAAATTACCTCAGCATCCTCGATAGGAATCTATTCCAAAAGGCTCTCACGAATGAACTGCTAATAATGTCAAGAACACTCAAGAAAATCAATGGCAACGTATCCCTATAGTGCATCTCTCAACTCTAAACCTATCAGATATAAGCTGTAGAGCATAGAGGAAGGGACATTAGATGGAATGTTTCATCGAGAAGGCCCACAAGACCAACGATACACTCGCTCCCCTAAATACCACATCAAATAGCCATATCCAGGGAGCAGAACCTCATGGGCTCAAGGCATACTGCAATAGCCATGAAATTGTATCGCTGAATGTCATGGGCACCCTCCAACCAATCAAAGTTTATTTATAATTTAGGTTAATTAAGTTTAACTCATATTAAATTACAAGATACTAATAATTTTATTTTTCTTACCAGGTGCCATTCAATGGTGTTCAACTGATCATGATACATCTACAAAGTGTTCCTGTTGCTAGCAAGGTGAGAAGAACCCCATCTCATCATTAGAGGAAAGCTCCTATCAAAGCTAATAGCACTCAAGCCTTGAATCAACCCGATCTCTATAATCCAAATCTGAAAGGAAGAGAGCATATCAATAAAAGGTAAAGGAAAGAAAGACAATAAAGATTAAAGAAAAGGAGAACATACATACAAGACATGCCAAAAGCCATACATCATGACAGCACCTCTATAGATAGTGTCCAGTCTATAGTAAAGGTAAGCGAGTGCAACAGATCCCCAGTCAAGTGTGGTGACCCGATCCAAGTTACAAAGTGGACCAAGCAGAGCAATACTAACCTCATGACCAGTCTTGCAAAAGAGGGTCTTACCCAATAATATCAAAAGAAGACACCTCACCTTCTGGGTAATCTAATAAGGAGTAGTAGTGGGCAGACGTCTAAACCCCTAAACTAAGGATGAAAGTTGCACATTCTTCTGATTCTTCCACATCAGAATGAACCCTATCAGGTCTTGCATATAATAACTTTGTGCGTCTTCAGAAAGATTGCAGTAGCTCACATTAAAGGGAACCGAGGACCCTCTGAAGGCAATCTCAGTAATAGCAGAGAAGTTAATAAGAGAAATGGTCAACTCTCCCATGTGAGTATGAAAAGTGTGGGTAGTATCCATCCACTACTCAATCAAAGCGAATAAAGAATAACGGTTAGACCGACCTCGAGTAGTCGAAAGCACAGCAATGAATCGCTTGAACTCGAAGGCCTAAATTAGACGTGTCACATGCTCTAACAGTCCATGAAATAATTCCCGGGCTAGATTAAAACATCTTGCAAATTTCATAGGATGTTGGTTAAGTTTAAAGGACTTAATTAGCAAAAATGATGGTTAATTAATTAAGTAATTAATTAATCATATTAATAAGAAATGATGATTAATTAATTAATTGATTGATTAGTGAATTTTGTTAATAAAATGATAAAAAATGGTGATTAGTAAAAAAAATTAAAAAAATTAAAAATCTCAAATCGGCAATGTAGATTATCGATCAGCATTCCACTATGCCGATCAGCCCTTCTCCTTTCTTGATAAAAAATTTGGAATTCCAAACATCCAATCAAACAAATAGACTACCCAGGAGTTGCATTTCGTATTTTCCAAGCTTAATTTTAATTCTATTATGCATTTTCAGCTAATTTTCTTATTTAATTCAATCAACATGCATGCTAGTCTCTACCTTGAAATTGATTCTAATTACAAATTGTACAGGTAATATTTTGCAGACATAAACTGAGAAGGTGAAATGTTACCTCTTTACCCACATCTCTGCACCTATGGGTGTGTAAAGGAGTCAAAGGAAAGATGGATGAGCCCTCTCGAAGTCCAAGATCATTCTGAGAAAAACAAGGAGGTAGAATCTACTGACCTTTAAAAATTTTTGCTCTCTTACATTATCTATGTTGTGGAGAGCCATAGGATCTGACAGATCACAAATCAGACTTTGGATGATTAAGAAATCAAAGAAAGAAGAATCAAGACAAAGAGAGAAAATGAAGGGAAAAAGAATGAAGGAGAAGAGAAAATGAATTGAGACATGTAAAAAGGAAGGAATATATAAAGTGGAAAATATCCACTTTGGTCCACTATTTTTGTTTACACAAGGATCCAAGTTATATTATTGCAATTTGGTCCATAATTACATTTTGTTTAGAAATTCATTCCTAATTAAATCATAACATCTATCAAATTAATACTTCACAGAATTGTTAATATGCATAACCAGTCTATAATTCTAAGTTTTCTGCCAAGTACAGAATACAGAACAAAATTACAAATTTCATTTTTTGCATTTTACATGCATCATTTGAATCAAAGGATTTTAAACTCATATGCTACAAGTAGCTATGACATAAACTTCAAATCATTATATTATGTACTGCACAATAGTCATAACTATCACTATGTTTTGTACTGCATAGCAGTTGTGACATAAGTGTTTAAATTTATCGCTGCTAGATGTCCCATAGGGAATATAGTGTGCATCGTTAGATGTCCCACAGGGAATATAATAAAACTCATTCTCACTAGACATTCCATAGGGAATATAGTGTGCATCATTAGACGTCCCATAGGGAATATAACAAAACTCATTCTCACTAGATGTCCCATAGGGAATATAGTGTGCATCGTTAGACGTCCTACAGGGAATATAACGAAACTCATTATCACTAAATGTCCCGTAGGGAATATAGTGTGCATCGTTAGACGTCCCATAGGAAATATAATGAAATTTATTATTGCTAGACATCCCATAGGGAATATAGTGTGCATCGCTATACGTTCCACAAGAGCTATAGTAGATTTTCAATTCATTATCGCCAAACGTTTCTCATGAAATATAGCGAAACTCATTTGCATAAAGTTCACTAAATGTTCTATAGGAAATATAGTGAGACTTTTCAAACATTACATTCTACTTAAAATTGCACAGCAATTTAAGCATCGATCTATCAATTAGGATGCAATTAAGTGTCCTAATTTTTTTTATCGAAATTGTGTGCTACTATTGCTTTGTCGTAATTTGTCAAGCAAACAATGATAAAGGGGGGCAACTGTAAGCACCCAATTTCTAAATACAATTGCGCATGTGTGAGACGAAAGCCCTTATGATGAAAATTAATCAAGAATTGATCTTTAGTGTCAAGTTTCATGATTTAAAGGACTAAATTGCAGCCTTTTAGGATTTAATTACAAAAGTTAAAATGTTTTAAGGTATAAATTACAGAAAAGTGAATTTTTAAGGTTTTAATGAAATTTTAACAAATACAAGCATAATGCCAATCGGCATTATACAATGCCGATCGACATTATGCAATGCCGACCCGTATTTTCCTTTGTTGTTTTAATATTTTTTTTCGTAAAAAAATCTAATTTTAGGCGTGTTGTCAAATTTCAATTGGTTCTGCACAGACACGTGCATGAATCTCTGATTTTATTTTAACCCTTATCACTTTCTTTATCTCGGGGTTTTAATTTTTAAAAATGGAGAGCAACTATTCTCTAGCTCCTAGGATCGCACAACCTCCCTATGCGATCACAGGGGAAGTTATTTTTGGCTTTAAAAAGCCAAGAGAAGAAAAATTGAAGACTCTGTAAAAAAACTACAGAACATAAACCTGGTTTTTCTTTCTTACATTTTTAAAAAGAATGAAGAGTCTGTATTATGTTTTTACGTGATTCAATTCCAAGATCTAAAACGCACACTGAGTTAATTCCATATACGGTGAAAATCCATTCTGAAGGACCATGTAATATCATCTGCACAATATTCCTTTTTTATTCTTCTCTTTCTTTTATGATTTTTTTATCATTTTTTTTATTATTTTGGCTATTTAATTTCACTAACATAATTTTTTTATTTCTATGATTTCTTTCATAGATCCAATGGGGCTTAAGGAGGATACTGCTTGATATCCAAAAATTTAACAGAAGATCCATGGAATGACATGGGTCTTAAACTGTGATTAGATCTACGTTTTACCTTTTCTGTGATCATTATTTTTTATGATTTGTTGTGTTAATTCATTTGGGTTTGTACTTAATTTTAATTTCCAATACGTTATACATTGTAATAACCTCAGTAGTGGGAATAGTAAAATTTTACTTTTATGCATTTAAAATGGATTAGTAATCAGGATCACTGGGTAAAACTTTAAAATTAATAATGGCAATAGTAAATTAGGGTTTGCATAAAATTGAATTAGGGTTTTAAGAAATCACGTGTGGATGTATGTTTGATCTGCTTTGGCATGTTATTATTTAATTAGTTGCATTTTTGGGTTTTTATCCATTTAGGCCCCAAGCCCACATTAGGTCTAACTCACTCAATTAATAGCCTTAAAATTGGTCTAAAGTTTAATTTAACTCAAAATCAATTTAGGCCCATTTTAGGTTAAATACACTTAGGGCCACCTTTTTAATTAATAAAATCAACCTAGACTTAGGCACACTTCCCATTTTAAATAAAATAAATAGACTTAGGCCCACTTATAAAATCCAATTTCTTTAAAAACTTGTACATTTATGCCCATTTGTAGATAATTAAAATCAATAGACTTCAGCTCACTAACTAATAAAAATGTAGCCCTACCTTTAGTCCATTTTCACTTGTAAGTAAAAATGTAGATCTAGCAAACTTTCAATAAAATTAACATAGTTTAGACTTAGGGACGATGCATTTGAATACATTTTTTATGTGTGATTTTATGACCTATTGCCTCTTTAGGTTAAATGAATGTTTAATTAGGGTTTAAATAAAATTGCATGTAATTAAAGAATAAAATAATAATTTATAAAGTAATTCTAAATAAACACAAGACTAAAAGAAGTTAGTATTCTATTCCCAAAATCTCCTGGTTATGGTGCTAACTTTCTTTTAGAGAATCGAGTACCACCAATTGAATTGTCCCAGTTATTACCCTGGGTGGTGACTCCTCATCTCCAAGCTATGACTTTATGGCATAGTAGTGTGTTCTCTAAGGCCCTGAGCCTAAACAATGTCGCGGTTGCTAAAATCTTACACGCGTGCTAAACCTCGCCATCTACAATGACTCTATTCCGGGATATGAACTTTTCACATTATTGATATTTACAATGTGATTTCATGTTTCGGAACTAAAGGATGTAGAATGATGATATGAAATGAGCATAATCAAGCATAGATTATTCATATAGCATGCAAAATTGCTAGTCTCATCACACAAGCACAACAATATTCCCAAATGCTGGCGATAATAAAATAAAATACAATGCGATAAAAATAAACATGCTAAAATGATTATATGGTCCTCAAATTCGACTAAGCTTGTGTGGGTTTTAAAGCTTTAGCTTTGAGAGATTACTAAATTTTCCTCGTTGAGAGGTTTAAAATGATAATAGAATGATGTTAGTTTGTATACCTTTGAAGTATGCTTTGACAAAGATGAGGCTTGGTTTAGTGGAAAATAGATCTAACCATCTAATAAAAAGGTAATAGGAGAGCAAAAACTATCTGGAAAAGGGTTTCCAACACCTTCGGTCAGACAAAATTTATGTGTGTGTGTGTTTCCACTTGCTCCCCCCCTCAAAATTAGGTATGGAGGTGTCTATTTATAGTGAAAAATGTGTGGAATAGGGGGGTATAGGAGTGGTCACGTGCACATCCCTAGGATGGAGCTCGTGGCCACACGAAGTGCATGTGGTCACGCATTTGGCATATGGCCATGCGCGTTATGCACTCCAATCGGGGCTTATGCGGGCTATACCAAGGTTGGTCCTTAAGGTTTTTGGGCCTTTCGGATGCATTTATGTTGTCCGTTTTGTTTAATTCAGCTTCAATTTTAGCACATGATACCTAGGGGTGTATACGCGCACTTCTTAGTGATACACGCTAATCCTCATATTATTTTGGACTATTCCAGGACCACTTTTAGAGATTTTGGAGCCTTTTGGATGTGTTTCCGAAGCCCGTTTTATCTGGTTTGGCTTCAAGTTTAGCGTGTGACACCTAGGGGCATTTATGGCTTTATATGCACTTCTAAGCGATACGCGCTAATCCTCAGGTTGCGTTGGACCATTTTGAGACCACTTCCACAAGTTTTGAAGCCCTCTGGACGTGTTTCCGAAGTCCATTTTATCAAAATTAATTTTTATTTTTTCATAAAGTTAGGTCCTAATCTAACGAAATGAACACCGGTCCAATAAGCTCAATGTTCTTACAAAGAAATTCTTAAAATAAGCTTCTCATTATTCCAATAATTCGTATTTCGTAAGGTCGAAGCACAACTTATTGGCTCAGTGATCAATTTTGCACACTGGTGGGGTCGGTTAGGTTTTCTAAAGTTGCACACTTCAAAGGTGTTATAAACAAGCAAATTTTAGTCATCTCAAAGGTTCCTTTCTTCATTGGACCTTTTTAGGGACAGTCAAATTTAAGGTATGACAAAAGGTCAAAGTTAATATTTTTTAATTTAAGTAATGATCAAATTGCTTTTTTTATAGCCATTAAGATGCAAAAAAAAAAAACCCCATAAAAAGATAATTAAACACATAATTAGGCCTATAATTTGAAGTAGTGTCTAAAGAAAACACTTCCTTTGACGTGGAGTTCATGGAATTTCAAGCAATAAATCAACTAGTCCTTAAACTATAAAGAGACTGATACATACAAAGACTCTAGTAGAAGTCAAATTCTTAATGTTGTTTTATATGTAAAGCATAGGCAAGCTGACCCCATCATGTATATGAATGTACAAATTGTGAAATTAAAATTAGAATTCAATTATAGGTAAATACCATATACCCTTTATACCTTATAATAGATTGAAACCATTTAGTTCATTCCTAAACTTACAAGTTGGACCATATCTCTAATTTGACTTTATTTAAGTAATGTAAATTTATGATAAAAGCATCTCCAACACAGAAAAAGAATAGTCAAGGTGCTTTTCGTATAAGAATTATAAAAGCATCTCTAGACTCCAGGGTCTTTGTCTTATTGTTTTATAGCATAGTTAAGGCATTTGGGATTGCTTTTCTTGTAGCTGCCATTTTATTTATATTGTTAAGTATTTTTAAGAGATTCTTTTTGAAATTCAATTATATATTAAAAAGTGTAAATTAACAAAACGTAAATTTCTAAATGTTGAGTTAGCCACAAAGTCAAATAATGTTCACATTTTTTCCTCTCTTTCAACCCAATCAACAAAACCATTAATAACCTAATCAACAAAAGTCAATATCTAAACACAAATTTCAACTTGGATCTATTGATTTGAGTAGAGGAAAAAAATATTCATAATTTCTTAACAAAACCATTTATAACCCAGGAAATGCTCTATGAAAAGCCAACATTTGAAATGACTTACAACCTAAATCTAACGATTTAAGCAAAGAAAGAAAAAACTTTTAGCTTTTTTTCATGTCATAGCTCTCTTATCTTTCAAAGAAGGGAGTGGTTGACTCGATCTTCTTCCAGCACCAAGAGAGCAAACTCGGGAGCTGCTATACAAGAGCTTTAGAGCTAGTTGGTGAATATCTCAAGAGTACAGGAAAAAAGGGCAGAGAGAAGAGGTAGGTTGCTTGGTGACAGGGACAACGATGATGAGAAGAAGAATAAGTCTATGAAAACAATTAGGAGGAAGAGAAAAAAAAAAAGGAGAAGTAGAAGGGGTGAAGTACGGGGCTGTTTAGTTTTGGAAAATATTTTTCATTTTCCCTTTGCAATTTCTTTTCCTTTTCCTTATTTTTCAATTTTTCATTTTTCAAAATAGAAAACAAAAAAAAAAGAATTTGTTTGTCACTTTTCATTTTGTAATTTTTTATATTCTCATAATTTTTTGATGAAATTTATTATAATATTTTTTATTTAATATAAAAATAGTAATTATTATTGTGGTGGTGGTAATAACGGTTGTGAAGGTGGTGGAGGTAAAGGAGATTGTGGTGGTAGTAGTGGTGAGTGTGGTGGAGATAATAAAGGTTGTAGTGATGGTGGTGGTGGTAGAGGTGACAGAAATTGTGATGGTAGTGGTGGAGGTAGTAAATGTTGTGGTAATAAAAGAGGTTATAATGACAGTGGAGGTAAGGAACATTCTTGTAGTAGTAGTGGTACATCATCGTGGTGATGATGGTGGTAGTGGAGGTAGTGAAAGTTGTGGTGGTGGAGGTTATGATGATGGTGGATGTAAGGAAGGTTGTGGTGGTAGTACTGATGGTGGTGGTGTTAGTGGTGATTGAGGAGGTAGTAATAATTAAATTTTAGAAAATATCTTTTATTAATTTTTAAAATTTTTTTATAATTTGGAAAACTTAAAATATAATTTTATAATTTTCTAAACTATTAGTGCCTTTTATTTTCCAATTTTTTAAAAAATAGGTTTTATTTTCAAAAATTAAACAGAACCTAGTTTTTTTTAAAAGTGGGTATTTAATGTTACTGGCTTCTATTTTTTTAGCTATTTTGTAAAAAAAAAAAAAAAACTGCAGCCCATGAATAGGAACAATGTCTTTTGATATTCCTTTTTTGCAACCCTCGTAGGATAGGGGAATAATCACACAAATTGAAAGAATCAAGACAAGGCTTGAATCAGAATTGGGCCGACAGTGTTAGTTTTTTCTAGCTCCGCTATCAGGGAAGAATACAATATTTTAAATGTATTTTTCTAAAGAGGAAAAGCCTATCTTATGATTTTATTTATTTTCACTTATAAGTATGTAATACTTTTTATGATAAAGAGCTATCTTATAATTAGTCTGTTAATAATTGGAGTCAATTTACACTAACATCATTAAAAATGATATCAATTTTACATAATAATACTTTTATTAAAAAGTAGCAACAACATTTGTGAAAATTATATAATTAAAAATATATTTCATTTTTTATAGAAATAAGAAATTAATAAATATGTATGTTAATTATATTAAATTTTATTTAAAAATATCCATAATTTCTATTATTTTTATTGTAATAAAGTAAACTTATTTTAATTATTCTGTAAAATATATTAAATTTACAAAAATAATAATAATTAACAAAAATATGGTAACTTATGGTACTTAAGAAGAAATTTTCACTTTCATAAAATATATAACTCTTTTTTATAAAGTATGCAGCTCTTTTTTATTAAAAAATATTAATTTTTGAATTAATAAACACTTTTGGTAATAAAATAACATTAACACTTTGATAAAATATATATATATAACTGTAAAAATACAATTTATGTTTCATAAAGCAATATATATATATATAATATATATATAATATATGATATTTGTATCTTCTATTATTTTTTGTTGTAATGTGGTAAAATTGTTTTATAAAAATAGTTTAAATTTACAAAATAGTAATAATTTTAAAAATATAGCAACTTGTGATTATATAATTCTTTTACAATAAAGCATGCAATTTTTTTACCAAAAAAAAAAGAAAATAATATCAAATTTTATTTATATAATATCACTTTAGTTATAAATTATCACTAACACTTTGTGAAAATAATTAATTATTAAAAATAATTTTATTTTTATAAAAAAAATAAATTAATAAATATATTAATAATCACAAAAATATCAAAAAAAAATAATAAAAATATCAAAAAATTAAAAAATCAAAAATTGTTAATATCTTCATATTTCTTTCATAATTTAAAATAAATATTCTTAAATAAAACAAGTTAATTTATTGTGAAATACACTCATGAAAAATACAAATAATAATCTTATGATTTCATCGTTTTAATTAGAGACTAAAATTTCTAATCAGTCTGAAATTTTTATTTTGCTCATTCCATGACTATCAATTGTAGTGAAGTTAGTGTGAATTGCCTTCCAAACTAATTCACGAGGTAAATCTTTGTTGCAGAAAAAAAAAAAAAAAAAAAAAAAAAATCATTCGACTCTAAGTGAAAATGGATGAAATCACATATAGCTATTTGCACTTTTTTGTTTTATAAATACATATGCTAGGGACCACATTTTTAGACTTATTAAAAAGGGAAAAAAATGATAAGTTATATCCTAAAGTATTAATTTTCTATTATTAAAATTATATCAATTTAATTATTTAATTTTATGAATTATATCAATTCTATCTATTTTAGTTTAAGATCTAATATACTTTTGAAAAAATTACATTTAAATTTTTATAAAATAAATTTATTTATTAAACTTCTTTTACTTTTTTTTTAACAAAAAAAGTAAAAAATATATATATTTTTTTTTCAATGTTAATCTTACCCACTTTTAAAATAATTTTAAAATATTAGTTTTAAAATATTTTAATAACATTTTAACTTTTTTATATATTTTATACAAAATTCCCCACTTTGTTTTTGTATTTTCTTCTCAACTTTCAACCATATTATTTGAAAATTATATTTTAAAGATAAAACATCAAAAAAAAGTATGAAAAAGAAAAAAAAAGTATTAGAAATATTAAAAACATTGATTAAGAATATAAAGAAGATTTTATCTTTTTGGAAAAATTAAAAAAAAAAAAAAATTTTCATTGTTTTTGATAGTGACAGTTAATGTTAGAGTATATAATAATCGATTTATAAGTTATGTGTTTTTATATTGTGAGATTTCAAAAAAAAATTACTTTTTCAAAAAATAATTTTTATTATTGATCTTAATATTTCTAATTGTCTCTTTTATGTTCATATCACACTATTTTTGTGTTTAATCTTTATTAAAAAAAATTAAATAATATCATTGAAAGTTGAAAAATGAGTTTTACAAAAATTAAAATATGAAGCCTTTTATCTCTAAAATAATGTAAAAAAATTTTGAAGTTATTTTGAAAGTAGTAAAATTAATATTTGAAAGTATTCTTTCACATTTTTATTTTGTTAAAAAATAAGAGAAAAGAATTATTAAAAAGATCTTAAAGTAATTTTTAAAACACATTTAGATCCTTAAATTAAAAAGGATAAAATTGATATAATTTGAAAAATTGAATAGTTTAATTGATATAATTTTGAAAAATAGAATTTAGTCGAAAAATTGATTAAAAATTCAGGATAAAATTAATTATTTTCTATTAAAAATAAAAAATAATAATCACAAGGCAGATAAAATTAATTGAAACCAAATTTAATTTAAATTGTAAATGAAAAATAAGAAATAATGACGTGACTAATCACCTCCTGTTTGGGTGAGTCATAGTTTTCAAATTTGTAGGCACATTAATATCTATAGAAGTAACATAAACCTATTAATCTAGCCATGTGATGATTTTGATATTTCAAATAATTAAAAAAAGACAACATTTATATTAAAATTATATTATCTTATTGTGATCATGTAGTATATTAGCAATTACCACAACAATTAATTTATTTTAAATTCATTATCAATTAACCCTGATACTTTATTTATATAAGTTAATGCTTAATTTAATATTGATATAAATTTATTTAAATTTAATATATCTATAGCCTTTGAAAATTGAAATATTTTATCAAAATTTACATTTTCAATTTATAAATTAAATATTTTCATGACTTAATTTATTCAAAATATAATTTATAATATAATGTAAAATTTTTAAATATTTTTATTTCACTTATAAAATATTATTTAAATATTCTTAAAACATTAATAAATGTTAAGAAGTTTTAATAATTAAATAAATCAAAAAGAGAAATTGATGAAAAATATCACATTTAAAACACAGTTTATGTATGAGACGATTTATTTATTTATTATGATTAATGGCCATCTCGGACAGAGAGGCCAATGTAATGAGAAGTGGGGCTAATAGGAAGCGTGTGGGGAGCGCAGGGTTGCACGGGGGGCCACCGTGCGAGCACGAGGGGAAGTTATTTATCATGTGACGTGGAGCATGTGACGTGTTTAAACGTGGACGTTATTTATCATGCAATGGTTAAAAAAAAAAAAAACACCTAGCGCACTGATTATCCTAAAGAAAAATGGATAATATTTACTAATAATAATAAGAACAGTAACAACATCACGGGACATAAAATTATTTAAATTTTTTTTAAAATATATAAAAAGTAAAATAATAATAATTTTTTATACAGACCGTTACTATAGTTACCCGTAATAAGATTTAAGAAAAATATATAAGGAGACTTTTGCTTTTGCACTGTAGTATCAGATATGGTTCAATGTTCAATAGCAAAATTCCAAATTTAACAGAATCTATTATTTTAGCTTATTATTGGTCCACGTCATCCATTTTACCTAGTTTGTTCCCATGGCAGACACATCTTCATCGGTCTCTCAACCTAATTTTTGACAATTGCACACTTTCTTTGAATTGTCATCTTCTAAAACTAAAATACTTCTTTCAACATTTGAAATTAAATTATAATAATATTATGATTAAATATGTATATTTCTATTGATTTCTTTATATATATACACACACGATGCTCTATTATAAATGCACCAATACAATATTTTTTAGCTTTTCTTTTTCTTGATAAATGGAATGGAGTGTACCAAATTTGCGTGGTATTTTAATTAAATTTAGAGTAAATATTAGTCCATAGCTTCGTTGACCAATTTTATATTATTTGTGGTTTTGCTCTCTCTTTTTTTTCACATTCATTTTTGCTCTTTTCACTTTTGCACTCAAAATAGTTCACCTTTTTATTTTATATTTTTGGTATTTTTCACCTTTTTTTCATTTTTTTATTTTTTTACCTATTTATTATTTTTAAAAGTATATTTAATTTAAATTGATTGTATGTATTTATTTCATTTGTATATTTTAAATAATTTAATTTTACATTCTAAATAATAATTTTTTTAATTTTAAAACTTACTATTATTTAAAATATAAAAATTAAATTAAAAATTACTCATAGTTTTCAATAATTATTTTTTTCATAATTATTTAAAATTTAAAAATTAAACTAATTAAAGTAAAAATTACCCACAGTATTCAATAATTATTTTTTCAATAAAAATAACAAAAAATAATGAAATATATCAAATAAATTTTTATTTATATTTTTGATATTAATAAAAGTAAAATTATATTTATGATCTTAATTTTATTATTAATAATGAAAAAACTACAAAAATAACTAATATCAACAACTGTAATTTTTTGTTCCTTTTGTTGATTTTAATTGTTTCAATTATTGTTTTTATTTTTTTTGTTGATTTTTGTTAAAAATAAAAAAATAAAAAAAATAAAAATTATCAAATATGTCAAAAAATTAGTATTTTTATCATCAATACTAATAAAAATAAAAATTTTATTTGTGGCCTTAATTTTATTATTAATAATGAAAGAATAATTTAAAAACAATAAAAAAAATCAACAACTGTAAATTAAGAACAATCAATAACTGTAAAATTTTGTTGATTTTTGCTATTTTTATTGTTTCATATGTTGTTTTTATTTTTTTTGTTGTTTGGTTTTTTGATTTTTGTTGATTTTTTTATTTTTTCAAATTTTTTTTGTTGATATTATAAATACATTATAAGAATTGTAAACTTATTACATATTAATAATCAATAAGTATCAAATAATTTTTTAAAAAAAAGTTGTTAGACATTTTATGTAATACCCTATATTTTTATTTAAATAAAGTAATTTTCAAACTTTGTTATTAATAATCACTTTTGAATTATATTATACAAATGTTAATATTATTTTGAGGGTTATTAATTTATGAAATGATTATATGTAAGTATTATTTATTTATTGTCTAAAATTTCATTTATTATTATTTTTTTTTTTTAAACTACATTAACTTTGTGGTTATTTATGTGTTACTATGTACATGAATATATATATATATATATATATATTATATATATATATATATATATATAAGTATACGTGTAGAAAGGACCAAAAGAACAAAACAAAAAAAAAAAAAAAGAAAGAAACGAAAACAGAAATAGAAAGAAAGAAAGAAAAGCATTTCTGTCGACCCAACCTCATGCAACCTCCCATCTCCGCCGCCCCTTACTGTGTCATTCTTTCTTTTCACTGCGCCATTTCTCCTTCTCCACCACCAAACTCCATCGCTGCTGTGAGAGGGAGCTTCCAGGTGGTGCTGCTGCAGCTGCTTCTCTTCTTCTTCCTTCGGCCAACTTCAATCCGAGCTGATCCGGTGCCACCAAAGCTTCCCCAGCTTCCCTCATCTTCTCTAGCGTCTATCCAAGCTGGAAACCACCGCTGCAACTCACCTCCAGTGTCGGAATTGGAGATTGAATGTGAGTTGCTCTAGGTTGTTCTTAGGTCGTTTTTAGGTTATTTTCTAGTTGTTGAATGGGATTAGGTGTTGATTTTAGGTTGTTCTTAGTTAAATGTTGAGTTATGCCCTTTATTTGTTCAAATTCGAATTTTTAAGTATTTTTCTGAATTTTTCCTTAATTTACAGAATTTTGTATAATTTTATTTAATTTTTATTTGAATTTATTGGATTTTTCTTTGGTTTAATTAGTGAAATTAGAGTAATTAAGATTATGTATTTGTAATGTTTGGGTTGTTATTTAAGGTTTTAGGAATTTTGGTGCTAATTATAAGTTTTTGTAAATTTAGGGTATTTAATTAATATTTGTATTAATTTCAAAAATTATTTGTAAAAATTATAAAATTTTAATAATTGAGGTTATTATTAAATATTATTAATTTTAGAACCCAAATTATAATTTTTGTGGTTTTTAACTATTTTTATAAATATTTTTGAGTTTATGTCAAATGTGAATAGTAGGTTGAATTATATATTTATTTATTTTTAAAAGAAATTATTAGTTGATTTTATGTCTTAATTATATTAAGAAGTTTAATTTTGAGAAAATAATTTTAGATGATTAAATAATTTAAGGAATTTTTTTGTACTAATAATACATTATGTAAATTATGTATTTAGGGGTAAAAACGTAATTTTATGCTAATTATAGTTAAATATATATTTTAGTTAGTTTTATCATTATTTAAGAGGTTTAGATAATTTTTATAAATTAATTGATATTTTTAATTAAGTAGTGTTAATTTTGAGTATTAATTCCAAATATTATATATATATTTATAATACATTATTTTGGTAATAAAAGTTGAGTATAATGGTTTTAATTTAGGCTTTAATTATATTTTGATAATGAATGCAAATGGAGTTGTTTAATTTTTAATTGAGATTTTATATTTTTAGTATATATGTATGTGTAATATGTATTTTGGAAATAAATGATAACATTTCTTAATGTTATTTTGAGTTGTGATCTCGGTCGAGGCTAAGTGTGGTTTTGGGAGCCCAACTCAAGTGTGTATGTCTGTGGTTATTAGAAGTGCATTTTCTATGCAGGTTTGGCTCTACCTTTGTTAGAGAGATGTCCGTTTTACAGAGGAGACTCTACCGAAATTTCGATAGATTTTCTCATAAAGCGTGATATTCATTATGAATTTCTACCGTTAATTAGGCTTTTTCCTGTCTATTGTGTCTTGTCCGGTCTTCCTCGAGTCAGCCTATCATTTTACCATTTTGTTGATTTATGATTTCAATTCCATAGTCATGTTTTAAAAATCAATTTATTATTTTTTTCTAGAGCATATCGGAGCAGAAGCCGTGAGACCGAGGCAAACGCGTGGTCATCAGCCTTCGCATTCATCTTGTAAGTCGATAGAATGATCTGTGTGTATGTTTTAATTAACGAATGCGTGCGCTCATATTTTTAATATTGATTATATGATTTATTTAATTTAATGCTATTATTTAAGGTTTAAAACACATTTTATTTATTTAAAATCGATTTTGAGAAATTTTGGTAGAACGGGCTACCTGGTGGGCTTCACCAGGACTATGTGCACATGGTAAAGATTGAGAGATGAATCCGAAATAAATATGATTGGTGAATGTTAAACTGGGACGGGTGCTTCGGTGGAAGCCTATGCTCTTGGGGACCGCCAGTGATTGTAAGGTTAATAATGGACTGGGATGGGTGCCTCGATCGATGCCTTTACTCTCAGGGACCGTTAGTACAATATATTTGGATTAAGTGAACGACTGCGATTTAGTGCCTCGGTTGATGCCTTTGCTCTTGGGGACCGGCAGTCTAATTGGAATAAGTGGGCCCGGTTGGCCATTTAGATTCTTGAGTTTAGGGTTCTACCGAGATTTTTCAAAAGCTATACCTTTACATTATAAATTATTTTCACTATAATTATATAGTTTTCAAAAAGGTTTTCAAACCGTACAGCTCTTTTATTGACTTACTCAGTGAGGTTTGATTCCCCTCAATTTATTTTTTTCAAAAGCTTGGGAGTTCAACCTCAGACTACCTCCACGCCGGATTTTTTCATCCCCGACTATTTTATATAGGTCATTGTAAGCTGTACTGTTGTATTGTTCTAGGATGCTACAGTAGTATATGTACTAAGAATTGTATGGTTTAAGTGTATTTGTGTAATTTATTTATACGAACCACGCTTATGTATAAAGATTTAAGTTTGATTTATAATATGTGACGTTGAAGCACATTTTATTAAGCACTTGAATTTGTTTATTTTTAAGAAAAATCAGTTTGATAATATGTTCTGTTATAAGTTAAAGTATAAAAATGGAAGGTTTTATTTTTTCTTTCTTTTAGGCTTACTACGGGTTTTGAGGGCCTTATGCCTATCCATTCCCTAGTGTCGGTCATGTGCCCTCAGGTTCGGGTCGTGACATTTTAATAAATAAATTAAAGTAAAAAATAAAATAAAATTCTTATTCTTTAAGAATATAAAAGGAGAAAATATTGTTTATTTATTGTTGATACAATAATTGAAGATATTTATTGCTTGATTTAACAACAATTGAAAATGTTTAGTTCATAATTATTCATTTGAAAAAAAAAATCTTTTAGAGAAAAAATATTAAGAAAACAAACGTTGAAAATAAAATGAATATAGTACCTTAAAAATAAAAATTAAAAAAATGTTGAGCAAAAAAATTAAGAAAAACGATGAAGACATTAAAAAAATATTGAGAAAAAAAAGGATAAAAATAGTACCATAAAAATAGAAAAAAATATTTAGCAAAAAAAAGGTTGAGAAAAAAATGAAATAGTAGAAAAAAATATTTAAAAAAATATTGAGCAAACAAATTTTGAGAAAAAAAAATGAAAACAGTAAAAAAATATTGAGAAAAAATAGATGAAAACAATATAAAGTAAAAAAAAATATTAAAAAAAATAAAATGTTGAAAAAAAGTATAAAATAAAAAAAAAGTTGAAAAAATCAGGAAAAAGGAAAAAAATGTTTTAAAAAAAATCTAAAAATAAGAGTGGCAATAGGAGTGGTTTATATTTAAAAGAAAAAAGTTATGAAAATTAGTCATGAAAGATTTTAAAGTCAATGATATTTTTAAAAATTTTGTTTGATATATTTATATAAAGAACCCTTAAATTACTTGATTGTGATTTTATGACTTTTAATTAAAACGTTGAATAATCTTAAATAGGATTAGAGAAACTTATACCCATTTATGAAAGAATTTGAAAATTTTATGTAAATTCAGTGATATAATTCCAATTCAACTATTAAATTATGAATCATTTTAAAATTTTATTATAAAATTAAATAATTTTTATAATTTTATTTATCATTATTTTTTATTATAAAAATTTTATTAAAATTTTTATAATACAATCTAATATATCATACAATTATTACATTTTTATGAAAAATTTATATAAATAATAAATATCATAAAATTTATATAAATTACACCATAGCTATTAAAAAAGTATATTATATTACAATTTTGATTATTGAAGATGAATTTAAATTTTTTTCAAAATAAATTGCACTACAATATTTTAAAATGTTATTTACTAATTTAGTATTTATTTTTGTGATTTAACATAATTTGATTGATGACTGAAATTTTTTTATTTGAAATAATTAAAATGACATTGTTTTAGATTACATGTTAAATTAGTAAGTCCGATATTAATAAATTAAACATAATTATTGTTAAAATCTTTATAATATAATGTTAATCTTTATAATACATATGTATATATAATTTTAATTCTATTAAATTATAGTTTCTAGTTTTGGTTTTTCAATTTGATACAATGTAGAGCGATATGGTTCGGAGAATTCAACCCATTCCAATAAAAATTTTCAAAACAGTTTGGCTCAGAAAAAATTAAATGGCCAATGAAGATATGTGATTCTGAAAATTTTGAGGTTGGTTATTCGAGAAAATTCAGATTTTTCAAAACTCATGTTCAACTCTAATTTTACTGTTGGACCTTTGCTCTTATGCAGCCAATTGATGTGTCAACAATGAGAGTTTTATAAAGTTATGGAAAGGAAATATAATAAAGGTGAGAAAATGTAATAGAATTAGATCGAATATAAGACTGATTGACATATAATTTATGAGTTAACTAATGCATTATAATAATATGTTTAAAATTCTAACCTCCTTTTTTTTCTATTTTTTTTTTCTAGCTATTTATCTTTTTTAAGTAAGAAGTCAAAAATCACTCATCTATACATTGTTTTATCAATTTATTTTTTAAATAAGTATTATTTCACATAGATTTGAGTTTTTTTTTTTTTTTATGATTTTGTTATTTTATTGCGGTATTTGATTTTTTATTGTCTTGTTATGACGTTTTATTTTTCGTCACTTTATTGCAACTTTTTATTTGTGTGTGGACAATTTATATGAGTAAAGTATATTCAATCAAATAAAGATAACAAATCAAATTATGATTATTAATATGTTACAAAACTAAAGTTATAAGTATTTTAGTCACTATAGTATTATCAAATTTGTATACTTTGAAACGGTTTTGTCACGACCCGAACCCGAGGGCATGTGACCGGCACTAGGGAATGGGTAGGCATAAGGCCCCCGAAACCCGTAGTAAGCCTAAAGGAAAAGAAAATAAAACCATTCATATTTTAAACTTTAATTAATAACAGAATATATTATCAAACTGATTTTTCTCAAAATACACAAATTCAACTGCTTAATAAAAATGTGTTTCAACATCTCATATTATAAATTGAATTTAAATCTTATACATAAGCGTAGTTTACACAAATAAATTACACAATTATATTTAAACCATACAAATCCTTAGTACATATACTACTGCAGCAACCTAGATTAACACACAGTACAGCTTACAATGACTTACATAAAATGGCCGGTGAAGAAGAAACCCGGCGTAGAGGTAGTTTGAGGTCGAACTCCCAAGCTCCTGAAAAAAAATAAATTGAGGGGAATCAGATCTCACTGAGTAAGCCAATAAAAAGAGTTGTACGGTTTGAAAACCTTTGAAAACTATATATGTTTATAATGAAAATAATTTCTAATGTATAAATATAGTTTTTGAAAAATCTCGGTGGAACCCTAAATCCAAAATCTAAATGGCCATCCGGGCCCACTTATTCTAACTAGACTACCAGTCCCCGAGAGCAAAGGCATCAACCGAGGCACCAAGTCGTAGTCATTCACTTAATCCAAATATATGGCACTGGCGGTCCCTGAAAGCAAAGGCATCGACCGAGGCACCCATCCCAGTCCATTAATAGCCTTACAATCACTAGCGGTCCCCGAGAGCAAAGGCTTCCACCGAGACACCCGTCCCAGTTTAACATTCACCAATCATATATACATCGGATCCATCTCTTAATCTCTACCATGTGCACATAGTCCTGGTGAAGCCCACTAGGTAGCCCGTTCTACCAAAATTTCTCAAATCAATTTTAAATAAATAAAATGCATTTAAATCTTAAATAATAGCATTAAATTACATAAATCATATAATCAATGTAATAAAATACGAGTGCATGCATTCTTTACATAAACACATGCACAGATCGTTCTATTGACTTACAGGATGAATGCGAAGGCTGACGACCACGTGTCTACCTCGGTCTCACAGCTTCTGCTCCGAAATGCTTTAAAAGAAAATAATAATCGATTTTTAAAACATGACTAAGGAATCGAAATTAGAAATCAACAAAATAATGAAATTCCAGACTGACTCGAGGAAAACCGAACAAGACTCGACATACAGGATTTAACCTAACTAACGATAGAAATTTTACGAGTATCACGTTTTACGAGAAAATCTATCGAAATTTCGACAGAGTCTCCTCTGTAAAACGGACATCTCTCTACTAAAGGTGGAGCCAGACCTGCATAGAAAATGCACTTCTAATAATCATAAATACCCACACTTGAGTCGGGCTTCCAAAACTACAATTTGTCCCGATTGAGATCACAACTCAATAAAATAGCAACAATTACTAACATTTATTTCTAAAATACATATTTCCCGTACACGTATACTAAAAATAAATAAAATTATATAAAATCTCAATTATTCAAAATTAAAAAATTAAATTTGCATTCCATCATCAAAATATAAATATAATTATAACCCAAATTAAAACCATTGTAATGTGTGTGTGTGTATATATGTATATATATATATATATATATATAATTTGAAATTTAATATTTAAAATTTACACTACTTAAGTAAAAATATCAATTAATTTATAAAAATTGTCTAAACCCTTTAAATATTAATAAAACTAATTAAAATATATATTTTATCATATTTAGTGTAAAATTACATTTTTACCCCCCTAAAATACATAATTTACACAATGTGCTATTTATACTTAAATAATTCCTTAAAATTATCTAATCATCTAAAACTTATTTTTCTCAAAATAAATCCTCCTAATATAATTAAAACATTTAATCAACCAAAAATTTACTCCAAAAATATTATTTAACCTAAAAATCAAATTTGGCATAAACTCAAAAATATTTATAAAAATAGTATAAAAATCACAAAAATTATAGTTTGAGTTCTAAAATTAACAACATTTAATAATAACCTCAATTATTAAAATTTTATAATTTTTAACCATAATTTTTGAAATTAGCATAATTACCCATTAAATACCTAAAATTTACATAAACCTCTAATTAACACAAAAAAAATTCTAAAACCTTACATAAAATTAATATACTAAAACAATTAACTATAATCACTTTAATTATACTAACTAAACCAAATAAAACCCAATAAATCAACTAAAAAAAATTAAAATAACTAAATAAAAATTATGCAAAAATTTTGTAATTTAAGAAAATTTAGGAAAAATATTTAAAAATCCAAATTGAAGCAATTTATGGGTATAATCCAACATATACTCAAAAACAACCTAAAATCAACATTCAAAATCGAGCAGCAACCAGAAAACAACCTGTCAACAACCTAAGAACAACTCTGTGCAACTCACTTTCAACCTTCAATTCCGGCGCCAAAGGTAAGTTGCAGCGGCGGCTCTTGGCTTGGACGGACACCTAAGACGATGAGGGAAATTGGGGAAGCTTGGGTGGTGCTGGATCAGCTTGGATCAAAGCTGACAGAGGTAAAAGAAGAGAAGCAGCGACATCAGCACCTCCTAGAGCTTCCTCTCGCGGCGGTAATGGCGATTCTGATGGTGGTTGGACGGACAGCACAGTGAAGGAGGAGGGAGAGATGGTGAGGAATAGAGAGGGAAGCTTGCAGGGGGTTTGGGTCGGGAAGCTTCTGTGTGTTTTGTTTGTTTGTTTTTTTGTTTGTTTTTTTTGTTTTTTTTGCTCTGTTTCTTTGCTTTCTTTCTTTCTTTTTCTTTGGTTTTGATTTTTTTTTGTCTTCTTTTGTTTTGTTTATTCCGTTTGGTCCACTTACTACACATAAAACCATATATATATATATATATATATATAGTTATTCATGTATGTGTATAGATAAATATTGATACATATATATTGTCACGACCCAAAACAGGGCCATGACCGGCGCTAGGAAACGGGAATACTTTCGAATCTGGAACCCGTAGTAAGCCTAAAAATAAAATAAACATGCAATAATAATAATAAAAATATCAAATGCAGTGGAAATGAAAATCATAAATATCACAATGTTATTTTCATCAACTGGATTTAAATCAAATCTCATCTCATATATATAAATCTTTTAATACAAATCCATTTTTAAATATAATACAATATCTCACATAAATATAATACATAAAATTCCATAAATTAATTTACAACTACTGCAGTGTCTAGATTATAAAAATAAGACTCAAGTAAGCAGTTTACACAAGAAAGCCGGGGCGGAAGAAATCCAGCGTATCAGCCTGCTATTGAGGTCTAAAGATGTTGACTCTCCTGAAAATTGTCAACGGAGGGGAGTCAGACCTCACTGAGTGAATTACTATGATATATATACATACACACTAAATGACAATGCATAAAGTCAACAATATATATATAATATGTATGTATACAAGCAAATACACACAGATGCAATAAAATCATTTTATATATATTTTACTGGAAATCATCGTTTATGAAGGATCACATAGAACCCTAGAATATCGCAACCTCATAAATAGTGTTAGACAACACTCTAGCCACACAGGCTCACTTAATCCAAATATATCCACTTAATCCATTTAGATAGTAGATTGGCCCCGAGACACTAAGTCAACCGAGCTCCAGCAGTCTGACTGCCATTATGATTGGCCCCGAGAAACTTGGTCAACCAAGCTCCAGCAATCATACCCAAAACACATCTCACACATCAGATCATCAAATTCAATCAATATCCACAAATAGGTTAGTAATATAGCCTAAATACTATAGGCGTACCGGTACGTACTCGGTCCTAGTGCTGTCCACTAGGTAGCACGTTCTATCGATATCCTTCATTAATGAATATAAAACATTCATTCACAAATAAATGATGCATGAAATTAAATAAAATAACAACATAAACGATATATATATTAGAAATATACCAAAAGTAAACCAGGTATATTTCGAGTATATATACGTCAAATGAATCCAATTAAATCATAAATTAAGCTCGAAATATATTTAAAAATATTTTAAATATATTTTATTAACAAAACATATATACAATTTATTATATACCAAAAATAACCCAAAATAAACTAAATATAAACTTAAGAAATAATCAAATCATTTATGCATATTTAATTAAAATAAAACATGCATTTCTAAATCATGCATCCTAAGCATATATATATATATATATATATATATATAATAGTAACTCACAAATTAGTGCGCTCCACGAGATGGATCCGACGGGCCTAGTCCATTAGCCCTCGGTCTCGGCGCAACTAAACAAACAATAAATAACCGACATTAGAATAAACCTAACAAAAATCCTAGAATTCGATCTAGAGTATTAAACACAAAAACAGAATTAGGGTTCGACTGGGCATCACGTTTTACGAGAATTCTATCGAAAATTCGATAGAACCTCCCCTGTAAAATGGAAATCTCTCTACTCAAAAGAGTAGAGCCGACCTTGCAAGGAAATACACTTCGAAGAACTACACAGAGCACAATCAAAATCCCACGGTCGGACTCCAAACTACAGTCCACCGACCGGGGTCCACAATCATAGAACAATTCTAATAATACCAAAAATATCCTTATAACATAGAAATACATTTTATAGGTAGAAATTACATGATTAACCTTTAAACATAGTAAAAACCGATAAAAACTCATTTTATTAGTAAAACCGTATATTATATATATAATTGAAAATAATTCACGAAAAATAGTTTTAATTAGTTAAAAATACCAAATAATTTGTAGAAATCATTTTTATACCTTAAATAACTATTAAAATCAATTAAATTACATTTTTAGTCAATTTAGGGTAAAATTACCAAAATACCCCTATATATATAAATATACTAAAATTACTTCAAAAATTCACCAAAAATTATACAATTATCAAAAATTAATTTTATCATCATATTTATCAATAATATTAATAATTAAACTCAATTTACCAATTAATTTCAAATAAAAACATAATTAACCGTAATTTCCCAAATTACATAAACTTCAATAATTAAAAATAAATACATAGAAATTCATAAAAATTCCAAATAAATTCCTATAATTCATTTCAATACCTAATTTAACCATAAAACACAATTTAATAATTTAAATAATTAATTTCCGAAAATTAGAAAATAATATTAAAATATTCAAAAATACCCAAAAATCCAAAAAAACTCCAAAAATTCCAAAAAAATTCATAAATATAGATTAAGCTACTAGAATCAACATTTGTGAAGGGAGTTTTTATGAATCAATCAATTCAAAGCTCAAAAAAATCAAAAATCCTAATATGGCCGAATTGGAAAATTCGAAACCTAAGCAAATCAAGACCATTTAAGCTCAAACCAAAGCTATAATCACACTCACCGGAGCTCAAGGAGAAGAAAGAGACTGGCGGTGTCAAAAATGGTGGCCGGAATCGTCGTGATCGACGGTGAAGAGGAATTCGGCTTCTCCGGCCAAAATCCACTTCCAGACGCCGGAAACGGCTACTACAGGTGGCGGAAGAGGCTGAGGAAGGTGGTGGCACACCGGACGGCACACCAACGGCAAGAAATTGGGACGGCAGTGACCGGAACGGCGATGGGAGCAAATCGGGGAAGAAGGAGGCGCTCGGGGGCAAATGTGTAATTTTCCAAAAAACTTGATTTTTGACATATAATGTTTATATATATATACTTTATACTATATAATAAAATAATATTAAATTACACACATTAAATATACACCACACACATATAATTTAATATTTTAAAATTTAATAATAAATAAAAATAATTAAATAACAATAAAATTAATAAATAAATAATAAAATATTAGGGTAATATATTAAACCCTAATTAAATAAATATATACACACATAGGCTTTATTTAGTAATTTAAAAATACGTATGAGTTTATGCAAGTCCGAAAATATATTTAAAATAATTAATAATAAATTATTTACGTGAAAATTTCCCCGAAAATGAAAGTCCTGGGAAAATTTACGTAAAGCACTGTAAATAAGACACAATAATTAAAATAGGTTTTAAATACATACCAACTTGTAAAAATATCATAATATATACAAAAATTATTAACACTGCATATCCCGGTACATTGTAAAAATATTTAAAAACACGAGATATTACATATATATACATACATATACTACATATACATACATACATACACAAATTATTTTTAATATACACATCTAAAATAATATTTAACCCTAAATATAATATAAACAAAAATAAAATATAATATGGTGAAAAAAGTAATTATTACTAATACGATTTGATAAAAAATACCCCTTTTTATTTAAGTAAATATATATAGCGTATTACAGTTTATTATGCTATTAATTTAAATGTTTCATCCTTCGATTTTTAGAAAATATTTCTATCGATATATTATTAGTTTGAATCAATAATTTTTTTTTCAAAAAATAAACATAATGATATTATTTAATATCATGTGTAATAAAAATTTTATTATAAAAGTACTAATTTATAGCATTACTTTTTCTAATTTTTAGTTTAGTGATTATGAATAATTTTTAACATTCATTAAGTTTTTAAAATTTTTATAGCAAACTTCTAAACAAATTTAAATTTTTAGTTTAATTTATGTTAGATTTTGTAATTTTTATTCTCAACTCTTGTGTATACGTAGATATAAATTTATGGATATGATATGTATAGTAAAATATTATTAAATTAATAATTTTAGAAAAAAAAGTTGCCAATTAAATGTTAATTAATCAATCAATTATTAATTTATAGAATACAAATATACGTCACATGTATAATATCTCTGTTTCATTTTGTTTTTATTAAATAATATCTATAATTATATTTATTAATTAGAAGTATCTTCTACATTATTTAACGTGTTATATTACTTTATTTTATACATATTTAATCAAGTAAAAATGCTATTTTAATAAATAACATTTGACTTATACTTAAAAAATATAATAAATTTTTTAAAAATTATTAATTAATATATTAGATGGATCTTGAAGAATTCGTTATTGTATTTTGACTTGATAACTTTAGTGAATTATTAATTCAATATGTTGGAATAGGTTAAAATTATTATTTAAAAATCATTGAATAATATTTTACAAAAAAGTTTACTGTATAATAATAAACTACATTTACTTTATGTACTATATATAAAATTTGTTTAAATATTTGTATGCGACTTTTTTTAATCTAAATATAAAAAAAAATTATTTTACATGACATATATTTATTAATAGTAATTTATTATTCAATATTGCAATGTAATATTTACAATATATGTCCATCAACTAATGGTTTGGATATATATGGTGTTGGAAAAAGATTTGCTTAGGACTGATAATATTTAGGTTATTTTATCTATCATAAATTTTAGTCACTTTATTAATTGATTTTTTTTAATTATGGTAAATTGATACATAAATTTTTTAATATGTTACAAATGTATCCACAATTTAAATATTATGTGTCTATATTGACATGATATATGTATGTGTATATTATTTACTAAAATGAAAAGTAAAACAACAAATTAATAATTTTTTTATCCTTAACTTTCGACTTTTTTTTTTTAAATACATCCTTACTTTTATAGATTTATCCCCAAAATTTTACAACAATTTAACTTATTACTTTTATAAATTATTTTTATTTTGATTTAATTTGAAAATTACTAAAAAACTTTTACAAGTTAAATTTTAAAAATTTAAAATAAAAATGAATAATAATTCATAATTTTGACAATTGGTATCATTAATGACAATAGGTGAAATTAATCCATATATAATTTTAAAATATTTATGATTCAACTAATTTATTTATAATTACAGGACAATAACAATAATTTTAATTTTTTACCTTAAAAATAATTTAAAAAATATAGTACTTTATTCTATTAACTTCATTAATTATTTCAATATAACTTCACTAATTATTACAATTTTATCTGATTTTAAAATTATATTTAGAGAACAATATGATATTTTTTTTATGTGATGGTATGCATATTTTTATAAAAATTTATTATTCAAATATTCATAAAAATATATTTAAAATTAAAAATAGAAAAATTATCTAAAAAATTAAAAATATATTTATAAAAAATAAAAGTTAAGAATATAAAAATTATTAATTTTTTCTTCCAATTTTCACACTAACAAATAATTTACACATATATTTTATGTTAGCATGGGCACACATTTATTTTGACCTTAAATAGTTTTGTAACATATCAAAAAGTTTATATATTAATTTTTCATAATTTTAAAAATAAAATAAATTGGTAAAAGTAATTAAAATTTATTGTATAATTATGTGATAACCCTAATTTTTAATACAATTTGTTTCGATGACACAAACTATACAAAGTTAAAACAATTTGTGGTTTACATAGATGGGTCAACCTATGAACATTCTAAAAATTGTAGCTTGAATTTATCTAACCTATTTAAATTACAATCATATTTAATTAAATAATATAATATGTTAACATGCAATACATGGCAAACAAATATGTATTCTTAACTACAAAATAATTTGATATATATTTATATATTTCAAAATAAAATGTATATTCCATACATATTTAAATAATATTAAAATATAAGAGTATACACCTAAATTTGTTTTAAACAATTATGAATAAAATATGAAATATAATGTATATACGTACAAACTAACTTAAAAATCATATATAACTTTTTATATATAATAAAATATAATTATAGAAAATATTTGTATATAATATTTAAGTTAAAAAATCATGAATATACTTTTTTTATTTGTAGAATTTTTATTTATTTTATAGTAACAATTTATAAAAATATTACACATTATGTTTAAATATTAATAAGTTTAAATTTGTTATGATATGTCTAAATATATTTAAATTTGTATAAATTTAAACGGACTAAACGAATCATTTCGTGTAATTTATTTTATAAATATATTTAAATTTAAATTTAAAATTTTAATATAATTAATTTAGAATTATAAATATATTTGAATTGATCACTAATCTTATCTGCAAACACACGCATTCTTAGCTCTTAATTTTTTGTTTTTGAAACAAACATAGGATTATCATTAATTAAGCAACATTACATTTTTTAAGATTTCTTCACTTTGAAAGATAAGTTTTCAAAGTATTTTGGATAAGCTCAATACATTAAGCTAGCCCAACCCATATTTTCCTCAACTATAGGGAAACCCTAATTGGTTGAAGGAAACTCAAGTTTTATCTTCTAGAGACATCGACAATAGTAGTAGGAAGCCGAAGATCAACAGCAATCCAGATGTGCTTTTACTAAAAAGTCCTTAGACTAGTCATAAGGACTAAGTCTAGATTGAAAAGCAACACCTTCAAGCATCAGAGACAACATCGAACCCAATTGATTGGGCTTTCAAACGTGATATGGAACCTCCACAGTTAAGCTTGAGAACCCTTTAGATATACGGACCCACAAAACATTAACATGAAAATCCCAAGAACCAATTCGGCACAACCCTCTAAGAATAGGTTAGATTTCATATTACTTAGACAATGATCAAAGAATTAGAATAAAGAAAACTTATTTCTAAACTCCAATTTCAAAACACTCCACAAGAAAGGTGATCAACCTACTTGAATGTTCCTATAAGCATGTATTCTACTTAAGAACACAAAAAATAAAGAAAATAGCCTTAGGTTTTAATAAAAATATCAAATCTGAATTGTCATTGGTTTTACATATTATTGGCCTTTATATAGACAAGTAAATAACCTAATCCTTGAAGGAAAGAGTTTCTTTACTTATTCCTAAAGATAACTATAAAGGAAAATCCATAACTAAATAGGATTCTTTCAAAATATGACAACTAAGACTCCTATAAAGAAAAAGACTCTTACAAAGGAAAATCCTTAATTAAGAAGAATTCCCTTAACAACATGACAACTAACGACAACTAAGCTAAATTTGACCAAATCTCTAACATGTGTAAATTGGACCAAGCCCACACAAAAGTGGCCCATTACATACTTAATTAAGCCCATTAGTAACTTGGACTTTTATTAAGTTGTATTGGACTTTATCTCCTTTATATCCAAAGCTTTGATGTCCATGTAAACCTTTAATAGCCGAATTCACCAAGCCTTGTAGATGATGGATTAAGGCTTTTTGAAGCTTCTTAGATTGAGAACTTGTTATGGGCCCTTGAGGCATGCTAATCGGATTAAACACTTCATGAATTTGATCCTTGCCATCCTCATCATGCTTATCTTCATGGTATGTAAATTGAACCATAACATTCCCCCACTCTTCAAAAGGATTCGTCCTCGAATCAAAAGCATCATCTGCATCAAAAGGACTTAAATCAGCCACATTAAATTAAGCACTAACATTATACTCACCGGGCAGATCCACTTTATATACATTGTTATTAATCCTTTCAAGTATTTGAAAAGGACCATCGCCTCTTTGGTTTAACTTAGATTTCCTTTGAAGAGGAAATCTTTCCTTACAAAAGTGCACCCAAACTTAATCTCTAGGCTGAAAGATCATTAGCTTTCTTCCTTTGTTCACACGTGAAGCTACTTTAGCATTGTTTTTTTCAATTCGCTCTTTAACTTGCTTATGTAACTTCTTTATTAAATCTGCTTTAGAGTTAGCAGTAACACTCATAAATTTATTAGGTGGCAATGTCAATAAATCAATAGGAGTAAGGGGATTAAAACCATAAACAATTTTAAATGGAGAACAATGAGTGGTACTATAAATAGCCCTATTGTAAGCAAACTCCATAAAAGGTAAACAATCTTCCTATGTCCTAATGTTCTTGTTTATAATTGCCTTAAGCAAAGTTCTATTCACCACTTCGGTTTGCCCATTAGTTTGAGGGTGATAAGTAGTTGAAAATAATAGCTTAGTTCCTAACTTTCCCCATAACACTCGCTAAAAATGACTTAAAAACTTAACATCTTTATCATTAACAATACTCTTAGGTATGCCATGTAAATGCACAACTTCTTTGAAAAACAAATTAGCAATCAACTTAGCATCATCAGTTTTATGACATGGTGTAAAATGAGCCATTTTACTAAATCTATCAACCACAACAAAGATGTTATCATGACCTTTCCTAGTTCTAAGCAACCTAAATACAAAATCCATAGACAAATCATTCCAAGGTTCACTAGGAACAAGTAATGGTGTGTATAACCCATGTGGTTTCAACCTAGACTTAGCCTCTCTATATGTAATGCAATGCTCACAAACTTTATACACATCATGTTTCATACTTGGCCAAACAAAGTGTTCAACTAGCATATCATAAGTCTTATTTACCCTAAAATGCCCTATTAAGCCGCCTTTATGTGCCTCTTTAACCAACAATTCTCTCATAGAACATTTAGGAATGCACAATCTATTTCTTTTAAATAAGAAACCATCAAACAAATAGAAGTCACCAGCAACAACCCCATTATCACAAGAAACATATACATCACCGAAATCATCATCATGTAGATACAACTCCTTAATAAACTCAAAACCTAATAATTTAGCACTAAGTGAGTTAAGTAAAGTGTACCTTCTAGACAATGCATCAACAACCACATTCTATTTACCTTGCTTGTACTTAATCACACATGGGAATGTTTCTATGAATTCCACCCATTTTGCATGCCTACAATTCAACTTATCTTGACCCTTCAAATGCTTTAAACTTCTATGGTCAGTGTGTATCACAAACTCCCTAGGCCACAAATAATATTGCCATGTTTGTAAAGCTCAAACCAAAGCATATAATTCCTTGTCAGATGTTGGATACTTCAAGGCTGCCCCACTTAACTTTTCACTAAAATACATTAGTGGTCTTTGATCCTGCATCAAAATAGCTCTAATTCCTATACCACTAGCATCACATTCAATCTCAAAAGTCTTTTCAAAGTTAGGTAAAGCAAGCAAAAGTGCATTATATAATTTATCCTTAAGTTCATTAAATGCATGTTCTTGTGCATCATCCCAAATAAATCCAACATTCTTTTTAACTAACTCTTTCAAAGGTGCGGCTATAGTGCTAAAATCCTTAATGAATCGCCTATAAAAACCCGCAAGCCCATGAAAGCTCCTCACCTCACTAGCATTCTTAAGTTTCAGCCACTCTTTAATAGTCCTAACCTTCTCCTCATCAACCTCTATGCCTTGACTAGATATAATAAAACCAAGAAAATTAACCTTATTCATGCAAAAACTACACTTTTTAAAGTTTGCATACAACTTTTCTTGTCTAAGTGTTTTTAGTACAATTCACACATGCATAACATGATCATCTAAACACTTAAAGTAAATCATAATATCATCAAAGTAAACAACAACAAATTTACCCCAGTAATTTCGCAACACATGGTTCATCAATCGCATGAATGTGCTAGGTGCATTAGTAAGACCAAAGGGCATAACAAGCCATTCATACAACCCATACTTAGACTTAAAAGTTATTTTCCATTCATCATCAACATTCATTCAGATTTAATAATAACCAAATTTCAAGTCTATTTTGGTGAACAAACAAGAACCATATAACTCATCAAGCATATCATCTAATCTAGGAATAGGATGATGATACTTTACAGTGATTTTATTAATGGCTTTGTAATCCATACACATCCTCCATGTTCCATCCTTCTTTGGCACAAGAATGACAGGAATCGAAAAAGGACTAAGACTCTCCCTCATATACCCTTTAGCTAGTAACTCCTCCACTTGTGTTTGGATCTCCTTTGTTTCTCTTGGATTTGTTTTATATGATGGTCGATTGGGTATGGCTGCCCCAGGAATGAAGTCAATTTGATGTTCTATGACTCTAATTGGGGGTAATCCACTAGGCATCTCTTTAGGAAACATATCTGCAAATTCCTATAAAAGATCAACAAACACACTAGGCAAAGATGGGTTAAGTTCGTTAGTTGCCAAATAAGCTCATTTCTACAAAAGTACAAATATAGGCCGATTAGCATACAAAGCCTATCTAACCTCACTTGTCCTAGCTATTAAACTCAAATTCTTTTCTTTTTTCTCTCTAGGCTGAATCTCTTATTTTGTTTTTCCTTCTTTCTTTTCACTCTTTGAAGAATTTTTCTTACTCTTTTTTTCTTTCTTTTCAGCCTCCACTCTCATTCTTTCCATTTCACATTGGTCTTCATACACCTCCTTTGAAGAAAGTGGAGTTAATATGATCTTACACCTATCCTTGGTAAAGTGAGATCGATTAAGGTACCCATCATGCTTGGTCTTTTTATCAAATTACCATGGTCTACCAAGAAAAATATCTCCAGCATGCATAGGAACTACATCACACAATTGCTCATCATGATATTTACCAATTGAAAAGGAAATAATAGATTGTCTATTTACCTTGACCTCCCTACAATTATTAAGCCATTGAAGTTTATATGGCTGTGGGTGTGGTATAGTAGATAACCCCAATCTACAAATTAAGAATGAGCTCACTGCATTAGTGTAACTCCCTCCATCAACAATTATAAGACATGTCTTGCCTTGCACATGACACCTTATATGGAATAAGTTATCTCGTTGCTCTTCAATGCAATCTTCCTTTATTTGAGTACTAAGAGCATGCCTTGTAACCAGCATGTCACCTTTGATTGGCTCCTCTATACTCCCATCACTACAACTTTCCAATTCAGGCATCTCATCCTCATCACTTTCATTATTGCCCTCTTTTTCATCAGTCATAATTTCCCCATTCCTTATGGTTATAGTTCTTTTATTAGGGAAATCTTTGCTCACATGACCTACTCCTTGACACTTCCAACATTTAATGTCTTTATTTCTCCCTTTAGGCTCATCAATTTTGATTTTTTCCTTAGAGATTGAATCTGCCTTCCTTTTAGCAACCTCATGAGTAACCTTATTCCCACCCTTATAATCACTCTTTCTATCCTTTTTCCAATTAAAATTAGAACTAGAATAGGGTTTGGAATTATACCTTATCGCCCCTCTTCCTTGGAGTTGCCTTTTTATCTTGACAGCCATGTGCACCATCTTTTCTAAATCTTCATATTTATGTAAATCTACTCGGTCATATATGTCTTTGTTTAGACCAACCAAGAACTGCGCCATAACGATTTCCACATCTTCATCTATATCAGCCCTAGTTATGAGCATCTCCATCTCTTTATGGTAATCATCCACACTCTTACTACCTTGTTTAAGAACTTGAAGTTTTTGTACAAGTTCCCTATGATAGTGTTTTGGCATAAATCGCTTCCTCATTACAACCTTGAGCTCATGCTAATTATCAATTGGGTACTCTAAATTCCTTCACCTATTAATCACTAAATGGTCCCTCCAAGCAATAACATAATCTGAAAATTGAGTAACCACTAATTTGACCTTCTTCTCCTCACTAAATTGATGGCAATCAAATATAAGCTCCAATTGCTTCTCCCATTGTAAATAGGACTCCGAATATGATTTACCTTGAAATTTAGGTATCTTATGTTTGATGCTTCCCAAATTTCAATCTACATAATCTTCATTGCCTCAGTTTCTTCCATTGTATGGAACCAATTATAACCTTCCTCTTCCTCTACCTCGGCCTTGTCTACCTCCACCTTTTGGTACTCTTACTTCTGCATAGGCCTCATCTTCATCCTCATTGTCATCATTGCCTTCTACTTCCTCATTACGGTTTGGTGTTATTGCCCTTTCAACCGCTCCTAGCCTTGTATCCATACGGTTTAGTCTCTCCATTATAGTCTCAAAATTTATATTCATACATGTAAATTGCCTTTGTTGAGCCTTATGTAACAAAGTTTCATCAACTTTACCCTCACCTTTATTTTCACCTTGGTTTGACATTGCTGCAAAAAGAATGTTAAAAACACAAATAAAAAATAATTTAAGATCCTCACAAGCACTCCCTCACGTGTTTTCACTCAAATGATGGGGGTGGTCACTCATGTTTAACTCAAATTAATGTTTCACTCGGCTTCCTCTAACTACTCAAGCTAATTCTTTTATGTTCTTAGGTGAATCACACTTTTAGAACAAATCAATTAGATTGAAGTAATATTCAAGTAGAACTTTCAAAAGTGAAATTTTCAAAATAAGTTTAAGGCAATTCGGTTAAAAAAAAATAATTCAGAAGCAATAAAATAGGAAAACTCAAAAAAAAGCAAAAGACATGTGAAAAAAAATTACAAATATCTTCCTAGAATATGAAGGAAATGAATTAAGAAGAAATTTTAAGAAGGAAAGTCATTCTGCCACAATTAATAATATTCCTAAATAGAATAGGAAAGTAATGATATTCAAATCCTTAATGAGCAAGGAATACAAGATATGACACAATTTATTCCTAATTGGAATCCTTAATAAATAAGGATTGTAGCGATATGCAAATTCAAATCTTATTAGGAAAAATCAATCACCATAAGAATCAAATTAAACTATTAATAATTCATATTCTTTTCTTCAATTTACTTTTTTTTTTACTTCAAACACAAATTGCAATTATAAATTTCATAATATAAAGCAATTCGAATGACTTAAAGAAATACAAGAACAAGATTCAAGAATCAAGAATCAAGAAGAAGAACAAGAAATGAATTTAAAGAAATGAAGAACACAAGAAATAAGAAATAAAGAACACAAAGTTAAAGGATAAAACTCGATCTAGAGCCAAAGCTTTGATACTAAATGATATGGAGCCTCCATAGTCAAGCTTGAGATCCCTTTGGATATGCGAACCCATAAAACATTAACATGAAAACTCCAAGAACCAATTCGGCACAACTGTAATAACCCGAGTTTTTAGATACTTTATTTTAATACGGGTTATGAAGTATTAATAATTTTTAAAACTATATTTGATTATTATATTATTTTGTGATTAATATTCATTATTTCATGTTTAATCAAAATTTTCTACGTAAATACTTACTTTAAAACTTACTATTTTTAGAGATTTACTTACGTAAATTTATTACTTTAAAAATTATTTCAATGATCCTATTAGAGTACTAAGGTTATTTTTAAAGAATGATATTGTTTATTGTATTATTGTTATTATTATTATCATTATTATTATTTTTATTATTTTTATTGTAATGCATTATTGCATGACTATAATATGTGTTATGTATTATACTAATTAGGATTTATTATTATTTTAATTTAGGTGTGTGAATATATATATATATATATACACACACACACACACACATTCATTCATAAACACAAACATATATGTATATATATATTCATACAAACACAAAAAAAAAAAAAAACCGTGAAAAACACTGTGCTCCTTCTCCCTCTCCATTTCCGTTTGACCAACACCCATCGGTGTGCCTCCCTTGACTTCATCGGACTGCCCTCCTTCCAACCAGCTGCTCCGCCGCCCTCCTCCTCCTTCCCCGACGCCAGCAGCAACTTGTGCAGCAAAGTCCCTCCTTCGTCCGGCCACCGTTCTTCACGATTCCAGTGTCCTTGAGCTCCTCAAGCTATGGTGAAGTCAATCCCAAGCTTGGTTTGAGCTCTCAACAGTCCATTTGTGCGTTTTTTTTCCTCGGTTTGGTTTTTGAGCTTTAGAGTTTTCTAATTTTTTTTAGGTTGATTTTGGTTGATTCAAGTAAACTTCTTTAACAAATGTTGATCTTGGTTACTTAAGCTTCATGAATATATATTTTTTTGAATTTTTTGAATTTATTTTAATTTTTGTGGATTTTTGAATATTTTATTATTATTTAATTATAAAATTGGTTGATTTGATGTTATTATGAGTTGATATTAATTTTAGTGTTGAGAAATTAATTTTTGGGATTTTTATATAATTTTAATAATATTTTTAGTTTATGTAAATATTGGATTATTGGATTATATTTGAGTTTTTGTTGAAATTATTAGTTAATTAAGTGTATTTATTGATTTTAATGCATACTATGTTGAGAAAATTTTTGTGTAATTATATAATTTTTATTGAATTTTTGTATGTTTTTAGTATTTTATGTGAATTTTTATATATTAGGGGTATTTTGGTGATAATTTTAGTTAAATATTAAGTTTAATTGGCTTTAATAATTATTTGAGGTATAAAAATGATTTTTACAAGTTATTTACTATTTTTAACTAATTAATACTATTTTCAAAAATTATTTTCAAATTATATATAATATACTATTTTTTCGTAAATAAATGGATTTTTATTAATTTTTAATATGTTTTTGGGCTAATTCAGTAATTTGGATTTATAAAATGAATTTTTGTTAATATTTGTGTAATTATTGAGAAAATGGATTTTTAATAATATTATATTATTAATTAGGGTTTTTAAGTAATTATTGGGGAAATAATTATTTTTGGCGTTTTAATATTAAAGATACTGTATTTTGATATTTGAAGGTAATTATGATATTTATTGATTTTTTTAATATATTTTATTGTATTATTGTGTTTGTGGTGAATTGTGGACCTCGGTCGGGGGAAATTGTAGTTTGGGATCCCGATCGAGGAGTTGTGAGAATTCTGGTTTGAAATGTATTTTTCTTGCAGGATCGACTCTACTTTTTAAGTAGAGAGATATCCATTTTACAGAGAAGGTTCTACCGAATTTTCGGTAGAACTCTCGTAAAACGTGACATTAGGTCTAATTCTTATTCTTTGTCTGTGTTAGTAATGCTAGATCGAGTCTCTAGAAGTTAAGTTAGAATTATTTTGATGTTCTTGTTATTATTTTATTGTTGGTTGCGCCGAGACCGAGGCCTAATGGACCAGGCCCGTCGGACCTGTCTCGAGGAGCGCACATCTGTGAGTTATTATACTGTATATATATGTATTGCATTTAGGATGCATGATTTAGGATTTTTTTCATTTTCATTAAATGTTTCTTTTTAAAAGTAATTTAATTTATAATATGATTAGGTTTATGTTTAGTATATTTTAGGATATATACACATGTTTTAAATGTACATTTATTCATAATTGTTTATTTAAATAATTAGTATACTTTAGGTATATTTTTAGTATATTTTAGGTTTATTCCTAAATAACTGCATGCCATATTGTTGATTTATACTTAAGTTGTTTTAAGTATATATATATATTTTGGTATATTTTTGATATATTTCCAAATAAATGCATGTTTTATTATTGATTTAAACCTAACATGTCATTGATATATTTAGGGTCTATTTTTGATAAATGCATGCTAGATAATTAGGTTATTTTGGTATATTTTTGGATATATGTCAAACCTAAATGCATGTTTTAGTACATATGCATGTTTTAAATGAATATTTATGCATAATTGTTTTATTAAATGATTTGTGTACTTAGAGTATATCTTTAGTATATTTAGATATATTTTTAAGTAAATGCATGTTATATTATTAAAACACACTTAAGTTATTTTAAATTATATTAATGGCTTATCTTTAGTATATTTCATGTTTTATTTGACATATATATACCCGAAATATACTTGGTTTATTTTAGGTATATTTCTGGTATATATATGGTTTATTTTACTATTATGAATTATTTATTATAAATGAATGATATCAATAGAATGTGCCACCTAGTGGGCAACACTATGACCGTGTACGTACCGGTGCGATAGATCAGGGTTGAGTGAGAATTAATTGTGGTAATTATAATTGATTTGATTAAGATTGATGGTATGATTGATAGTGTGATTGCAGGAACTCGGTTGACTTAGTGTCTAGGGGCCAATCACACTGATAGTCAGACTGCGGGAGCTCAGTTAGCTTAGTGTCTCATGGCCAGTCTACTGTCCAAATTGGAATAAGTGATCTATTTGGAATTAAGTGAGCCTGTATGACTAGAGTGATGATAGGGTTGATTGAGGTGGCGATTAATAGGGTTCTATTCAATCCTTCATTAATTAAAAATAAATGTTTTCCATATCTATTATACTTATAAAGCAGAGTTTGACATTTGTATGGAATGCGTGTATATACATATATATATATATATATATATATATATATATGAATGTCTGATTGGGTATGGTTTAGATTGCATGTATATATAGTATAATAATTCACTCAGTGAGGTCTGACCCCCCTCAATTATTTTTTTCAGGAGATCCTACATCGTCAGACCTTAGTAGTAAAGTTTTTCACTGGTGTTCTTCCATCCCGACTATTTTATGTAAATGTATACTTTAAACTCTGACTTGTATTCTAAAAACTGCAGTAGTAGTGTTATTGTATCAGAAAAGTATTATTTTGTTTTGATACTTTGTACTATGAGAGTTATATTTGAGCACTGTATGAATATATATTTATTTATAAAAAGGATATTGAGTATCCATTTTTATATATTGATTCAAAAAATTTTAATTCTGTCGTACTTTTTATTTATTTATTGTATGATTTTTTTTTCTAAGGCTTGCTACGGATTCCGGATTCGAAAGAATTCCCGTTACCTAGCGCCAGTCATGACTCCTAGTTTTAGGTCGTGTTGACAACAACCCTCTAAGAATAGGTTAGATTTCAGATTACTTAGACAATGATCAAAGAATTAGAATAAAGAAAACTTGTTTCTAAACTCCAATTTTGAAACACTTCACAAGAAAGGTGATCAACCTACTTGAATGTTCCTATAAGCATGTATTCTACTCAAGAACACAAAAAATAAAGCAAGTAGCCTTAGGTTTTAATAAAAATATCAAATATGAATTGTCATTAGTTTTACATATTGTTGGCCTTTGTATAGACAAGTAAATAACCTAATTCTTAAAGGAAAAAGTTTCTTTACTTATTCCTAAAGATAACTATAAAGGAAAATCCATAACTAAATAGGATTCCTTCAAAATATGACAACTAAGACTCCTATAAAGAAAAAGACTCTTATAAAAAAAAAATCCTTAATTAAGAAGGATTCCCTTAACAACATGATAACTAACGACAACTAAGCTAAATTTGACCAAATCTCTAACATATGTAAATTGGACTAAGCCCACACAAAAGTGACCCATTACATACTTAATTAAGCTCATTAGTAACTTGGACTTTTATTAAGTTGTATTGGACTTTATCTCCCTTAGATCCAAAGTTTTGAAGTCCATGTAAACCTTCAATGGCCGAATTCACCAAGCCTTATAGATGATGGATTAAGGCTTTTGAAGCTTCTTAGATTGAGAACTTGCTATGGGCTCTTGAGACATGCTAATCGGATTAAACACTTCATGAATTTGATCAATGCCATTTTCATCATGCTCATCTTCATGGTATGTAAACCGATCCATAACAAAATAGCTATGAATGTGAACCTTACATGGGTGAGAAAGCATCCAATTGTGAGAAAGAGCAGCAATACAGCTGAAATCATCTATCATCACCATAAACTAAAAGATCATGATCTAGATAGAGAGGAAATACTATACAAAAAGCTTCTAAAACCACATTATACATTATCAAAATAAAATATCGATCTATAATTAAAAGATTTAGGATTATTAAGCAAAATATGGAAGGGAAAAAGGAATGATTGCGGATTAAACCCACTAATCTCCCGCCTAAAAAGCTATTGTTAGCTCTTAATTAGTTGTGATAGGTTTGTTTGTTTGTTTTTTCATTAATTTAATTAAGTGCTTGATGTGGCTGAATTGAGGCCGCTATGTATGTGAGACTAGTCATAATGAAATTAAAGGGGAAAAAAATTGTGGAATTAAAACGTCTGCATTGTGTTGTCAAAAAAAAAAAAAAAAAAAGGTCTGCGGTGTTTCGTTCAAAAACAAAAAAAAAAGTCTGCATTGTTTTATTTGCACTTTTTTTTTTTTCTACAATCACAAAATATTATTTATTCTCTAAAATAATAACATTTATTTCGTTAAGACTTCTTTTTTAAAATCACAATGGGAATGGAGTTACAAAGGTAACTATTCCCAAATGCATTTTACATAAATGTTTTTAGGGTATTGGTACTATGATTCACAATTTTTTCAACTTTTTATATATTTATATTAATTTTTAGAATTTTATAAAACTACCTTAATTTTACATGTTATTTACTTAATATATTATTTACAATTTTAGCACATTATAATTTAATCATAAATTAAAAAATAAACTATATGTATCCATTTGAGGTGAGTTAATTAATATCTATTATTATAATTTCATATTCATATGAAAATTTAAAACAAGTAATAGAAGATGAATATAGTATTTATAAATTAAATTATATATATATATATATATATATTAAATTATTGAAATTGAAGTATAACTAATTATTATAATTAGTATTCAGATTATGTAAATGTGAAATTTTTAAAAAAAAATTAACTATTTCACCTTAAATATCATACATTGATGAAATTATAATTGTGCTAAAAGTGCAAATAATTTGTCAACTTGAATTACTTTTACAAATTTTAAAATTTAACATTAATTTACAAAATTTGAAAAATTATAAATATACTTTATTTTTATTAACTAAAATGCTTATGCTACCATTTTTAATGGCCGTATGCTTATATATAGATATATAAATTTTTATAGGTTGTGCAAGATAAACCCGTAAATTCTAATTTAAAATTAATTTTTATATATTATAAATAATGAACTGTAAATTCTTATTTTCATTTTTTAAGAAATAAGGTGAAAAGATAAAAAAAATCTATTTTTTGTGTTTAAAATTGTCAAAATGTTCACAAATATAATTTATTTTACAATTAATTAATACCAAATTAAGCTATTAAAATTTAAATCAAACAAACTAATCACTATGCAATCATCTCTATGATATAAAAAAGAAGATAAAATAAAAAGTTCAAAAATTGAAATTCTTTGGGTTTTCTAAAATATTTTCATTTTGCAATTGAATTTTAAAAGATATTCTATATATATATCGAAAAAATTCAAAATTTATATTTTATTTTAATATGAAATTTTCTTAATGATGTTTGGATAAAATTTTGAAAATAATATAAGATAATTCTTATTGAAATTATTTAACAAATTATGTTATTTTAAAAATTAAATCAATTAAAATACTATACTTACATTAAATTCACTTTATTTAAAAAAATGATATTTTAGAGTAATAATAATGATATAAAATTATTTTTTCAAATTATAAATTATAATTAAAAAATTTTTAAACATAATTAAAGAAAATAAATATTTTTAAATATTTATGCAATTTTTTTTTAAAAAAAACATAAAATTTTCATGAAAAAAAAAAATCAATTTTCTGTTAAGTTTAACCCCCTTCTTCCGACTCCTAAAACTCTATCCTCACCATCAACAACCCCACTCCCTTTCTTCTTTTCCTCTTCACAGAGCCGCCCACAACACAGGAAGAGTGAAAGAGGCCATGGAAAGGCTTCTCTACTCTTCTTCTCCGACTCATACTCTCAAATTACGTCCGAAACCGGCTTCCTTTCTCTCTCGACTCAACCGAATTGACTCTGTCAAACTCGGTTTTTCCCCTCTGAATCGCCCTGATTTCAGGCCGGTCAACTCGGTCTCTTGCAAGCATGACAACCCATCGACGCCTTCCGTTAAACTTCCTTCTCTATCTGCTCTCCCGCCAATTGTGTCTGCTCCAACTTCCAATTCCGTTGAGGAGATCGAAAATGGAACCTCTTTGCCGCAAAAGGTATTGGTTTTTGACATTTGTTCGGTCAGTTCTGTGTTGGAGGATGCTTTGTTATGCGTTTAATTTGTTGTGTAATGTTTGATTGCATTCACGTTTGTTGAGAGTTGTTTTGATTGATTAGTGGATATATGAGAAGAAAAGGAAAAAAGGAAAAAAGAAAGACTTCTATTTGATGATTTGTTTTGCATAGTGATGCAATTTTCCATGTTTGAATCTCATATTATGCTGGATTAGATTGTGAATTTTTGAATAAATTATTACTGAGAATGATTGCATAATTATGCTACGAAAAGGCTGAATTTTTTTGATGGATTTTATGTTTTCGGAATAAATAATGTGCAAAAATTTAATTGAATTGAATTCCAGCAAAATTATGGTCATTTCTTTGGAAATGCCTTAAAAACTCCTTGCTTTTTAAATTGAAAAAAATTGAAAGTATAACCTTCATAGACATGAGATTATAGATTTTGTTTTGTTTAATATGAACTTGGAGCTTCCATGGTTGATTTTTTAGAGTTTACTTACAATTTTTAAAATTTGTGAGACTTGAAGAAGAAAAGTGGAAGAGATGGATATCATATGTTCCAAGAAGAATTTGATTGTGTTACTTTTTCACAATGAGAAGTTAATTTTTGAAAACTCTGTCTTTATTTTCATAAGTTTCAATGGATGAATTCTTTGAGCTTGGTTTTGGCCTGTCTCCATGTCTTATACTGCTTTACTTAATTGCTGAAAAGAAAACACTGCCATCATCAAAATCTGTTTGCAAAGGTGAAGTAATGCTTTGTTCATGAACATAATTGAAATTTATGAACCAAGTGCGAACTATGGTTTTGTACTAAGTGCTTCAAGCATGGTAAAATACACGTCTGTACTACAATGAAAAGGTTGATGATCTTGGGTGTAACATTTCTCTATCACAGCTGTTTTACCTTGTGGATGATTTTAATTTTTGTTTCCGATGCCCTATTCGTGTATGCTTTTTACATAACCTTATGTTTCCTTTCCCTATAGTAATTTTTCTTGCTGTTATATAAGATTTATAAATAAGGTCATGACTAACTGCCTCTCACCTTTTGTAAAGTTGTAACACCGGTAAGAACATTCAGTTTTCCTGCCCATGGGCACTTTAAGTGGAGGAACCTTGTGCACTTGATTGGTATAGAGGTTTTAATATGTCAATTAATTTTACTTTGTCACACACATGGAGCCACATATGAAAGTTTATATGTTGGCCATATCCTAAGTGAATGTCTCTCTCTCCTTTCCATCTTTTTATTTTCCAGTTATATCTACAAGGCACTAGAGAATACATTCGCTTCTGTTTCTACATTGCTGTGTGTTAGTCAGCAAATAGTCTGTGCATGAATTTCTAACTCATTCATTCTGCCAATTGATTTTGGTAGCCTTAAATCCTAATATAGGCCTTTTGATCCTTTGTAACATCTAAAATTACCTGTATTAGTATTACACAATATCATATAACTTCATTATCATTCTGGAGTTTTAACCAGAACAATGCACTGTCTTGAGATCATTAAATTCATTGTATGATGTTACATCATTTTCCCCCTTTCATTGTGATTTGACATTTGTTAATCAAGATGCTTAAATTTGGTTCAGCTTTAATGTGTTTGTGATCCTTGAGAACAATCGAGTAGTTGGAGTAATTATCAGTTAAAAAGCCTGTTCCATTTATAACACTTTTTCAGAATGACCTGTGAGTTTGAATGCACATAGACATTGTAAACTTTTTTTTTTGTTTGCACAGTTATTATATTTTATCTAATTTGAACAGTTTGCATGGTCTAGTTGGTTTAGCATTTGTTTCTACCTTTTTTTGTACCCCTACTGAACATGTTATATTTCAAAAATTTTGCAGGCAGCTAGTCTTGGGACGCTTGTAGTTCTCTCAGCTGTCATTATGTTCTTAATCCACCCTGTTTTTGCTTCACCAGCTTTTGCCACCTTCCAAACTGCTGCCAAGGCTGGGGCTCCTGCTGCTGCTGTAGGGGCAAAACTGATGCGTACTGAATTATTAAGCAGTGCTTGGACTGGTTTCCTTGCTGGTTGCTTACATACACTGTCAGGACCAGACCACCTTGCTGCTTTAGCTCCACTCTCAATTGGTCGTTCACGAATGGAAAGTGCTGTTGTTGGAGCTCTTTGGGGTTGCGGGCACGATGCTGGTCAGGTCATATTCGGCTTGCTGTTTCTATTGCTAAAGGATAGACTCCATATTGAGGTCATCAGAACTTGGGGAACGAGAGTAGTTGGTTTTACTCTACTTGTTATTGGTGCTTTGGGAATTAAGGAAGCTTCTGAAGTCCCAACTCCATGTGTTGCTCTAGAAAATGGTGAATGTGATGTTAGCATCTATGAAGCTCTAGAAAGCCCAACAGCTGCAAAGAAGAAGATTGGATTTGCTACTTTTGCCACCGGGATTGTCCATGGGTTGCAACCAGATGCATTGATGATGGTCTTGCCTGCACTTGCACTGCCTTCACGCTTGGCTGGTGCTGCATTCCTAATCATGTTTCTAGTTGGGACTGTTGTTGCGATGGGAAGCTATACAGTATTTTTAGGTTCATGCAGTCAGGCATTGAAGGATCGAGTACCTAGAATTACTGAGAAACTCACATGGATTTCTTCTCTAATAGCAATCGCTCTAGGCCTGGCCATTATTGTTAGCCAGTTTTTCGGGTACAGCTTGTATTGAGCTCCTGACCTGGCATCGAGTCTCACATTTGCAGGCTAGCATTTTAGTCTTAGAGAAAGCTGTTTAGAAATAGCTAATTTATTGTTTGCAAAAGAAATATCATCGAGAATCTGTCATGTTTACTTATTTTACTTTGGGGTAATTTTTGATTGATATACAAGTGAAGCATATGTCATGGAGAAATATTTGTAATTCGTTTATGGTAGAATCCCAATACCCAACTCTTCTCTTCTCATGCATATGTGATGCCAAATCCATTTCTGATTGATATCCTTCTTCAAGACCCTATGTGTTTAAGGTTCATTTGATTTTAGCTCTCTGTAGCTTACGCCATGCTGACATTCGTTTCTTTGGCTTTTTTTTGTTTCTTCTCATTTTGCTTTCCAACATTACGATCATGAATTTTCCAACCATTAGATGCGCCCTTCTGATTCATAATTCTTGAAGTACAATTCCATTTCTTATTTGGTAGGAGACATCTAAAATTTCTATAATCTAAAATTTAGGTGAAGACATCTATTTCAATTGGAATTCATAAAGGTTTAGACAAGGACGTATAGTAGAAACTAGTAACATACACTTAATTACTACGGTGTGAGTTTGAGTTGCTATTATCAGATAGCTTGATGCTTCAAGATAATTTTATATATTTATCTTTTAAGAATCTTTCCAATAGAAGCTCACTTTAAAAAACCATCAGTTGGGAGGAATTCAACATGAAAGAACCAAAGCCTTACACAAAAGTTGTAAAAATTTAACATTCTGCGCAATTTGTTCGGTGTATGAAAGCAATAGTACCATTGCCTCATATGCGCTCTACCCTTGCTTCCTACATTTACAGTATTGAATTATCATCATCAGTGTCTCCAACCATACACATGTCTTGAGAAGAACACACACCTAAGAATAGATAAATTTAAATCAGTGTCTCCATCCACATACATGTCTTGAGAAGAACACAAACCTAAGAATAGATAAATTTAAATGAACCAAACATTAGGCCCAAAATGATGGACTAAAACAGTTTTAAATGCTAAGGTTACAAGTGAAAAAATGAGAAAATTCACCGTTGTATTGTCACCATTCAGCTATTTAGACAATTAGTCAAATTGAGAACCAAGAAAAGGGAGAAAGTTGTTTAACTAAATCATTTTTCATTGAATCACCAGTTGTGTAGTCCTTCATTTGCCGCTTTAAACATTGTAACTTCAAGGCCAGAAAAGCTTTTGGGACTGAATGCAGAACATGAAAACTAAGCAACACATTAAACCTTCTCCTTTCTATTGATGTCATACAAGACACAAATATCAGCGGCTGTCTTCATCTGAAATCACATAAAGAATTCAATGCCATTTAAATCACATCAAATTCACAGGTTTAATATTTGAAGGAAACAAGTGTTATTGCTACAATAACTAAAATTAATAATGTCTGCTCCAACCAATACACAAACTTGAGCACTTGGTATCTATGCACAATCACAAGAGTTCTTGGTGTGCGAGTTCTTCTAATTTTATACTAATATACATAAAAATTACAATACACCTGTGAGTCTGGCAGTAGGTATTTAACTATAGAAGTTTGAACAACATCACTAATAAATCTTGTGGAATAATATGAATCTACTTACAGTAACTTCAAAATCAATTGAAATCTGGAAAAAAGGAACTGGAGGCATTTTTGATAAATCAGATTTTATATATACACTTCACAAATATCATTTTCAGGAATCCAGTGTGCTGTTATATCAATTTAACAGTTGGACTAAGAATTTCACCATCTATCTAACATAAGAAGTTCCTTGATTCTTATAAAAATAGGTTGATGCAAGTTGCAAGAAAATGATAAAAGGTGTTAATTGCTACCTGGATAACATTTACAGTTTGCTTGATTGCCCACCCAAACAAACTCAAACCCAGTAGTAAAGAGGTAGCAGAGAATTCCTTCATAGATGCCATTAAAACCTGAAAAAGAAAAAAAAAATTAGAAATCAAGATAACCAAGAAAAAGTCTATCCACATAGTAGGGGAAAAAAAGGTTATGCTTGCTATTAAAAAACTTACATCCATTAAGTTTTCATTCTGTTTCTCTGCGATGAGAAATAAGATTATATAGAGAACCTACAAAATTAACAGTTAGATAAAGAGAACAATGGTAATGACATGGGAAAAAAAAAAAAAGAGTGAAATAGACAGGCTAAAATTTACAGAATAAATGGATGGGTCAAAGTCTAATCACCTCACATGCTGCACAACAGTAAGCCATGAACATCCGGTTTCCATAGTAGGCCTTGAAAAGCCAATTAGTGCTGTCTTTCACATCTTTATGGCTAGTTTTGCCTAATAAGAATGTACTGCAATTAAAGTACCAAAGATACAGTAATTATACAACTCCAATAGATCCATGTTTGCCATCATTATGCACGTACACAATATAAAGGAAAATTACCTGTACATCTGCAGCCAGTGGCTAGCAATATCTAGGGCAAGCAGCGACAAAAAAGCAAAGCCAGGTCTACAAAAAAAGTTTTAACCAAAAGATCTCAGATAGCCATGCATAGAACTTCTAGCAACTGTTATGCATAAAACATAAGAAAAAATATTACCTGTATACTTGGGAAAGTATTACTAGTAAACAAGCAGTGCTAATCCTGGATGTGCAGATGTTAATTAATTAAGCAATGGAAGCAAAAGCAAATAAATTTCTGGAAAAGGAAAGGAAAATATAAAGATGAACACTAGAAAAACTCAAAAGAAAATGTACATGTTGAGAGAAAAACATTCACCTATCTGTTACCATGTCCAAAACAGCTCCGAAAGTTGAAACTGAACAATGAACACAAAAAATGAGACAATCAACTTTGGATATTTTTTCGCAAATAACAATTTACATATGAAAATAATAGTTTTAGATTTAATTCCTTAAAAACATCCTCAAAAGAAAAATGCTTTCTAGTAGCAACAGTGATTTAAATTAGTAACTAGATATGTTTTACTATCTTCAATTCATTGCAAATTTATATAAAATATATCCATGACAGTCCCATATGATTCAGACCCCAGTTCCTATATCATCATAATAAGGTTAACAACATTGCTTTTTGGGGCAAAAGTGTTTTCAAATTCTCAGTTTGACAATTGCACGGAAAAGTTCACAATGTAATCCAAATCAATAGAAGGAACACAACAGAAGACATACCTTGATTGAATTTGCGGGCACACCAACCGTCAATGCCATCACATACAAAGCTAAAACCATAATTACCACAATCGAATTAGATTCCTATCGCATAATCAACATGAAATTCCAAACTGAAAGAAAATTCTCACCTAATAAAATAGAGAAGGCTGAACAGACTTTTGTTAGAGAAGCATATTGCAAAAGCAAAGCAATTCATAAGAATCCTTGTGTACCCTGTGCATTTGCATAGCAACCATAACTACATAAATAAATTGAACCCATGAAGCAACATGATATACGCACATCAAAAATGAAAATAAAGGGAGTAAACAAAAAGAAAAACCAACCAACTATATTGGGAATGTAAAGATAAACAGCTAATTTGCTGGGTTTTGTTATTGACTTTTTGGCCATTATCTGAAGCTTCTATACAGGGCACAACTGAAAACAAAGAAAAAAATTAAAAAAACATTAAACTTCCATGTACTCTAATCATTACAGAAGAGAAGCAGAAAATTAGATTAACAACGTTAATAAAAAACATGGGCCCTAAGTTGGTAGAGTAAACAAGTAAAGATCTGGGCAATATCATAGAGGACCCACAATTAGAGCTGACATGGCAAGATTGAAGATCTGGGTTTGGAAGAGAAACATACCCAAATATGGAAATGGAAAATTGATCAACTGAAACAAAGGAAATTTAGCAAAACCTCTAGAACCCGAGAGAACAAAGCAAAAGGCCACAGTCCAAACAATTTCCTCTTTCTGCTTTTCTTTTTTCGATTCTATTCTTTCAGCGCTCTCAACGCGACTACAGGCTTTCGCATTACTTTTTGAAAAGAGGGTTCAATTGGGCTCCCTAAACTTATCATGAATAACCAATTTAGCCGCTTCTTTTATCATTCAGCTTAATTTAGCACATAACTTAACAGTTGGATGTCATTTAATCCCGGTTTTGCTCTGGTGCGAGAGTGCGAATACTGAATACAAAATGAATTAAAAAAAAAACTTAGGCCAAATTCATACTGTCATCCCTGAACTTTACTTTTTTAGCCCATTTCACTCCTCAACTTTCAATTTAACCTATAGCACATTATAATTTTTATTTTGGACCAATTTATTCCATTTGACAGAGTGTACAATAGCATGATATTCACACGTTTTAAAGCTAGAAAAAGGCTGATTGACACACATCATTTGAACCATCACTGTTCATCACCAAGGTGCCATTATTTCTTCGGATGAACACCACTAGATTTCACACAACAACACTAAATAAAAGAATAAACTAAATAACATCAAAATTAACATAGAATTTTTTTTGAGCAATCTAAAATTACATTGTTACAATTTTTCCTTTGCCTTGTTGTGTTCCTCATAGCTTGGTCACTATGGCCAAGAACTACGAAAAATCGTTGCAATAAGGAGCAATGAAGTTGTAGCAACAATCCTACAGAATTTTGATTGTTTATTTTAATAACACAATCTTCAATCTCCATTCAAATACCCATATTTTAGAATATGAAAAACTAGTGGGCAGTGAATGTCACAAACCTTAAGGACATGTGAGTGAATTTGAAGTAATCTCAAGTTGAAAATGAATAGAGAGAACACCATGAATGTCGCATTTGGAAATGGAATGAGATCTTATCCAGCTATAACTAGTAACTATGTCGGTTATTTGAAGAAGAATGAGAGATAGTCACTGATAAAGTAAATGGTATATGTAATTCACATAAAAGAGTCAGAGAATGAAAGGGAAAGAATCAGAACTGAGATATTTGGGCGATTATAATAAAAGATTACGGATTTAAGGATTCTTTTTTACTATATATTCAGGACTCTTGGCCTCTTACTATACAAATGTTGATTTTACTTTGCATTACACGGTGACCTTTTTTATAAGGTAATATCACCCTATTGTTCATGTATTTTTAAATTAAAAAATTGACAAATAATATATATTTGGATTTCTTTTCTTTTCTTTTTTTCTCTCAGGTTAATTTTTATTTTTACCTTAATTCTTTCCCTGAAATGCCTCACTCAATAAAAAAGTTCAATGAGAATTGACAAGGGTATTTTAAATTCCTCTATAGAGTTTTCTCTCTACCAAATCTCCTTTAGGGGGTTATGGTTTTTCTTTTCTTTTCTTTTTAAAGGATCCTATTTCTTTTTAAGTTCAATTCCTTTCTTTTCTTCTTTCTTCTTTCTTATTCCTCTTTTGATTGGTGTACTTCTTATTTTCTTTCTTATTATGGCACATGAACTTGAACACTTGATGGAAAATTTCTTATTAACTAAAGAGGAGGAAGATGAGGTTGATTTACATTGTATGGGAGAAGGATTTGAAAAATCAAAGGTAGATTGATGTGTGTTAGTTAGGGTTCTATCTAGTAAGCCTTTTAATCTTCGTGCTTTATCCAATGCCCTTCAAAGTGCATGGCATTTGTCAAAGGGTTTTCAGCTATAGAAGGTGGGGGATAATTTGTTCATCTGCGAGTTGGATCAAAGGCAAAAACAATTAAGATTATGAACGATGGGCAATGGCATTATAATAGACAATTGTTAATCTTTAGTGAGTTAAAAGGAGTTGAGCAACCTTCTAAGGTGCAATTATACCATTGTGCTTTCTAGGTATGGGTTTGTAATCTTCCTTTAAATAGAAGAAATAAAGATTTGATTTGCCTTATTAGTGAGAAGATTGCAGAGGTTATAGAGATTCATAAAGATGATATTGATTCATGAGGAAAATGCATAAGGATTAAAGTGTTAAATGATGTCATGAAACCTTTGACGTAAGGCACTATCATTCTTAATAATAATAGGGTTCGTGTTTGGGTGTATTTCAGGTATAAGAAACTACCTAACTTTTGTTATTGGTATGGTATTTGGAGCCATATTGAGTCAAAATGTTCTTTGAAACCATATGAAATTAAAGTTAATTTGTGGCCTTATGCTTTATATCTTCGTGTATACCAATTAGGAATAAATTCCTTTATCAAGGGATTTCTTCTTAAGGATTTTATTCTACAAAATCCAGTTCTACATCTTCTAGTGCCTATCCTTTACCGATGATAGTTCGCTAAAAATTATAATTTAATATGCAATTTGATCCTAATGTTTTCCCTTCTACTATTATGGTGCCATATGAAGGAGCTCCTCTCAGTTTCAATACTCCTTATTTAATTGTTACTGATACTCTGGAGTTCAGTGTTATGAATGCTTATTATTTAGATCCTTTACCTATATATGTTCCAATGTCTTTGCCTACTTGGTCTATCATTAATGGAACTTTATATAATATAGTTTCCAACTTTCCATTAGTGTCTGAAATGCCAACTAATTATCTTGTTTAAGTTCTTATAGTGCAGGATAGTGTTGTGTATGGTGATGCAAACATATCTTCTATTGGTTCAACAAGCCCAAATTAAGACGTTTCAAGAAGTTGGCTTATCAAGCTCATTCACCAATAGTTTTTAGAGAAAGTAATGTCACTACTACATCTACTATATTAAAACGTCATATGGCTTCTTCACAACCTAGTGCTATGCATGTTATTGAAATGAGATTGGAACAACAGAGAAAAAATGTAAAACCCTTTCTGATATTGCAATTCCTAAAGTGACTTATGAGGTGGAGGCTGCTTATCAGCCTAACCTGGCATTATGAGGCACTTTAGTTGGAACATTCAAGGGCTAGGGAACCCTTAGACAATTTGTGCTGTAGGTTTCTTTCTAAAGAAACATTCCATGAACACTTTTGTTTTTCTAATGGAAACTTAGTTGTCACAGTTTGTCAAATTTTCTAATTACTTCTTTTTTATGGTGGAATCCCATGGTTAGTCTAAAGGACTGGTTCTTATATAGGGGAAAGAAGTACAATTAAATATATGTAATTTTTCTTCGCATTATATTCTATATAACTGTGAGTCTCCATATATGGACAAGTTATTTAGGATTTATTTTTTTGGATGGCCTACTTATTCATTTAAATATAGATCTTAGGAATCTCTATAATTTGAATTCAAGGCCTTTTTTTTATTATGGTGATTTCAATGTGATGCGTAATCTGTAGGTATATGAAATCGTACAAGTAGTAACTAAATATCGATTCCACAAAGATTGCAAATTGAGTATTATAATACTAATTGTACTTCATTTGTTTAACCAACGAAAAATGGTGTTTTAAAATTATATAAAATTAAATAAAAGAATTATGAATTAATTAACAATCAATCGAAAGAGCTAGGGTTCTTATTATCAATTCAACCATTTTTTAATATTAATTAACACCTAAGCCATACTTAACCTTAATCCAATTTGAAGGCATCTAAAGAATTCTAGGTTTTCCTCACAGATAAACCCATAATTAACCAAGTAGATTAACATCTTAGATTATAGCTCTCATTTACTAAGTGTTATTTAACCCGGTTTAAAGCTCTAGCCCTTAATCAATATTAGTTACTTTAATGTCTCTCAACTAATAAAACATTTAATAAGTTATTGTTTATATCTAATGAAACTTATCTCTCAATCAAGTTTCATTGTGCATATTCAATCAAAGAGTGATCAATCCTATAAAGACATTAAGTTCAACAACAATCAATGGATTTAGATTAATAACTTAGGTTTAATTATAATATTCACATGGTTGAATTGAAATAAGAGCCCTAACAAAGAACTTAGCTACTCATATTAATAACAAGAGATAAAAAAGAAGAATAGAAGAAAATAAATATCATCATTAATCCAAAATAGAAATGAATAATAACAAATGTTTAGAGAAACCTCTTTTACAATAAAAGGCTTATTGTTCTTCAATCCTTATGCTTAATCTCCAAACCAACATGAATAAGCACGAGCCTTTATGGTTTAAGAAAAATTGATCCAAAGAAAAAAAAAAGTAATGTAAAAGTAGAAAATGACATAATGTTTTATTTTTAGAGGCTACACACATATAAAACCCTAGCCGCCAGCCTCTTAATTCATTTTCTTTTAAATATTTTATCAAATCCCTCAAAATTAGCTCTTTAAATTTAAAATTCAAATGTTGTTAGTAGGGCACACAGTTATACTTGTCGAGGCACACGGCTGTGCGCTAGTCTACTCTTGCAATTTGAGGAAATCAGCCTCTAATGCTCTTTTGCATGCTCCCTTGACTTTTCCTGAATGGTTATGAGCCCCATGCATCTTTCCTTTACTATTCTTTGACACCCACATGCACAAAAATAACCAAAAATACTAAAAATAAGCATAAAGACAAATCACGCAAACATTTATACAAACTAAACAAAAATAAAAGAAAAGAAACACAAATGCACACTCATCAAATTCCTCCATACTTGAATGCTTGCTTGTCCTCAAGCAAAGCTTGAATACACCCTATTCACTTAAAGAATCATGCTCATCAACTAGCTTTAACTTGACTAACTACCTTAATCTTCCTTTAATAAAAAGCTTAAAAACACAAAATTAAAATAGTAATCTAAGGTTAAGAATGCATTGTTATCATGTGAAGAGAATACTATCCTATTGACATCATAAGAGTAAATAATTAACACTCAAGAAAAATGGAAGCAAGTAGGAATTATTTTAACACTTAGGAAGTTAAAAATTTAGCATATATAAGGTTTTAAAACTTTTATTCAATAAAAGTCTTCCCAATATCAGTATCCCCTACCTTTCCTGCACTACTCAGTGTGGATACCTTCAAAAAGGGTCCTTTGGATACTCTTGCTCTAAAAAGAGCATTGGAGTAGAAGGAGCATTTAAAGATATTCTTTTCAAATTCAGCTCTTAACAAGTGTGTTTTACAACAAGTGTGTTTTACACTCCATCTCATTTTTTTAGAAGAAAATAAACAAAATACATAAAAATTTAACCACACTAAGATCATATTCAAATTCCTACGAACAAACATTTTTCTCAAACATCAAGCACCTAAATTAATTTTTTCAATAGAAAAGTAAGCATTAAGTTCATTAAAATGTAAAAATTCTTAACCATAAATTACTCTCCTAATTTAAAAAGTCTAATCAAATCATTAAAGGAAGATTAAAGTATTTCTTCAAGAAAACTAAACTTTACTGAATAAAAATCTACATGTGAATAGGTTGCAATAATCCAAATGTGAGAGTAGTGCATGAATAACACAAAAACTAAACCAAAACATGTATGACTCTTAAAGTAAAACAAACACACAAATATGAAAAGAAAATAAAAATACATAAAAACTAAAGAACAATGTACTTCCCTTATTCTAATGCACTTGGTGTAGAGGTTAAAGGAGTGGCAACAATAATTTTTGCTACCTCATTAATCATCTTAGACCTTTTGCTTTGAGGAGTATGTGAAAGATTTCATCAATTTGGGCTTGCAACCTTTCAGCCCATGATTCATAACGCCTCTCAAATTTGTCCATATCATTAGACAAATCCATAATCATGTTCCTAATCTTACTGCTAGAGATGTCCACTAGCTCCTTGATTTTCTTCATGATCCTATCACTCTAACTTTTGGTGTTCATTTTTTTCCTTCCTTGGCTCTCACTTTCATTAGTTTCTTCCTCTGCTGAATTAGGATGCAAAGGGACTTCACCATGTAGCATCGCTACTTGACATAACAAATAACATCTCCTTAAAGTGACATAATGAAGCTCATTAAACTCTGTGATGATTTCAGTCCGAACAAGACAGTCTTCATCTAGGGATTTAGCTTTTAGTGGCTCTAATTGATGTTTAGCAAATTCAAATGGAGCAAAATACAATGCCAGACCGGTGATAATATGCCCCATTAACAACAATGCCTTCCTAACCTGTACAATACACCATATAAAACACAAAATAAAGTATGTACTATATACTTTTGTGTTAGTCTTTAAGCACCACACCATAAATAAATCATCAGGATAAACCCTATTGCTATCTTTTCTTTTAAAGATTGTGTGTGACATGAATTTATGCATGATTAAATATAAGTGATCCTTGATCAAACCACTAGTCATTACCTGACCCTCATAAACTCTATCACCTTTAATGATTTCATGTCAAAAACTATTCATATTTTAATCCAATGGCGGTTGATAAACACCTTCTTCAGGAAAACCAAAGATATCAAACATGATTTCATAATTAAAATAGTACTCTTTCCTAAAGAACCTACAAGAAAAGACCCTTTGATTTGCATATAAAATCTTAAATGTAGTATAAAATTCTATAGTTAGCTCAAAGAATACATCATGGTGGGCTACAACCAATTTAGACCACCCCAATTTGGCATAAAAAAATCTATAGTTCCCTTAATCTCCATGTTTAAAAGTACCTCGTCATCAAATTATTTCAGCTTACTGAAATTTCTTTTAACTAAGAAGCAGAATCTCTTACCTTCCTCTTTAGAACAAATGGCATAGAAAGCTTCATAATCATTCCTTATGTCTTTACTCTTAACCTTGCCATTGCTAAGCCTCCTTCCTTAATATAAATTTTTTTTCCTAGTCATCATAACAATGTTATCACTCTACAAAAATAAAACAACACAAAAGAATGAAAATAACAAAACAAAATAAAAGAAAAGATTGGTTTAAATAAGAAAAAGAGGCATGGGATATAAGAAATTCTATTCCTTAAACAAAAAGGAAAAGAAATATATTTAAAATTTGTACAAAAAATAAAATCATTAAGTCAAAATTTCCTTAATAAAATAGGAATTGGAGATTAAAAAGGAAGTTAAGCTAATCTAAAATCCTAATTTAATAAGGAAACTCAAATCAAGAATAAAATTAAATAAAAAAAATTAGCAATCAAATTAAAATAAGAAACAAAATAAAAAATAAAGTAAAAAATTGACAAACAAATTGAAAATATTAAAATTTGAAGAAGTTTAATTCCTCCTCCACACTTAAAATGTGAAATGTTCTCATTACATGAGCTATTGACATCTAGAGAATAGAAGAAATTCATGCTACCTTTGTCATCAAAGTGCATTCGTGCTACCTTTGTCATCAAAGGGCACACGCCTTGGGGCGCATGACCGTGTGACCCGCTCTATTAAAGTGTTATGTCGTAAGCCACACGACTGTGCTAAAAAATGTGTATTGCCATGCAACCTGATTATAAAAGTTACACTTCTTAGCACTTTCCTAAACTTGTAATGATGCTTTTTGCACCTCAATTCAACTTGTTTTCATTATTTTGCATAGGTCAACCATCATATATTCATTGTAACAATGTAACAGGAAAATTAACTTGAAATAAAAACAATTAACATTAAGAAAATAAAAATCTCCAAACAACTTAAACCCAAAACAAATTGAAACAACTTAAATAGAACATGATAAAACATAAACTTAAGAACACATTTTTCCACAAAACACAAAATTAAAAACAATTTAAAATAAACATTGTTCAAGCTAGAACCAAACGACTTTCAAAAATAAAGGCTTCATTCTTCGCCTTCTTCCCCGAATGAGGATTCTCGTTCTTCCATCTCAACATCATATGGGAATGAAGGTGGAAGAAAATTCTACGAGCTAAAATAGGCATTAAGGTTATGGTTGATCATGCTTAATATGTGATTCATTTGCTTTGAAGTAAGACCCATTCTTTCTACCTTTAAATTCAGCTTACCCACATTGGAGTCAAGGACTGCAACTTGCGGCTCTAAGTTATCCATCCTCTCTATGACATCATTAAGAGTAGAATTTTAATCTTCCTCCTCCTTCTCTTTTTCTTGCAGTGCTTTTGGAGGTGTCATTTGGATAAGGAAAGCTCTTCTCATACGATCAACTCTAACTAAATCCATACCTTCTCAAATGGCATGTTTTCAATGTCAAAGCCTAGGTATTTGGTTATGGCAATTCCTAATCCCCCCACTTTGATAGCCCCAGTCACTTTTGAAGCAACATCTCTCAATTTCCCAAGTAAAGCGTGACACACATCAAGCTTTCTATCACTGACCATGCAATATAAAATGTTAAGCTTAATGGTGGTGACCATGGACTCCCCATCTTTCCTTGGAAATAAGGAATGGGCTATAAGTCTATGTAAATATTTTAATATAAGTAACTGAATCTGAGATTCTTTCACCAACCTAGCCTCATAGAAAGCTCCTCTCTCCCTAGTTATTTCTCTCCTAAACTCATTTCTATCATATGCAACATTAGCATCTTGGTTCTTAGGAAAATGAAAAACATAATTAAGTGCAAACAATCCTAAAGTGTGATCTTCATTCCTTAAACAAAAAGTGAGCATGAGAGTGTGTTCATTAAAGCTAAATGAAGAGAGAAGCTCATAAGTAGGTGTAGCATAAGAGGGATTTTGCATGATAACAAAATCATTCCATCTCATCCCATTTACATACAAATTAAACTCATCTAGCAACCCAATTCTAATGAAAGAGGTAGCACTCACATACCTATTAGGTATAATCTTTCTACCCATCATGTGCTCAAACTTATTCCTATGCCCATTATGCCTAAATTGGATTTAATTAGGGAAGGGTTTTACCATTCTTTCCTCACTAGCACCACCTGAATTGCTGGAGCTACCACGAAGCCTAGTTCTCTTTGAAGGAGGAGTGGACTTCTTCTTAGCAATACTCTTTCTCCTTTGGTCTCTTTCCATGGTGATATGAGGAAGATGAAGTGTATGAGATGAAAGATTGAGAGAATGTGGTGTGAATAATGAGTGAATGTGAGGAAGGAGTGAGGGGATAAGTATTTAAATAGAAAAGGTGAAGTGGTGGGGAATTGTGAAAGGTTATGGGAATTTGGAAAAAGTAGTCAAGGGTTTAGTTTTCTAGAGTTTAGGAAGTGGGAAAAGTGGTAAAGGTTAGGAGCCCTAGGTTTTTGAGAAGTGAGGAACGTTAGGAATTGGAAAAGTTCCACACAATATGAATTTTTGTAACTTTTTAAAAGTGGGACAACAGCAGGCGCATAACCATGCTCATTAGGATGCACGGTCGTGCGATCTATATAACTAAAATTTGGCATTGTAAGGCACACGACTATGCGCATCGGGGTGCACAGTTGTGTGACCTAATAATGCAGAATTATGATGCTATAATATGCATGACTATGCATAAAATGTACATGGCCATGTGACATGTACAAGCATTTTTCTCATTTTTAAAAATGCTTCTCATAGCATTTTTCATAATATGTTTAAACAATGCATCATAATCATGACATGTACATCACACTAAACAACGTTCCATATAGATTAAACTTACAAAACCTCTTCTCGAGCTCCTTAATTTCTCACTTCCTGAAATCATAAAGGAAATAAACATTAAAAATAAAATAAATTTGCAAAAACATAAAAGAAATTATTAAAATAAAATAAAATAAAATAAAAAAAATCTTGGTTGAGCCTTTAAGAAGCGCTCTTTTAAGGGTCTGTGAGCTAGATTGCCATGTTAACCACTTAAATGACTCCTTTAAGTATGCAAGTTGACAAAAATCTTCAATTATGCCTTCATGATACAACTTCAATCTTTGACCATTCACTTTGAATGTTTTTCCCCTTGTGTTGCATAATTCCGTAGCTCCATGAGGATATGAATGAGTCATTATAAATGGTTATGACCATCTACTCTTTAACTTTCCACGAATTAACTTGAGCCTTGAATTGAAAAGCAACACTTAATCACCTTCCTTGAATTTCTTTTCTTTTACTCTTGCATCATGCCACCTTTTTATGCATTCCTTATAAATTCTTGAATTTTTATAGGCAACCTCTCTAATCTCCTTAAGTTCACTCATTTGTAGCAATCTCTTTTCAACTGCCTTTTAAAATAAAAATTCAAGGCTTTCACTGCCTAATAGGCTTTGTGCTCAAGTTCAATAGGAAGATGACATGATTTGCCATAAACCAAATTAAAAAGAGACATCCAAATAGGTGTTTTGTAAGCTACTTTATATGCCCATAAAGCATCATCAAGCTTCCTTGCCCATTCTTTTCTTGACTTACTCATTATTCTTCCTAAAATTTTCTTTAACTCCTTATTGCTCACCTCAACTTATCCACTTGTTTGAGGATGATAAGGTGTAGCTACTCTGTGCTTCACCTTATATGTGACTAATAAATTTTCCACGCTTTTTTTGCAAAAATGTGTTCCCTAATCACTTATGAGGCATACCAAACCGAAAGAACACCTTCTTTAAGAATTTGAAAATAACCCTTGCATTATTCATTAAGCATGCTTGGGCTTCCACCAATTTGGAAATATAGTCCATACAAACAAGAATGTACTTATTACCCTCTGATAAAGGGAATGGTCCCATGAAGTTAATGCCCTATACATTGAATATTTCAACTTCTAAAATTCCAGATTGAAACATTTCACCCTTCTCTGAAATGTTGCCACTCCTTTAACATGCATCACAGTGAATCACAAAGTCTCTTGCATCTTAAAAAAGTATAAGCCAATAGAACCCTGCTTCAAGAACTTTAGCAGTTGTTCTTTGTGGTCCAAAATGTCCACCATTGACCATTCCCATGACAATGTTGTAAGATTGACCCAACTTCTTCATTTTCCACATATCTTCTCACCATACCATCACTGCATAATTTCCACAAAAATGGGTCATCCCAAATGTAAAATTTGGAATCATAAATCAACTTTTTTTTATTGAGGAGTGAACTCTTTTGGCATTTTCCATTTGATAGAAAATTTACTATGTTAACAAACTAAGGAGCACCCATAATCTCTATAGCCAAAAGCATCTTATCTAGAAATAATTCCTTAATAGGCTCTTGACTGTCCTTTTCCTTTTGTTTTGCATCTAGCCTCGACAAATAATCAGTTACTACATTCTCTAAGCCCTTCTTATCTTTAATCTCAATGTCAAACTCTTCCAATAAAAGCACCCATCTAATGAGCCTTGGTTCAAAATCTTTATTGTTTATTATGTACTTCAATGTTGCATGATCAGTGTACACAACCACCTTAGATCTAAGCAGGTAGGATCTAAACTTATTAAAAGCAAAAATGATAGCCAATCTTCTCAACAGTGGCATAATTCAACTATGTATCAATCAATGTCCAGCTTGCATAGTAGATCACATGTAGTTTATTCTTCTTTCTCTAACCAAGCACAATTCTTATTGTGTGATCACTCGCGTCACACATCAACTTAAATGGTAGACTCCAATCTAGTGTCATCACTATAAGGGTTGAAATAAGGGCTTCCTTTAACCTGTTAAAAGCTAATTTACAATCATTAGTAAAATTAAAAGGTGAATCTTTCTCAAGTAACTTATAAAGGGGTTTAGAGATTTTTGAAAAATCTTTAATGAACTACCTATAGAAGCCTGTATGGCCAAGAAAAATCCTAACTCCTTTCACATTCATTGGGTATTGCAACTTTTCAGTTGTCTTCACCTTTGCTTTATCAACTTCATTGCCTTGCACTAAAATTTTGTGTCCTAGAATAATTCCTTTATCTACCATAAAATGACACTTTTTCCAATTCAACACCAAGTTTGTTTCTTTACAGCATGCCAGAACTTGCTCCAAGTTATTTAGACATCTTTTAAATGAGTTTTCATAAACTGAAACATCATCCATGATCATTTTTACCAAATCTGCAAATATTGCCATCATACAAACTCTAGAAAGTCACAAGCACATTATATAATCTAAATGGCGTCCTCCTGTATGCAAATGTGTTGTAAGGACATATAAAAGTGGTTTTCTCTTTATCTTTTAAAGATATTGTAATCTAATTATACCCTGAGTACCCATCCAAAATATAATAAAAAGTATGTCATGTTATCTGCTCCAACATTTAATCAATGAAAGGTAATGGGAAGTGGTCTTTTGTTATGGATGAATTCAACTTTCTATAATCTATGCACACCCTCCATCCAGTCATAACTCTTATAGGAATCAATTCCTCTTCCTCATTTTTCATAATGGTTATTCCACCCTTCTCTGGTACATACTGAATTGGGCTCACCCATGAACTGTCTGAGATAGGATAGATGATCCTTGCATCAAGAAGCTTGACTATTTCTTTCTTCACCACTTCTTATATGTTTGGGTTAAGCCTCCTTTGCCTTTCAATGGTTGGCTTGTGTCCTTCCTCCATCAAGATCTTGTGCTTGTAATGAGATGGACTTATGCCCCTAATGTTAAAAAATTACCAAATAATTGCATTTACTCTCCTTTTTATCATGTTCACTAGCAAATCTTCTTAATCTTTGTTAAGTTTAAAGGATATAATTGTAGGTAATATTTGATCTTCTCCTAGAAAAGTGTACCTCAAATATTGGGGTAAAGGTTTTAAGTATAATTTTAGTGGTTTTATGGTTGAGGGTAGTGTGGGTTCAGTGTTTGGTAATTTTATGTATAGTATATGGGGTTGGTGTCTAAAGTGCACTTTATCTTGAGAAGGTTGTACCTAAAAACATGTCTAAATATTCTCAATTTCCATAGACTTTGCCAACCTCTGTTATTGGACTTCACTCACACATTCATCAATAATAAAAACTCTTATGCAAAAATCTTCATTATAGGAGTATTTCATGCTTTGATAAACATTAAACTTATAGCTTTCATTCCCCACTCTCAATATAAGAGCTTTATCATAAACATCAATGATTGCTCTTACAATGTAAAGAAAAGGCATACCAATGGTTAATAGGACCTCCCCATCCTCTTTAAAGGTAAGGACTACAAAATCAATCGGAAAAATAAATTTTCTAGCCCTTACTAGCACATCTTCTACTATGCCTTCTAGTTCTTTCACTATCCTATCTGCAAATTGCAATTGGATATTTATGGGTTTTGCTTCCCAATTTCTTGTAAATAGACAAAGGCATAAGATGCTCCTAAATCATATAAAGCTTTTTAAAAATTCAAATTTCCAACAAAATGGAATAGTGAAACTCCCTAGATGCTTCCTTTTCAAAGGAAGTTTATTCAAGATAATTGCAGTACACACCTTCATGAGTATGACCATCTCAAACTCCTACAACTTCTTTTTACTAGAAATTAGCTCCTTTAGAAACTTAGCATATTTTAGCATCTGAGAAAAACACTTTATAAGAGGCATATTAATATGGAGTGCCCTAAACCTCTCCAAGAATTTCACAAACTATTAGTCATACTCCTATTTCTTTAACCTTTGAGGATATGGGACTGGAGGTTTATACAATTTCACTGGTAGTAGTTTTGATTTCTCCTTATTTTTATTCTTAACTTTTAGTTCTTTTCCACTTGCACTTCAACCCACCTATTTTCTTATTCCTTGTCCTCTTCCTTCTTCTTTTCCTTCTCATATTCCATAGTTGCTTTTAGGGTTTGAATCTCTATTCCACTTCTTAAGGTAATAGCCTTTAACTACTCTTTTGGATTCTTTTCAATATTGCTTGGGAAGGAACCTTGATTTCTCATTGATAAAGAGTTTGCCAATTACCCTAATTACACCTTTAAATTATGGATAGAGGAAGAATGATTCTTGAACATGAGTTGAGTGTCTTGGTACATTTGCTCAAATGTGCCCTTCAACCTTTTTATAGGCTCATCTTGTCAGTTCATTTTTGTAGTCATCACATCCATGAACTTCTCCAACTTATTCTTTAAAGAAGTCCCTAAAGATAAAACTTTTTCATGCTAAAAATTAGGTTAGTGATGTTGTGCATTCTACCCTCCAAAACCTGGTGGTGCTTGTGGCCTCCATTGGTTGTTTTCTTGATTCCTTCAAGAAAACTAGGATTATAGGTGTTTCTATGCACTTAGTTCTGCTACCCCTTGAAGTTGTTCATATATTTAAGATTCTGTATTGATAGTCCTTATATCATTTGACACTCAATAGTTGGATGACCACCTTGACACAATTCACAAGAAGAAGACAAGTTAAAAATTGCATTAACACTTATTTTGTCCATCCTCATGGATAAATCGTCCATTTTTGCATTTCGCGTTCTTAAGCTATCAACTCTAATTGATCCCCCTCTTTTTGAAATGGCCCTCTCATTAGACCATAGGCTATGTGTTAGCCATTTCTTTAATAAGCACCAAAGCATCCTCATGTGTCTTTGACATAATAGTTACTCCAATAAATGCATTTGTATTCACTCTGACTGTTGGATTGACCCCTTTATAGAAAGACTGTACCAAATCCCATGAAGGAATCAACTATGGTAGACACTATCTCTAAAGATCCTTGAATCTATCCCAACACTCATAAAAGCTCTCATCCTCTCTTTGATAAAAAGAGTTTATTACAATTCTAATTTTGAGTTCTTTAGCTGGTGGGAAGCACTTGTTGAAGAAAGCTGTATAAAGCTCTTGCCATGTGTTTATGAAATTAGGTGGTATGCTTGTGAACCACCTTTTGGCCTATCCATCAATAAAAATGGAAAAATGATTAGTTAAATTGCTTCAGGCTGCACTCTGTTCATCTTATAGGCTGAGCAATATTCCAAAAATTGGGTCATGTGATTGATTGTGAGTTTTGGATTATTTATATCATCACTAATTTGATTTTAAAGTTGTTAGTTGCCATTGTCAGCCTCATAATTAGAGTCTGATCACCTTGGACATTGGAATTCATTAAGTCCCTTATAGTTCTTTAGTCATTCTACCCATTTTACGCTACTCGCTTAGCGGGGTAGGTCTCTTTCCTCTTCTCCTCCATTCATTTTATTACTAATTTGTCTCCTCCTTCTGCGAACTTAACTCTCAAGCTCTAGATTAATTGGTATTAACTAGGCTCCTCTTCTGCTTTTATCACGTGTCGTGTGAATGCACTACTCAAATCCCTAAAAAACTACATAAACAATCACTAAAAGAAAGTCTAAATCAAACAACATAAAATTCTTAACAATATCAATTTTGGCAATACTCGACAACAACGCCAAAAACTTGATACGTAGTCTACAAGTATACGGAATCATATAACTAGTAATTAAAAATTGATCCCATAAAGATTGCAAATTGAATATTGTAATACTAATCAAGCTTTATTTATTTAAACAACAAAAAATGGTGTTTTAAAATTAAATAAAATTAAATAAAAGAAATATGAATTAATTAAAAATAAATCTAGAGAGCTAGGGTTCTTATTATCAATTCAATTATTTCTTAAGATCAATTAATACCTAAGCCATACCTAACCTTAATCCAATTTAAAGGCATCTAAGGAATCCATAATTAACCAAATAGATTAACATTTTAGATTTATAGCTCTCACTTACTAAGTGTTATTTAACATGGTTTAAAGCTCTAGCCCTTCATCAATATTAGTTGCTTTAATGTCTCTCAACTAAGAAAGCATCTAATAAGTTATTGTTTATAACCAATGAAACCTATCTCTCAATCAAGTTTCATTGTGTATATTCAATCAAGGATTATCAATCCTATGAAGACATTAAGTTCAATAATAACTAATGGATTTCGATTAATGGCTTAGGTTTAATTGTACTATTCACATGGTTGATTTAAAATAAGAACCCTAATAAAGAACACAGCTACTCATGTTAATAACAAGAAGAATAGATGAAAATAAACATAATCATTAATTCAAAATAGAAATGAACAATAACAAATATATAAAGAAACCCCCTTTACAATAGAAGGCTTATTGTTCTTCAATCCTTATGCTCAATCTCCAAACTAACACAAACAAGCACAAGTCTTTGTGGTTTAAGAAAAATTGATCCAAAGAAAAAAAATGTAATGCAAAAGTAGAAAATGATATAATGTTTTATTTTTAATGGCTACACATATATAAAACCCTAGCCTCCAGCCTCTTGATTCATTTCCTTTCAAATCTTTTATCAAATCCCCAAAAATTAGCTTTTTAAATTCAAAATTTAAAATGTTGTCAGTAGGGCACTCGGCTAAGCGCTAATTTACTCCCTTGATTTAAGGAAATTAGCCATTAATGCTCCTTTGCATGCTCCCTTGACTCTTCCAGAATGTTCATGAGCTCCATGCATCTTTCCTTTGCTGTTCTTTGACACCTACATGCATAAAAATAACAAAATAAACCTAAAATACTAAAAATAAACATAAACACAAATAATGCACACATTCATGAAAACTAAAAAAAGCTCAAGAAAAGAAACACAAATGCGACTGAAATTTCATATAATCCTAACACATTAAGTGCTCAAAAATAATGCACTGCTTACACTCGTCAAATTCCCCCACACTTGAATGTTTGCTTATCCTTAAACAAAACTCGAATACACCCTATTCACTTAAAGAATCATGCTCATTAACTAGCTTTAACTTGACTAACTACCTCAATCTTCCTTTAATAAAAAGCTTAAAAACTCAAAATTAAAACAGTTATCCAAGGTCAAGAATGCATTATTACCAGATAAAGAGCATACTTTTTTATTAAAATCATGAAAGCAGTTAATAAACACTCAAGAAAAATGGAAGCAAATAGGAATTATTCTAACACCTAGGGAGCTAAAAATTCAGCATATATAAGGTTTTAAAAATTTTATTCCATCAAAGTCTTCCCAACCTCAATGTCCCCCACCTTTCCTATACTATTAAGTATGGATACCTTAAAAAAGAGGTCCTTTGAATACTCTTACTCTAAAAAGAGCATTGGAGTAAAAGGAGCATTTAAAGATATTCTTTTCAAATTTAGTTCCTAATGAGTGTGTTTTATGCTCCATCTCATTGTTTTAGAAGAAAATAAACAAAATACATAAGAATTTAACCACAATAATGTCATATTCAAATTCCTACTTACAAACATTTTTCTCAAACATAAAGCACCTAAATTAATTTATTCAATATAAAAGTAAGCATTAAGTTCATTAAAATTTAAAAATTCCTAAGCACGAATTACTCTTATAATTTAAAAAGTCCAATTAAATCATTAAAGGAAGATTAAAGCATTTCTTTAAGAAAAATAAACTTTAATAAATAAGACTCTACATGTGAATAGGATGTAATAATCTAAGTGTAAAAGTAATGCATGAACAACACAAAAACTAAACCAAAACATGCATGAATCTTAAAGTAAAATAAACACACAAATATGAAAAGAAAATAAAAATACACAAAAACTAAAGAACAACGTACTTCCCTCATTCTGATACACTTGGTGGAGAGTTAAAGGAGTGGCAACAATAGCTTTTGCTACCTAATGAATCATCTTAAACCTTTTACTTTGAAGGAGTATGCGAAAGATTTCATTAATTTGGGCTTGCAACCTTTTAGCCCTTGATTCACAATGCCTCTCAAATTTGTCCATATCATTAGACAAATCTATAATCATGTTCCCAATCCTATTGTTAGAGATGTCCATTAGCTCCTTAACCTTCTTTATAATCCTATCACTCCAACTTTTGGTGTTCCCTCTCTTCCTTCCTTAGCTATCACTTTCTTTAGTTTCTTCCTCCATTGAATTAGGAGGCAAAGGGACTTCACCATATTGCATTACTGCTTAACGCAACAAATAGCATCTCCTTAAAGTGGCATCATGAAGATCATTAAACTCTGTAATGATTTTAGCCCGAACAAGATAGTCTTCATCTAAGGATTTAGCTTCTAGTGGCTCCAATTAATATTTAGCAAATTCGAATGGAGCAAAATACAATACCAAACTAGTGATAATATGCCCCATCGATAACAATGCTTTCCTAACCTCTACAACACTTTCACGAACCAAATCGGGGAGTCATGACCTGCTAAGGAATGGGAATTACTATAATCCGAAACCTGTAGCAAGCCTTAAAAATAAAAACTCGCACCAAGATATTAAAAACTTTAAATCATATTAAAGTAATTCTCATATCATATAATAAAATATAATAATACAATATCTTTCAAAAACAAATCTCTGTTATAAAAATAATACTAAACACTACAACACTCGAGTACTACTACTACAATTTCTAGAATATGAAAAAAAGTTCAAATATAAAAATTACATAATCTAGTCGGGGCTGAAGAACACCGACAGAAGGTTCTAGTACTGAGATCTGATGAAGGGGTCTACTACTGAGGTTTGATGAAGCAAGATGTCCTGAAAAAAATATTGAGGGGGTTAAACCTCACTGAGTGAATTATTATTATATATATACATGCACTATAAAATACAGGCATTCAGGCATCAATATAATAATATATTTATATTTATATTTATATTTATATAATATGATATACATGCATTTCATACACATACCAAAAATCACTTTTTCAATGTAATAATAAATATAGGAAAATTTTTAGGTGGAGCATCGGAGCAGAGCCCTAAATAGTCCGCAACCTCGATCACATAACCAATAGTCAAATGACTTATCCATAACTCCAAATATTTATTTATCCAACTCAAGGTAGTAGATTGGCCCCGAGTACACTAGGTCAACTGAGGATCTGTAGGCACCCTTTCCAATAACCATTAATCTCAATATTCAATTTCATAATCAACTAATCAGATTCTTAGCCTAAAATCTACCATACCGTCACACAACAGTCCTAACATAACCTACTAGGTGGCACATTCTACAACTATGCTCCAAATCATACTTACAAATATTAAAAATAATGAAATATGTAATTAAAAACATGGTAGCATCCATTCATCAAACAATATACGGTTTATATACCAAATATATACAAAATATAAATATAAGCATTTAAATAAATAATTCATATTTAAATTCACATTATTTAAATTATGGATGCTTATAAAATATTTATTCTACGTGCAATGCATATATATAACAATAACTCAAAGTAATGATGCGGTCTGCTGTTCCGATTTGGTTGGTTAAGTTTGGTTGGTCTAGCTCACGGTACAACTAAAGAAAAATAATAGTAATATTATTATTAGAATAAAATTTCTAATTTAATAACTCTACAATTTCTAAGAATGACTCTATCTAAACACGACTTGACCAAAATTTCAAATTTAGACTCGGATTGGTTGTCACATTTTATGATAAATCCATAGAAAATTCAGCAATATCTCCTATGTAAAACAAACGTGTTCCTACAAAAGCAAGGCCATTCCTGTATAAAAAATACACTTCCATAACATATAAGTTTAACCGATCAGGTTGTGCCCTCGAACTACCCATAATGCCTAACTGAGCTTCAACAATACACAAATATATAAAAGAAAAAATAATTATAAGTTCAAATAATTCACCCAAAAATCATAAAAATCTATATAAAAAATATAATAACTTATCAAATCACCAAAATGTCTCAAAAAAAATTAAAAACCTTTATTTTCTAACTAAATAATAAAATTCTTGCTTTTAAATAATATTTGCTAATAAGATTCATAAATGAAATAAAATTTCCATTTTACAATTAAATTGGCATAAATTGCATATAATTATTAAAATCACTATTTAACATCATAAAAATAATAAAATACCCATTTAAGCTAAAAAATAATAAATAAATTTATTATTCACAAATTATTCCAAAATTATCATAAATTAACTAATAAATGGGAAATAATATTAAAAATTACTTTTCATACTTTTATTAATCCATAAATAGTTTAAAAAAATAATTAACAACAATTTCAATTAAAATCAAATAATTTACTAACTTCCAAAAATACATATGTAGATATAAACTATCAAAATTCAATCACATACCACAATAAATAAACTAATAATAAATACCATTAATTCATCCAAAACTATAAAAATCCCATTTAAATATCAAAATCAACTTATTTTTATAATAAAAGCATAAAAAATATTTATTTTCCAAATTAAATAATAAAATTTCAAATATAAGTAAATAATATTAATTAAATCCATTCTTTTAAATATTCTAAATTAAATAGCATTTAATTACTAATAATCAATTAAATTATTAAATTATCTAATTTAAACAATTAAAAATCATTTAAATTCAAAATTAATAATTAAAATTATTATTCGAATATAATTCCATAAATTAATATTAATTAATTAAAAATAGTAATTAATTTATAAAAATTATTTTAATACCAATTATTATTAAAAAATTATCTAAAACACAATAATTACTAATAATTTCAAAATAAATATAAAATTTACTCTTTTATATTAATTTCTCTAAAAATTCTACTTTTTAGCATGAACATTCAAAAATTTGTAATAAAAATTCGATACTTAATTTAATTAAAGTTCCTTTAAGAAACTTTCTCTAAATAATATATAGAATTTAATAAAAATAAGAAAACTTTCAGACCCGGGACTGTCTGAACAGTAGCTGAGCTCGAAAAATACGTATTTTTAAATAATTTCAAAAAAATAAATAAAAATAATTTCGAGTTTCGAAGCCCTTACCGATCAAACCACTTGAAACAAACCATGTATTATCGAAGCTCACGCTCGTTCAAGCTCGATCGGTTTCCTTGTCGGTGATTGGATTGCATTGTTCACACAGTGTTATCCTCCACTGTGGCTGCTGCTGCTACTACTGTTGTTGTTGCTGATGGTGACGGTCCGGTGAGCTGAGGTGGTGGCCTGGTGGTTCGGTTTGGCTATGGCATGAGAAGAAGAAGAAGAAGAAGGGAGAAAATGGCTACTGGCCAAAAGAAAAAAAGATGTTGTCTTTTTAAAAAAAATTTAAAAATATATATATATAAACTTATTTTATATATATACACATATAATTATTTAACACCACAAAATATCAAAATATATATATTATTATTCTCTTATATGGTACAAATAGTACAACTATAATATAATTTAAAATTAAAATATCTTCCTAATCATTCTCCACCACACAATACACTCACAAATAATAATAATAATCAAATAAATAATCAAATCTTAATTAACACTAATTAATCCCCAACTTAATATTAATAACATTAAATAATAATTAACAATAAAATTTAACTTTAATTTTTAATCTAGCAACAATGCCAAATAATAATATAATAAATAATATCTCTCGAAATAAAATTTAATTTCATAATAACCAAACATCACAATTTAATAAAATAAATAAAAATAATGATAATCATGTCAAAAATATTAAAATTCTCATTAGGAAAAATATATATTAACACTGTATATCTCATAATTTAATTTTATAATTTATAAAAAAAATTTGGGTCATAACAGTCTTCCCTTCTTACAAAAATTCATCCTCGAATTTTCAGCATAAAGTGAAGGGGATACAAAATTTATCGAGGAAAAAGACAGGGGTACACTGCTCGCATCTCAGCTTCTGTCTCCCACATGTGTTCTTCTATGTTGTTATTCCTCCACAACACTTTGACCATCGGGTTCTACTTCGATTGCTATTGATGAATTTGAGAATCTACAATCGCTACTAATTCTTCCTCCTACGTCAAATCTTCATTCTATAGCCTTAAGTTCACACTTTCAATAATATTACCCTTCTTTATCTCTTTCTTTCTTATACGATCAACTAGCTAATATACTCAAGCAGAAATCAACTTATACCATTTATTAATAACAATCACCATAATTTAATTTCTATACCATAAGATAGATTAGACATACTTTTTAAACTCATTTTATTATCATCAAATTTCTTTAAACTTTACATCATCAGTTATCATAACTAACAGTCTCTTCTCACTGTTTTTCTTACTATTGTATACTATATTAATTTCTTTATTATTCCTTCTATTGACTGTATTTCTATATAACATTGCATATATAATATTTATTTTCACAACCAAGCTTACATCTACCAGTCATTAAATCTTGTATTAGATTATCAGTAAATATCATAAATTCTAATTTGCTAGATTAGTAATTCACCATCTAATAACCATAAAATTTTAATGTTTCTTATTATCATCAAAACCCGTAAAACTTATACTCATTATTTATCATTCAAAATATTCAATTCATTATTAATATTCAGTCTAATCAGAGATTCACCTATCACACTTTCACTTCACTACTCTAATGTACAACTTTATATATTCTGCTTATTGCTCTCAAGATAGCTAGCATAGCTTAAATGATACTATCTCAGCTCGAACTTAAGGCTTTCACTTAATCTTCATACATATGCACTTATTATTATCACATATTAATTTTTCTTACCTGCTAACTTCATATAATTCACACTTACCCACAATGCTAGTATCATATCATTATAGAGTAGCACCCAATAATAATATATATTCAAGTCTCTTAATACATTTCACTTTGTTATAATTAATTTCGTATCAACTCTTAAAATCAAACCTCAACACATTTAATATGAAAAAAAAACTTCTATTACTATAATTATCTTAACTACAAACAAAATTATTAAATCAACTAACTATATCATTGTTTACATCAGACAATTTAGCCTCATCTTGTCCCTACATTGCAAATATTATAACTTCCTCAAAATTTAGTAGGTATACTATAAAAGCATTAATTGATTATTTCATCTCCTCAAGGTTTTTAATAATTCTCATTCCACTGAGTTATTGTCATATCATCCCTCAATTAAACTAAATATCGAGCCTAAACTTACCTACACATTTACTTCTTATCCAACCTTTCTCATTTCTCCACTTTCCTTAGTGGAATAAATCTCCTCAAAACACTTACATCATTTTATTAGTTGGTCTATAATTTAGTCTCCTTAATAAATATATTTCAACTCTTATATCTTAAAATGGAATAAATCACCTAATTATACCATTGAATATAAATTCCATCCATCATCCATATAAAGTTCTAATAAAGTCGTTAACATCTATAATGTCCATCAACTATATTCAAATCCTCAATTTTTATTATAATTCATAATTCTAACTTTATAGAATATTCCTATATATGTATACATCTATACATATCATCCTTATATCCCAAGATAGATTAAAACAATGTGTAACTCCACTAATTGTAAATCATATTCCTAATAAACACCTAATTCCAATAGATTCGATATAAATTATAAATTTTATCGGCTTGTAAAACATGATCTCTGCCAATGCTTATATCTCAAATTCTAGTAATCTTCCTAAAATCCATAATCAAATAACTTTAATAATCTGTACCACTAAAGTTTCAATTTATTAACCAATATCCTCCAAATTTAGTATTTCTTAATCTATATAAAATAAACCTAAATCACTTCAAATAACTTCAATCATATTAAATACATTAACAACAATAATAGGTTCATCAAGCAAACTTCATGAAAATTAAGTTCACAAACACATTCTTAAATCATATCATGAACATATTAAAATGCCAATAAAGTCATCAACTAGCACTTTAAAACATCTACATCACAAAACTTGATCTTATCTGTAATTTAAATCAAAACCAAGGAAAACATAATCAATCATTCCCTTATATACACTAATAATCGTGTCCTAGAAATCTCTAGCAACCATGGATGCAGAATGTCTCATCTCTTTCTCTCAATAATTATAGCAGTACAATACTGAGCTAATAAATCCATTTCTAAAATCATGCTTAATTCAATTATACCCTAAAGGACTGAATCCATAAATAACTCTCTAAATTTCAGTGCTAAGCTTGGACGCTAATACATATATACTAAACTTAATTCTGTAACATACAATTCTACCACTCTCCTCTTACACTGCATAATAGCAGTCATGTAATTATTCATCCTTGAAGGTGGATAGAAGTATCTTAGAAATCACTTTTTAAACTCCAACCATGCCATAGTAATCATATAGAGCTGATTTAATTGCATGTACCAATCTTATGCTGTAGTCAAATATGACAACTTCACCGTCAAAGAGTACACATGTGTTTCATCCATATTAGACCTATCCCGATTCCTTCATTAAAGCATTTTTAAAAAAAGTATCATGCTTGATTAAACACTACTAAGCCCTTATTAATCCTGGCTATCCTGACCACAGGTGCTGCAAGTTTGAGTTCAAAAGCTGCATATACCTCTTACAATAACAACTTTGGCCCTTGAGTTACAGTTTCCTTTAACATACCCCTATACTAGATAGGTATAGTAAGGGCTAAAACTAGGATCACAACTTCAATTTGAAAGGATTGTTTCTCCTTTACCTCATCATAAAAGATGCAAAAACCAACAAGGTTCAAAACATGAAATATATATATATAATTGACATATCCTAAGCAATTTGCTAAAACAAAGGCTATATAGTTGGTGCCGCCTAATGCATAGCTATTGCACCCTACTAAACTCTTGGTGCATAGGTAGCATCAATGAAACCTTGAGCCACAGGCTCCTTATTTTGTTGTCCTTGTTATCGACAGTGACCACCTGGCCCTTTAGGTCAACCTCTATCCCTACGCCTAGCTGGTTGCACATGGGATAGAACCTTATCCTTAAAAGACTCTTCGTCATTGGTCTCATCAACCGATGGAGTGACTCACATTTACCACATTCAGAAAAAAAACAAAAATAAAGCATACAATTCAGACAATGCAAATAAAATAGATCTTCTAATAATTGTGTAGAATACAAAAATAAGGAAGACTTATTGAAGACATAACGTAACCTAATTTATATTGCAGTAGTTTTAAAGAAAGCATAAATCTAACAACCTAGTTCATACAATACTAAACCTAGACTATGATACCAACTTTGTCACGACCCAAACTGGGGAGTCATGACCGGTGCTAGGGAATAAGAATTATTATAATTCGAAACCTATAGCAAGCCTTAAAAATAGAAACTTATGGAAACCACAATATAAAAATACTAAGGAATTAAAAACTTTAAATCATATTAAAGTAATTCTCATATCACATAAAATATAACAATACAATATCCTTTAAATAAAAATCTCCGTTATAAAATAATACTAAACACTATAACACTTGAGTACTACTACTGCAGCTTCTAGAATATGAATAAAAGTTCAGATATAAAAATTACATAATATAGCTAGGGCTGAAGAAGACTGGCGAAGGGTTCTAATGTTGAGATTTGATGAAGGGGTCTACTATTGAGGTCTAACAAAGTAGGATATCCTAAAAAAAACATTGAGGGGGGTCAGACCTCACTGAGTGAATTATTATTATATATATACATGCATTATAAAATACATACATTCATGCATCAGTATAATAATATATTTATATTTATATAATATGATATACATGCATTTCATACACATGCCAAAAATCACTTTTTCAATGCAATAATAAATATAAGAAAATTTTTAGGTGGAGCATCATAGTAGAACCCTAAATACCCAGCAACCTCGATCACATAACCAATAGCCAATCGGCTTATCCATAACTCCAAATATTTATTTATCCAACTCAAGGTAGTAGACTGGCCCTGAGTACACTAGGTCAACCGAGGATCTGCAATCTCACTTCCAGCGTGATTAGCCCCGAGTACACTAGGTCAATCAAGGATTCACAGCCACCCTTTCTAATAACCATTAATCTCAATATTCAATTTCATAATCAAATAATCAGATTCTCAGCCTAAAATCTACCGTACTGTCGTGCAACAGTTCTAGTGTAGCCCATTAGGTGGCACGTTTTACAACTATCCTCCAAATCATACTTATAAATATTAAAAATAATGAAATGCATAATTTAAAACATGGTAGTATCCATTCATCAAATAATATACCATTTATATACCAAATATATACAAGATATAAATATAAGCATTTAAATAAATAATTCATATTTAAATTCACATTATTTAAATCATGGATACTCACAAAATATTTATTCTATGTGCAATGCATATATATAACAATAACTCACAGTTATACTGCAATATATTATTTCGGTTTGGTTGTCCCGGTCTGGTCGGCCTAGCTCGCGGCACAACTAAAGAAAAAAATTATTATTAGAATAAAATTCCTAATTTAAAAACTCTAGAATTTCTAAGAATGACTCGATCTAAACACGACTCGACCAAAATTTCAAATTTGAACTTGGATTGATTGCCACGTTTTACGAGAAATTCACCAAAAATTTGATAAAGTCTGCTCTATAAAACAAACATCTCCCTACAAAAGTAAGGCCGATCCTACATAGAAAATACACTTCTATAACACATAAGTTCAACTGCTTGGGTTGGGTCCCCGAACTACTTATAATGCCCAACTGAGCTTCAACAATCCACAAATATATAAAAGAAAAAAAATTATAAGTTCAAATAATTCACCCAAAAATCATAAAAATCTATATAAAAAATATAATAACTTCTCAAATCACCAAAATGTCTCATAAAAATATTAAAAACCTTTATTTTCCAACTAAATAATAAAATTCTAGCTTTTAAATAGTATCTGCTAATAAGATTCATAAATGAAATAAAATTTCCATTTTACAATTAAATTAGCATAAATTACAAATAATTATTAAAATCACTATTTAACATCATAAAAATAATAAAATACCCATTTAAGCTAAAAAATAATAAATAAATTTATTATTCACATATTATTCCAAAATAATAAAAAATTAACTAATAAATGGGAAATAATATTAAAAATTACTTTTCATACTTTTATTAATCCATAAATAGTTTAAAACAAAATAATTAACAATAATGTCAATTAAAATCAAATAATTTACTAACTTCCAATAATACATATGTAGACATAAACTATCAAAATTCAATCAAATACCATAATAAATAAACTAATAATAAATACCATTAATTCATCCAAAATTATAAAAATCTCATTTAAATATCAAAATCAACTTATTTATATAATAAAAGCATAAAAAATATTTACTTTCCAAATTAAATAATAAAATTTCAAATACAAGTAAATAATATTAATTAAACCCATTCTTTTAAATATTCTAAATTAAGTAGCATTTAATTAGTAATAATCATTTAAATTATCTAATTTAAACAATTAAAACTCATTTAAATTCAAAATTAATAATTAAAATTATTATTCGGATATAATTCTAGAAATTAATATTAATTAGCTAAAAATAGTAATTAATTTATAAAAATTATTTTAATACCAATTATTATTCAAAAATTATCAAAAATATAATAATTACTAATAATTTCAAAATAAATATAAAATTTACTCCTTTATATTAATTTCTCTAAAAATTCTATTTTTTAGCATGAACATTCAAAAATTCATAATAAAAATTTGGTACGTAATTTAATTAAACTTCCTTCATGAAACTTTCTCTAAATAATATATAGAATTTAATAAAAATAAGAAAACTTTTAGACCCGGGACTATGTGAACTGTAACTGAGCTCGAAAAATACATATTTTTAAATAATTTCAAAAAAAATAATATTTAGGTAGATTTTAGCTCAAAAATCAATTTATCTAACTACTACATCTTTAAATAAAATTAAATTCAATAAGAAAAATCAAGTTAAACATATTAACCAAAATATAAAATCGAGTTTTCGGAGGCCTTACCAATTGAAGCACTCGAAACGAACCACATATTGTCAAAGCTCGTAGCTTGAGCTTCAAAACTAGCCTAAGCTCGATCAGTTTCCTCGCCGGCGATTGGATTGCACTATTCACATAGTGCTGTCCTCCACTACTACCGGTGCTACTAATGGTGGTAGTCCGGTGAGCTGAGGTGGTGGTGTGGTGGTTTTGTTTGGCTATGGCGTGAGAAGAAGAAGAAGAACAAGAGACAAAATGGCTACTGCCCGAAAGACAAAAAAAATGTTGTCTTTTTTTTAATATATATATATATATATATATATATATATATATATATATAAATAAACTTATTATATATATATACACATATTTATTTAACACCACAAAATATCAATATATATATATTATTATTCTTTTATATGGTACAAATAGTACAACTATAATATAATTTAAAAATAAATTATCTTTCCAACTGTTCTCCACCGCACAATACACACATACACATATATACAACAATTAATTTAGATTTAATAAAAGTACATCACAAATAATAATAAAAGTCAAATAAATAATCAAATCTCAATTAACACTAATTAATCCCCAAATTAATATTAATAATATTAAATAATAATTAACAATAAAAGTTAACTTTAATTTTTAATCTAGCAACAATGCCAAATAATAATATAAAAAATAATAACTTTCGTAATAAAATTTAATTTCATAATAACCAAACATCACAATTTAATAAAATAAATAAATGAAATAATCATAATGTCAAAAATATTAAATAAAAATATCTATTAACACTGCATATCTCATAATTTAATTTTATAATTTATAAAAAATATTCGGGTCATAACAAACACGCCACATAGAACACAAAATAAATTATGTACTACATACTTTTTTATTAGTCTTCAAGCACCATAACATAAATAATTCATTAGGAAAAACCCTTTTTTTTTTCTTCCAAAGATTATGTCTGACATGATTTTTTGCATGATTACATAAGAGTGATCTTTGATCAAACCACCCTCACAAACTCTATCACCTCTAGTGATTTCATGCCAAAAACTACTCATATTATAATCCAATGGAGGTTGACAAACACCTTCTTTAGGAAAACCAAAGATATCAGACATTATTTCATAATCAAAATAGTACTCTTTACCAAAGAACGTACATGAAAAGACCCTTTGATTTGCATCTAGAATCTTAAATGTAGTGTAAATTTCTATAGTTAGCTTAAAGAATACACCATGTTAGGCTACAACCAATTTAGACAACCCCAATTTGGAGCAAAAAAGTCTATAATTCCCTTAATTCTTATGTCTAAAGTACATTATCATCAAAGTATTTCGGCTTGCTGAAATTTCTTTGACTAAGGAGCAAAATCTCTTACCTTCCTCTTCAGAATAAATGGCAAAGAAAGCTTCATAGTCATTCCTTATGTCTTTGGTCTTAACCTTGCCATTACTAAGCCTCTTTCTTTGATATAAATTTTTTGTTCTAGCCATCATAACAATGTTAGCACTCTACAAAAATAAAACAACACAAAAGAATGAACAAAAACATGAACAAAAACAAAACAAAATAAAAGATTAGTTTAAATAAGAAAAAGAGGCATGAGATACAAGAAATTCTATTCCTAAACAAAAAGGAAAAGCAATAAATTTAAAATTTGTACAAAAATAAAATCATCAAGTCAAAATTTCCTTAATCAAATAGGAATTAGGGATTAAAAAGGAAGTTAAGCTCATCTAAAATCCTAATGTAATAAGGAAACTCAAATAAAAAATTAACAATCAAATTAAAATAGGAAACAAAATAAAAAATAGAAGTCAAAAATTGACAAACAAATTGAAAATGTTAAAATTTGAAAAAGTTTAATTCCTCCCCCCACACTTAAAATGTGCAATGTCCTCATTGCATGAGCTCTTGACATATATAGAATAGAAAAAATTTGTGTTGCCTTTGTCATCAGAGCGCACGGCTGTGTGCCTTAGGGTACATGGTTGTTTGACATGCTCTATTAAAGTGTGACACCGCAAGGCGCATCGCTGTGTGTAAAAATGCACATAGCTGTGTGACCTGATTATAAAAGTTACACTTCTTGGCACTTTCGTGAACTTGCAATGATGCTTTTTGCACCTCAATTCATCATGTTTTCCTTATTTTGCATAGGTCAAGCATCATATATTCATTGCAACAATGTAAGAGAGAAATTAACTTGAAACAAAAACAATTAATATTAGGAAAATAAAAATCTCAAAACAACTTAAACCCCAAACAAACAGGAACAACTTAAACAAAACATGATAAATCATAAACTTAAGAACACATTGTTCCACGAAACACAAAATTAAAAACAAGTTAAGATAAACATTGTTCTTGCTAGAACCAAGCCAGAACCACACTCATCACAATGAAATTTTGTATTCTTCGGAGAAAAGAGGTGATGATTTCAATGAAATTTTCATAATAAAATAAATAAAATAAAAATAAAAATATATTTTATAAATTATTTTTAGTTATAATTTTATTAAATTGGAGTGAAATTAAGCAGAAAAATAGTTTTATTAGTTATCACTAATAGGTTCTTCTTTTTAGTACTTTTTTTTGAATTTTCATTTTTTTATATTTTTTTGATCTTAAAGTATATGTTAAATTGTGTATTGATTTTTATTAAATTTTTAAATATTTAAGAATATTTTATTAATAATAAAGCATTGAATTTCATAGTTATTTCTATTATTTATTTCATTAAATTTTTTTAATAACTTTAATAAATTTTTAATTTTTAATTAAAATTATTTAAATATTTTATATTAGGGTTTATTTTGCAAGTTTAATAGAGATTAGAGTTTTATATGTAATTACTCAAATCTAGTAAGTACTTGTAGATTCCATGTGTCAAAAAATGGGCTCCACAAATAGACACGTCAGCTATTTATTAAAAAAAATTTAATGGATGATTAGTTTTACAAACTTTTGAAACATTGTGGATAAAATTAACAGTAAAATTAAACTATGATGTTATTTACAAGTGGTATAAAATGTTAGAATTTTTTTTTATGTAATTTTCCCAACGAATAATATTTAAGAATTAATTAATTTTTAAAAAATAATTTTACAGTCTAATTTTTTTTTAAAAATAAAATGTTAACTAATAAAAATAAATAACTATTATAGATTTTAAAATATTTAGAGTTTAATTGGGCCAAAATAAAAGACGAAAGTCTTTTTTTATATCTTTTATAATTTCAAAAGTTAAAACGTTGTTATGGAGATGTCAAAAAAAAAAAACTATTTGAACAATTTTTACAAGTTTATGGGCTTCAATTGGCTAACACTAAATTTAAGGTGCCAAATATTCTTTGTCATGAAAGTTGAAGAAGGTTTTTTTTTATTTTAATTTTTTGTACCTTTTGCCAATAAACAAATATAAAAGTAAATTGTTAGAACAAAAGTTTGTATAGAAGCCTAAAAATGAGAATTACATTATATTTCTTTCAATTCCACCAAGAAATTTATTTTATTTTCAAATGCAATTCATTTTCAAATGAATTTTTATTAATAATGTGTGTTTAATTCAAATGAATAGTTTGTAAAATTCATGTCAAATGAATTCTATATTTTGTAATATTGTGTTTAGTATAAATCTAGAATTTCAAGTTAATTTTTAATTTTGATCAAAAACTATCCTTTCAAATAGAAAGATATTTTTTAAAACAAAATGGGCTCATATATTTTGATCATGACTTTCTAAAAGAGTGATGGAGCTACTTTCAATCCAAATGGCATAACAATCCACTGATAATGATGGTTTGGAATGAAGAATGTTGTTTTGTATATGCCTTTTTCTTTTATTCAAAGCTATAAAAATCTCACCTTTAAATCAAATTTTGAAAAAAAAAATTGCTCTCGCAAAAATTGTGAATGAGGAAGAATTCTTGGGCAAAGGAAATTTATCATCCATTAAAAAGAAGTTTAAGGGTTAATAATCTATGATCAATCTCTTCTTTCCTTTAACTTGTTCAAATCGTTTATTCATGTAAAAAGCTTGTCATGACCATTCTAACTTTGCAAGTTCTACAAAACCTTAATCTTTCAATTAAGTACATTCATTAATCACTAGCTTCAAATCTAAAGGGTTATCCTTGAATGAGTTGCCTTAGTAGGATTAATATCCTTATTCTATTTAAAAGGAAACAAGATAAAGAACTCATGATTTTTCCATAAGGGAGAAGAGCACTTAAGAATTGAGTATGAGAATTTGCACTACATTATTATAATAAAAACTCATAAATGGGTTGAAAATATATTAAGGACAGTGTTTGGTCTATAATGAAAATTATGGGTTTGGTAGTGAAGTGTTGAAAATATTTCTTAAACTTGAGTCCATTTGGAAGGATTTATAAATCCTTGGCTTTCCAATAGACATCAAATTTAATAACAATATCTTTTTCAAGTAAAGTGGATCCAAGAACATTTTCCAACACATGGCATCCTATAAAGAATTGAATTTTTATAAGCTATTAGGTTTTATAAGTGGTTTGAAGGAGCTCTCCATTTTCAACATAGAAATATTTCGAATGATTTTGCAATATTCCTTTGGAAGAGCTTTTGGGTTCAGTATAGTAGTTTTGGTCCAGTGTCTATTAAGCAATGAGCCTAATAGGGTTAGGAAAAACTAGTTGGATAAATTTGGATAGGGGCTAAAGTCATTGGTAATCTTCATGAGTAAGTGCTATCTCTTTATCAAATGAAAATTATTGTGAGTAAGGTAATGCTTCCTCATCAGAATCAGAGATTTTTAAATATATATCATGGAAAATAACAAAAACATTTTTCGATGAAGGCTTATCTTCTTTAGATTGAGTGACTCAATATTAGCATTTTCCAAATCAACTATTGTGATCTACTGAATATGTTGAATCATTTCTTTTTATCTTCTTTGTCTTTAAAGGATAATTTTTAGCAGATTTTCCCTCTCCATAAATGTAACACTTATTTGTGCTTTTCTTTCCCCTAAATTTTTTTTTAATAATGCTTCCACTTCTTCAGCTTTCCTTCTCTTCCTTTGCCTTTGATCTTGTAGAAGTGATGCTTTTTCTTTTTTCCTGAGTATTCTTCTTTTTACTCAAATCTCTTTTAAGTTCCTCAATATGAGCTTTCAATTTTTGAATTTCAATCTCCTTTATTTGAATACTAGTTAGAGTGCCCATATTGTTGATTGTCTGTAGTAATTCTTACTACTTCTTTGTTTGTCTAATTAAAACTATGTAAATTAATTTCATCATTTTTTTAAAAGTATAGAGATGATTATAAGTTTGCTTTGCATGTCTTACTACATCATCAACTTTAGTCTTAATCTTTTTTAACACCTAATTTTGGGCACATGTATTTTGAGTTTGCCAATTTAGAACTGCTTCTACTAAAGTGATTCTTCTTGGTCTACCATCAGCATTTACAACATCAAAGTTTCGCACACAAGGATGAGTCATTTTATAGTTATTTGTGTCAGGAGTTAAAGAAGGGAAATTTATTGATTCAAACATGTAAATTTTTAGAAGAGGGGTTAGTTGAATGGGTGTTTATGGTAGAGAAATAAGAGAAATGGGTTTTCTTTCTTTACCCAATTCTTTGGGTGTGCTTAGAAGTGTTGGTGTTTTATAATAACTAAGAGGAGAGTATGATACAAAGCAATCATACTTTTTAGAAGGTTGTACCAAAGTACTTATTAAAGGATCTCCTTCTAAATTCTCTCTCATTGCAATTTTAATTTTTCTTTTCCTTTTTTTACACTTTTTATCATTATTTTCAAAAATTATATAACAGTCATAACAATCATATGCATCAAAATAACAATGACCATTCTGCTTAAAAGCATAAATTAGCCTGCCTTCATGATAAAAATGAGTAATTGGTATAACTTCCTTTTCTAATAAAAAAGGAGAAATAATGAATTGCGTGTTAAATACTGTTGGTGCTTATTGTCCTTTCTTGAAAGTTGTCTCCATAAAACCATCTGACTTCTTTATGAAAATTGGTTTGAACTTTGAACAGGCTCTACTTTATAAAGGTTCTCAAAATATTGAATCTATTTATGATCTATTTCTAAGGAAATAAATTCAATAATTCATCCCAAGAGATATGTTTAGGAATATGGATACATGTTGGGGTATTATGAGAATCTACTTTAACAAATAAAGCATTATTATGGACATTTGGAAGGGCCTGATTAACTATATAGTCTTGAAGTCTATAGACTATTTGGTAATGCAAAGTGGCTGCAATGTACTCTATAGTTTATTTTACACCAAGGATCTAAATATGAACTTTTAACATTAAAAGAGCTTATACATGTAATAGGGCTAAATTGCAATTTGGAAAGAAAGTGAAAAATATCGACCCCACATTTAAAGAAGTTTCAACAATTCCAATGACAACATGACAATGTTGTTTGTATATGGAATCAAGTAGAGTAATCCTTGAGAAAATAGGCAAACCTTGTCCCCCATGATAAGTAATTCCTAACCTTATTGCTCCAAAATAGATGTGGGTATACCCCTGACTTAAGCAAATCTTTAGAAACTCAAAAGGAATTTCCAAGGTTACAAATTGTTTAGTTTGTGAAGCAAAATTGGGTTGTTGGTCAATGCTAGAGGATTGAACATATTCTTTGATGGATGAAGAAGGCTTCTTTACTATGGCTCTAAAGGATTATTTCCAAGAGGGTTGTATTTTAGAAAAGGCATCATAACGATGAAGAAGAGGGGCTTTAGATTCTTCTATTTTCTAGTTTTTAGGTAGATAAGTAAACTCATAGAAGTAGTTGATTTTATTTACAATAGATTGTTTAATAAGGGTGATATGGTGATAGAGGTGGATTTTAGAGGAATATGTTTATAATAATAAATAATAAAAGTGTTAGAGCTAGATGATTCCGACATGGTTTAGGTGTATTTTCCCCATCAAGCAATCTTAATTAGAATAATAATGTTTTCTGGAATTGACAGGTCACGATTCCACCAAAGATAGAATCAAGTCAGAACTGGCCCTACCCTGATTCAAGACCAGTTCCAATCCTATTAGTTCTAGTTCTAATAATCTTTTTTTTCATAATTTTCTAGTTTAGAACTAGAACCATTGATACAAATTGGAACCGACAGTTCCAGTTCCATAGGAGGATGAACTAACCCTGAACCAAGTCATCTTATGATTCTATGCCAGTTTGAGGTCGATTCCGGTTCCAATTTTGACTAGATTGATTTTGATCTAGTTTTGAGTCTAAACCAGCCCGTGACTAGCACCATTTTCAACCATTTTGTTAGAATTTGATATTGTTATAATCAATTCTATAAATTTAGAAATTTGGATTTTCAAATGAATTCCATAAAATTTTATAAAATTCATTTAGACTAACACACTCTTAAAGTTTGTAATATAATTTAACATTTTAAATGTATTTGAAAGTTAATTATAAATAGGTAAATAAAAATTAATAAAAGTTAAAGATTTATATATGCTAATTTCATCTATATTTAACATATTATGACAGTTTTTTAATGTGTAAATTAAATTTAAGTCTTCATTTTTCATTAATAAAAATGTTTACCTATATTATAATACACCTAATGGCTAGAGGTGCAATACAAATCTACACACCTTATTTTTATTGACTAAGTATAAAATTTAATTTAAAAATTTTTAAAAATAACTAAAAATAGAAAAAAATTAAAAAATGTGGTTGACTTTTTTTTTTCAAAAATATGGTATTTGACAATAATTATTTCAAAAATACAATTGTTATTTTAAACAACTAAAAATAACCTAAACAACTAAAACAACCAAATAAAATAATCATGAAAATAACCAAAATAAATTATTGACCTTAGCAAGTTATCAATCTTAAGCTTAATTTTGAGCAACTAATGTGTTTGATTCAAGTGTTTATTAGTTAGGAATTATTTTGAAGTCAAAATAATGATGAATTATAAAAGAGAATTCATTCCTGAAAGACATCACAAGCATTATCGTGTTCAGACTCAAGATAGGGACCAAATTGTACATTTTTTGGCAAAATTTGAATCCATCTCAAGCTCAGTCCCAACCGAGACCAAGCCCGGGACAATAGGGCTAAAAATTCCATTAACATGTATTTTAGGACAGTGAAGATCCAATCTATCGAGACATTGCTCGGAACTAGGCAATCTCGACCAAGACTAAGGGTCATGACTGACACTTAATTCTATAAAATTTTGATTTTTAGGTAAAACTAATCCAGATCTATGTCCCAATCGGGTCTATGCTTGGGACCTAAGAAATTCAAACTTAAAATAGCTACTAATGACTACTTTTGAGGCATCCCGACCGGAAGCATGACATTTATAGCTCAAAAGTTCAAATATGATTCATATGGTATTTGAATTTGTTAGGAAATAAATTATTGTTTCTAATAGCTCAAATTGAATTGCTCATCTATAAAATACAACCTCTAAAGATCATTTTAGAGGTTAAGAAACTTGTTTATAATTTCTATACTCTCAAGAATTCAATTAAGCTCTCAAAAATTCTTTTAAATCATTTTTTGTATTTATATAACTCTTGTGAGAGTTGGTGAGTGTTAGAATAGAAATTATTATTCTTTTATTTTTCTGGGGTTAAGTGAACAAGAAGTGAGATTCTATTATAAAGGAATTGGTTTAAGTGTTTAGCTATTAACATTTAGAACATAGGATTGTTAAGAATTCGAACTCTTTAAATTCTTGTGTTCATCATTCTTCCTTTTTAACATTTCTTTTAATTCTTACTAGAACTCTATTAGTTTCTTATTATTGTTTGATATCCCTATTCACCCTCCTCTAAGGCACTTTCAATTGGTATTAGAGCTTAAACTCTAGGAACTTTATTGCTAGCATACAAGATCATGGGGAGTGAATCACAACGTATTTCTTCACTTAGACCATTCTTTAATGGTAGTTACTATCCTCATTGGAAGTTCAAAATGGAACTATACCTTGATTTTGATTCCATCAAACTTTAGGATATTGTCTTAAAAGGTTGGGAACCACATATAATTACCATTGATAGCATGGTAACTACTCTAGTAAGAAGCTAATGGAATAATGAACAAAAGAAGGAAAATTGTAAAAATAAAAAGAGAATGATCACTTTAGTCTCTTCCATGATAAGAGAAGAAGGAGGTAAGCTTCAATATTGCATGTCGACCAAAGAAATGTAGGAGACCTTAGAAAATCATTATAAAGGCAATATGTAAGTTAGAAGCAAGAAGATTTAACTTCATTTGTATGAATATGAACTCTTCAAAATGAAGCCTCAATAATTAATCACAAAGATGAAAAATTGTCTCATTGCTCTCCTCATAACCCTTAAGAAACTTGGAAAATATTTTTCCTAGGAAGAGGTAAATAACAAGATTTTGAGAATCTTACCCAAGAAGGATTGAGAATCTCAAGACACTTCAATTGAGGAAGCTCAAGACCTCTCTACCCTTTCAACTGATGTACTTATTAGTAAGCTTTTGATACAGGAGCTCACAATTAAATAAAGAGGTGAAGAGTAATAAGAGAAGGAATAGAAGAAAAAGAGTATAGCATTGAAGGTTTCACAAGAAGAAAGTGAAGATGAAAATATTGAAGATTCTAGTGATGAAGATGGTGATATTGTCATGCTCACTAGGAACTTCAAGAAGTTTTTAAGAAATAAAAATTTCTCAAGAGCAAGAGACTTTAATGAGAAGTATGAAGGGGAAGGTAAAAAGAAAACTAAAGAAGTTACTTGCTATAAATGCAAGAAATCGGGTTACATCTAAAGTGAGTGCCCAAACTCAAATTCAAGAACAAATGAGCAAAGGAGAAAAATAAGGACTTCAAAGCTACTTGGGATGACTCCTCTAAATTTGAAAAGGGAGAGGAATAACAAGAAATCTCCAACCTTTGCTTTATGGCTCTTAAAGATGAAAAAGAGGTACCATTTATTTCTAACTCTTCTTGTGATGAATATTATGATTATGATGAATATGATAATGATGATGATATTGAGAGCTCTATAGTAAGGAAACTCTTGCTTAAATGTAAAAATCTATTATTTAAAAAGAAGCATTATAAGCATGAGTTATCTAGCATAACTAAAGATTTTGAAAAATTAAAAAATGAATTTTTTAATCTTGTTAAATCAAATGATAAATTTTCTAATGATTTAAAAAATTCAAATTCCTTGGAAGAGCAACTCAAAAAAGTAAGTGATGAAAATCATAAACTTTCTAAGGAGATTGTAGAATTAAAAAATTCTATATCTAAATTCCAAAAAGGAAAAGAGAGTTTAGATAACATACTTGACTCCTAAAAATTTTATGGAAATACTTATGGAATTAGATATGCTAATGGAATGCCCTCATGTTCATCATCATCACATATTGAATTTGTTAAAGCATTATGCAATTCCATTCATCTACCTTTAAAATGATTGAGACTTAAGCTTTCAAAGCTAATAAGTCTCATGTGTCACATATTAAAGGGAAGTCTCATAAGACTCAATCCCATATGATGCAAAGGGGTAAGTCTTATGCTAGAAAAACACAACCCAAAAATGCTTACATGTACACTAAACATAACACTCATAAGCATGTTAGATAATATAATGCACCTAAACATGTTGCATAAACCTATTAAAATATACATTGTCGTTGTAAATGCATGTCTCACACCATGACTCAAAATAATAGCAGAAACACACCACCATAATACAAAAGGCATGTTTCATACACTAGGAAAGCATATCATCCTAGGAGAAACAAATTTGAAACTTTTTGTATGTTCATATTGCATGATCAAAGGACATACCAACAATGTGTGCTTCTATGGAAGACTACATATCAATTTACTTCCTTTTGATTATCTTAAGACTAACCAACCTAGATCGAGAAAGGTTTGGATTCAAAAAAATAGTTAAATTATTTTTTATAGGTGTGCTTGAAATCCACAAGAATGAAAAGCAAGTGGTACCTTGATAGTGGATGTTCAAGGCACATGACAGGAGACAAGGAACAATTTAACAAGCTTAATGCAAAGGATGGAGGACATGTCACATTTGGAGATAATGCCAAAGGAAAGATAGTAGGCATTAGAGAAACAGGTAATCATTAATCTTTATCTATACATCATGTGTTGCTTGTTGATGGTCTTAAACATAATTTGCTTAGTATAAGTCAATTAAGTGATATGGGAAATAAAGTGACTTTCTATCCTAAAAATTGCTTTGTTAGTAGTCTTGGTGAAGATAAAGTAATTTTTAATGGTGAAAGAATAGACAACATTTATGTTATTGATTTGAACAAGATTGATAACAAAGATAGAAAATGTTTAATGTCTATTTAACATGACATATGGACATGGCATAGAAGGTTAGGACATGCAAATTTTGAGCTTTTGAATAATCTTTATAAACATGAACTTGTGATTGGTTTACCTAAGCTTGAATTCACTAAGGATAAACCTTATGATGCTTGTCAAAAGGTAAAATAATCCAAGTCTTCATTGAAGCTAAAAAATATAGTGTCCATATCTAGACCACTTAAACTTATACATATCAATTTATTTGGACTAACTAGAGAATAATAACTATTTAATTATTGGATATATATGCTATTGGTGTGTGTTTAATCTTTCTTTTTGTGCAGATTGGTTCATACATCTACTGTTCTGTGGTTGGTTTGGAGGTTTGCCTTTGTCTATCGAGAGGAGGAAAATGGTCTTCCATTATTCCCCGTTATGGCTCTGTTAGCGTACCTTATTATGGCCCTTCTACCATTGTTAGAGTGTGTTAGCCTTTGGGACTCTCATTGAACAAGATCCTCAAAATTGGTTGGTTTATAAAGGAAAAGCTAATGCTGGTTTTGCTCTGGTATACTCTTGATCGGAGCTATTGTACTAGTGGTGTTTCTCTTTATTACCGCCATCAATGGGAGCTTCTTCACAGCTTCCCCTTCAATCTCTAACGTTTTAAGGTTTTCTCACAACTTAATTTTGTAGTTGGGATGTATCACACCTATAAGATCCACGACCTCTAAATCTTGAACTATGGGCTTTTTCTTTGTAATCTCTTTTTGAATTAATGAATATTTCTCTATAGTTGTTCAAAAAAAATACAATATTCAAAATAGATTAAAAAGAAATTAATAATTCATATGTTATTGATAATCTTAGCCAACTAAATATATCACCCATTTTTTTAGCAACTAAATATAATTCAATAATTAAAAGGATTACAATGATGACACAACTAAAGAGTTATGATGCATTATCCAACAATCAAGTCCATTATGCTCATCATTATCCAACAATCAAGTCCATAAGCTTTGTCAATAAAATAAGCCTATTACAATGATTTTCAACTTTGGAGAAAAGAACTTAGGTTGTGTTTACTTAGAGAAAACTACTCCAATTTTAAAGAAAATTTTTCAAAATAAAAATAGAAAACAAAACTTTGTCTTTATTTTAAGTATTTTTACAAAAATCTCAATTGAAAAGTGTTTTCACAATTTTCACAATTTTAAGAGAAAAGTGTAAAATAAATTTTTCTTGTCTTGTTTTCAAAAATTTTCCTTATTAAAAATATAAAGTGAAAACACTTTGTTTTCATTACAACAACTTTTGCACTTTTTTTTATTCATTATTTATTACTTCATTATAGTATTAAAAGACAAAATGAACTGTACCTTTCAAGGACTAAATTATCTTTTTACTTTAGTACTTATCTTCTTCCTCTATCTATTGTTTTAATTTTCTTATTACTTTTTATTCAATAACTATTCTCTTATTTGTTGCAATTTATTTGTTGAAAATTTTTTAGCTTTTTAATTTTTATTTGCTCTTAAACTTTTAAGAACAAAAGTTATGCAAGGTTGACAAGATAAGCTTTTCTTTTATTATTATTGTTGGATTTAAACGAGATAAGATTTTTTATTAAACAAACTTTTTTTTATCAAATAGGATAACTAGTAAACTCATTTTCAATTTTCAAAAATTAAAAATAAGTTGTAGATGAAAACAAGTAAACACATTTTCAATTTTTCAAAAAATGGAAAATAGTTTTCAATCTCTAACGATAAACATGTTTTACAAAATTTTATATGAAAATGAAAAGTTTTCATTTTTTAAAAAAATTGAAAAATAAAAATAAAAAATAATTTTCTATAAGTAAACACACCCTTAATGTATTGAAAAATAGAGAATTTGTAGCACCTCACTGCAACAGATATTGTGGATTTTATATGATTAAGAAAGATCCACCTCGAGACTTATGAGTGCTTGCTTGTTCATGGGTAAAACTTAATTGTTGAAACCACAAGAATTGTAGCTACTAGTATTTTCATCTCCTTTGTCACAAACTAAAGAGACTGATTTACTAATGATGACTTTATCGACACCATTGAAAAATGTTAGCATAAGTGGTATGCCCTAGAGGCCAATCACATATTTGACATTATAAATTATCCTAAATGGAAATAAAATAATATTATATTATTTAAAGTATTTATTTAATTGAATATTTATCCATTGACATAATGTTAAATAAATTTATTATCAAGAGTTGAAAATATGACCTGCAAATTTATTTAGTACATCGACCATAAAATTATTCATAGTCGATTGATTAATATTTGTAATATTAATTAGACTATCACCTCTTTCTATTTTCCTTGATTAATATATGATGCTAATAGTGGGATATAATGAGTCTCATGCTACTTGATATGAGATATCAAAATAGACATGTGGATCCTCATGAGATGGATGGATCCAACATGACATTGGATTTGTGATTGTATGGATATTCACTTATAGTCAACAATCACAATCTAAGTCATAATGGTGCATATAGTCCTTTAACTTAAAGTGACACGGTCATCCATATTTAAGTGGTTAGGGTTTATTACCATGTACATACTTGTGTTAATCATACATGGGTATATGGTGTGTGGTGGCTCTAATCGGTTAAGTGTAAGGAAGAGTGTTCAACCAATATAGGATTCATTGCCTGGAGTGAACTGGGATAAGATCCTATGCTATTTAAGTTTTTTCTTGATCAATAAGTTCCTAGCCAGGACAAATATGACATAAACTGAAAGAGTTTCAGTATTGGTTATATTTTATTAAGAATAGAACTTGAGATAAGGTCATATGATATAACTATTAGAGTTTGACTAAACCATTACTTTAGGCTATAATGGAATCTTCTAATGAAGGGATTTTAGTGCACGATAATTATGATCAAAATATGCATTTATTTCAAATTGGGTAGTTCTAATATCGATGCTAGGGGTCACTCATAACTTATGAGAACTAAATGTGCATAATTGGGATTCTTATGTTTAGACTTGAAAAGAGTTTCAAATAATGTCAAGTGTTGATATTATCTTCTCATTGCCAATTAGACATGAACCTAGTAAGTCACACCTAAAAGAGTTTCACCAAATCACCATCAATATTAATCTAATTATTGATTAAAGTGTTTAATCATATAATTAAAATTAATGGAATTAGATTTATGCTTTAAGGAATGATTCTATGAATTCTTATTCAAATAAAGGGTTTAATTATTAATTTATACTTAATTAATATGAGATATTAATTAAGGTATTAAATTAATAGTATATGTTGTTTCTAATTAGACTTGGATTAATAGCCCAAGTTGTTTGGGCCTAGGCCCAAAAGGGTTTTGGACTTAAGATTAATCCAAGATGTTAAGAAAGCCTATGAACCTAATCCAAGCCCATTTGTTATATAGATTGGGCTTGGGCCAAGTGTTGGCCCAATTACCAAAACCAACTCCATGTGAACATAACTTAGTCAAAATTTATCATGTTAGGCATGCTTTATCCTTTATGTGTATAACGTTGACTATGGACATAATAAGTATTAAGCTTGGCTTATTAGGCTTGTCATGTTAGTCACACTTTATCACTTAAGTGTAATATGTTAACCATGGCAAATTTATCATGTTAGGCACACATTATCCCTTGTGTGTATAAATTTGACGAAGGCTAAGATAAGAATTAGGTGTCACGACCCAAAACAGGGGCCATGACCGGCGCTAGGGAACGGGAATTCTTTCGAATCCGGAACCCGTAGCAAGCCTAAAAATAAATAAATCATGCCATCATAACAATAAAAATATAATATGCAGCGGAAATAAAAATCATAATATCATTTTTTCCATATCAACTGGATTTAAACTAAATCTCATCTCATCACATAGATGTATATAATCTTTAATACAAATCCAGTTTCAACATAATACACCTCTTTAAAATAAAGTACATAAAATCCAATACTTTAATTTACAACTACTGCAGTGTCTAGATAAAATAAATAAGACTCAAGTATACAATTTACATAAAGAAGCCGGGGCGAAAGAAATCCGACGTATCGACCTGCTACTGAGGTCTGAAGAAGTTGACTCTCCTGAAAAATAGTCAACGGAGAGGAGTCAGACCTCACTGAGTGAATTACTATAATATATATACATACACACTAAGTGATAATGCATACAGTCAACAGTATATATATATAATATGTATATATACAGGCAATTGCACACAGATGCAATAAAATCATTTTATATATTTTATCTGAAAAACCTCTTTTATGAAGGATCACATAGAACCCTAGAATATCGCAACCTCAGAAAATAGTGTTAAACAACACTCTGGCCATACAGGCTCACTTATTCCAAATATATCCACTTAATCCATTTGGACAGTAGTCTGGCCCCGAGACACTAAGTCAACCGAGCTCCAGCAGTCTGACTGCCAGTGTGATTGGCCCCGAGACACTTGGTCAACCGAGCTCCAGCAATCACACCCAAATCACATCTCACATATCAATAATCATAACCAAATCAATATCCACAAATAGTTAGTAATATAGCCTAAAGCTATAGGCGTACCGGTACGCACTCGGTCCTAGTGCTGCCCACTAGGTAGCACGTTCTATTGATATCCTTCATCATTAATATAAATCATTCATTCACAATAAATGATGCATGAATGTAAATGAAACAACAATATAAACCATATATATACCGAAAATATACCAAACATAAACCAGGTATATTTTGAGTATATATATGTCAAATGAATTCAATCAAATCATGAATTAAACTAAAAATATATTTAAAAACATTTTAAATATATTTTATTAACAAAACATGTATATAATTTATTATATACCAAAAATATACTTGAATATAAATCACATTATTTATGCATGTTCAGTCAAAATAAAACATGCATTTTCTAAATCATGCATCCTAAGCATATATATATATAATATAGTAACTCACATAATGCGCTCCACGAGACAGGTCCGACGGGCCTGGTCCACTAGCCCTCGGTCTCGGCGCAACTAAACAACCAATAAATAACCGACATTAGAATAAACCTAACAGAAATCCTAGAATTCAATCTAGAGTATTAAACACAGAATCGAAAATTAGGGTTCGACTGGATATCACGTTTTACGAGAATTCTATCAAAAATTCGGCAGAACCTCCCCTGTAAAACGGACATCTCTCTACTCAAAAGAGTAGAGCCGACCCTACAAAGAAACACACTTCGAAATACAAGCTCAACACAATCAAAATCCCACGGTCGGACTCCAAACTACAGTCCACCGACCGGGGTCCACAAGCACAGAATGATTCCAGATATACCAAAAATATCCTTAAATCACAGAAATACATTTTATAGATAAAAATTACATAATTAACCTTAAAACACTGTAAAAACCGAATAAAACTCATTTTATTAGAAAAACCGTATATTATATATATAATTGAAAATAATTCATGAAAAATAGTTTTAATTAGTTAAAAATACTAAATAATTTGTAGAAATCATTTTTATACCTTAAATAAATATTAAAACCAATTAAATTACATTTTTAGACAATTTAGGGTAAAATTACCAAAATACCCCTATATATATAAATATACCTAAATTACTTCAAAAATTCACCAAAAATCATACAATTACCCAAAATTAATTTTCTCAACATATTTATCAATAATATCAATATTTAAACTCAATTAACCAATTAATTTCCATTAAAAACACATTTAACCTAATTTCTCAAAATCACATAAACTTTAATAATTCAAAATAAATACTTAGAAATTCATAAAAATTCCAAATAAATTCCTATAATTCATTTCAACACCTAATTCAACCATAAACTCAAATTTCATAATTTAAATAATTAATTTCCGAAAATTAGAAAATAATATTAAAATATTCAAAAATCCAAACAATCTCCAAAAATTCTACAAAAATTTATACATGTAGATTAAGCTACTAGGAACAACATTTGTGAAGGAAGTTTCCATGAATCATCCAATTCGAAGCTCAAAAAAATCGAAAACCCTAATAGGCCGAAATTTACAAATCGAAAACTAAGCAATTCTAGACCATTTTAGCTCAAACCAAAGCTAGAATCACACTCACCGGAGCTCAAGGAGAAGAAAGAGATCAGCGGTGTCGAAAACGGTGGCCGGAAGAGGGAGAAACGGCGAAGGATCAAGTTTCGGCCAAAAATGGAAAACTAGCTCGCCGGCGCCGGGGAAGGGAGCTGCTGGCGGCGGGAAACGGCTGGAGGCGACGATGGCAAGCCGAGAGGCACACCGACAGTGAAGGAACGGCATTTGCAGACGGTGGAGGTGGGTGGTGGTCGTCGGGCGCGGGAAGGAGAAGAAGAAGAAGAAGAAGGAAGCTCGGGGGCAGTTTGGTAATTTTCCAAAAATTTTTGATTTTTGATGTATATATGTATATATATATACTTTATACTATATATTAAAATAATATTAAATTACACACATCAAATATACACCACACACATAAAAATATTAATATTTTAATAATTTATACCAATTAAAATTAATTAAATAACAATTAAAACAATTAAATACTTAATAAAATATTAGGGTAATAATAAATCCTAATTAATTAAATATTCACACACAGGCTTTATTTAATAATTTAAAAATATGTATGAGTTCATGCAAGTCCGTAAATACCTTTAAAATAATTAATAATACATTGTTTACGTGAAAATTTCCCCGAAAATACAAGTCCCGGGAAAATTTTACGTAAAACACTGAAATTAATACACAATAATTAAAATAGGTTTAAAATACATATCAACTCATAAAAATATCATAATATATATACAAAAATTATTGACACTGTATATCCCGGTACTGTGTCAAAATATTTTAAAAACACGGGATATTACAGTCTTCCCCCCTTACAGGAATTCGTCCCCGAATTCTAAAAGATAAGATCAAGAAGGAAAGAGATACGGGTAAGAAGCTCGCATCTCAGCTTCAGTCTCCCACGTATGCTCTTCAACTCTGTCGCTACGCCACAGAACCTTGACCATCGGAATCTGCTTCGATCGCAACTGTCGAACTTGAAAATCAACGATCGCCACAGGTTCTTCCACAAAAGTCAAATCTTCACTTACTTCTACACTGTCAGGTTGCAACACGTGTGAAGGATCTGAGATATACTTCCTCAACATCGAGATATGAAATACTGGATGCACTTGTGACATACTCGGAGGCAAATCCAACCGATATGCAACAGTGCTAACTCTCTCCAGAATCTCAAACGGTCCAATATATCTCGGTGTTAACTTACCCTTCCTGCCAAATCTCATCACACCCTTCATCGGAGATACTTTCAGAAAAACGAAATCTCCAACCTGAAACTCCACATCTCTGCGCCTAGGATCCGCATAACTCTTCTGTCTGCTAACTGCGGTCTCTAATCTTCGCTTGATCACGGCGACTTTCTCTGCAGCATCCTGAACCATCTCTAGTCCAATCAAAGCTCTCTCACCAATCTCATCCCAACTCAACGGGGATCTACACTTCCTTCCATACAACGCCTCATATGGTGCCATACCAATACTGCTATGGTAGCTGTTATTATATGCAAACTCAACAAGCGACAAATGATCATCCCAGCTACCTCCCAAATCCAAGACACACATCCTCAACATATCTTCCAGTGTCTGGATCGTCCTCTCAGACTGACCGTCTGTCTGAGGATGAAAAGCAGTACTGAAATCCAACCTAGTGCCCATCGCTTCCTGCAACTTCTGCCAAAAACGAGAAGTGAACACTGAACCTCTATCTGACACAATGGACACAGGTACTCCATGAAGGCACACAATATGCTTCACGTACAACTTCGCCAATCTAGCAACTGAATATGTGGCTTTCACAGGCAAGAAATGTGCAGACTTCGTCAACCTGTCTACAATCACCCAGATGGAATCGTATCCATCCTTCGAACGAGGTAAACCGACCACAAAATCCATAGCTATCCTTTCCCACTTCCACTCGGGAATAGGAAGAGGCTGAAGCTTCCCAGAAGGCTTCTGATGTTTGGCTTTCACTTGCTGACACGTCAAGCACTTAGCAACATAACCAGCAACATCCTTCTTCAATCCATCCCACCAGTATAAATCTTTGATACTGTGGTACATCTTAGTAACACCTGGATGTACGCTGTAGGCTGTAGAATGTGCTTCCTCTAAAATCTCCTCTCTCAAATCATCCACATCAGGAACACACAATCTACCACTGATCCACAACACACCATCATCATCGAGTGTGAAATCAGTGAACTTCCCTGCTCTGACATTCTCTGCAAGCTCTTCTAGAATAGGATCTCGGCTCTGAGCTGCTTTAATCCTATCCCTCAGTACAGATCGTACTTTAAATTGAGCTAACAGTCCACCTGATCTACTGATCTTCATCATTAGACCTTGATCCACCAACAATTTCAATTCCTGGATCAATGGTCTCCTCTCAACACCGATGTGAGCAAGACTACCTGAGGACTTTCTACTCAAGGCATCTGCTACCACATTAGCTTTACCCGGATGGTAAAGAATCTCGCAATCATAATCCTTCAACAGTTCCAACCATCTTCTCTGCCTCAGATTCAAATCTCGCTGCTGGAAAATGTACTTAAGGCTCTTATGATCAGTAAATATCTCACAAGTCACCCCGTACAGATAATGTCTCCAAATCTTCAGAGCAAAGATCACTGCAGCCATCTCCAGATCATGTGTAGGATAGTTCTGCTCATGCTTCTTCAACTGCCTTGAAGCATAGGCTATCACCCTTCCATTCTGCATCAACACACAACCAAGACCAATTCTAGAGGCATCACAGTAAACTGTGAACTTATCCACACTATTAGGCAAAACTAATACTGGCGCTGTGGTCAACTTCTCCTTCAACAACTGAAAACTATTCTCACAAGCTTCTGACCACTCGAATCTAACATTCTTCTGAGTCAAGCGAGTCATAGGGGCTGCAATCCTGGAAAAATCCTGCACAAACCGCCTATAATACCCGGCTAAACCCAGAAAACTTCGAATCTCCGTAACCGAAGTAGGTCTAGGCCACTCAGATACTACCTCAATCTTCTGTGGATCAACCTGAATACCTTCTTTAGACACTACGTGTCCAAGAAAAGAAACACTCTCCATCCAGAAATCACACTTCGAGAATTTAGCATAAAGCTGATGATCTCTCAGTGTCTGTAGTATAATCCTCAAGTGATATACATGCTCTTCCATACTCCTCGAATATACCAGTATATCATCAATGAAGACTACCACAAACTGATCCACATACGGTCTGAATACTCTGTTCATCAGGTCCATAAAAGCTGCTGGTGCATTAGTCAAACCAAAAGACATCACCAGAAACTCATAATGACCATATCTAGTGCGGAAAGCTGTCTTAGGAATATCAGCTTCACTGATCCGCAGCTGATGATAACCCGACCTCAAGTCGACCTTAGAAAAGAACTGTGCACCTTGTAACTGATCAAATAAATCATCTATCCTCGGGAGAGGATACTTGTTCTTCACTGTCACCTTGTTCAGCTCTCTGTAGTCAATGCACAGTCTCAGGGTACCATCCTTCTTCTTCACAAACAAGACTGGTGCACCCCAAGGAGAAACACTAGGTCTGATAAAACCCTTATCCAATAACTCTTGCAACTGCTCCTTCAGCTCTCTCAACTCTGTAGGAGCCATACGATAGGGTGGCATAGATATAGGAGTAGTACCTGGTACCACATCTATACAGAACTCAATCTCTCTATGAGGTGGTAAACCTGGCAACTCCTCGGGAAAAACATCAGGAAACTCACAAGCAACAGGAACATCTGTGAGTGACAACTTCTCCACTGACGTATCCCTAACCAATGCCAAAAACCCCTGACAACCTTTCCTCAACATCTTCCTAGCTGAAATAGCCGAAATAAGATTCTGAGGTGCTGAACTCCTATCACCCACAAACTTAAATTCTACTTCACCAGGAATTCTAAAAATCACCTCCTTATTCCTGCAGTCTACCACGGCATAGTGCTGAGATAACCAATCCATTCCCAGAATAACATCAAACTCCATCACATCCAACAAAATCAAATCGGCGGATAATTCTCTATCTCCCACGAAAACTGGACAACCAGAAAGAACAATATCGGCGTCCAAGGAATCACTCAGAGGAGTGGCAACAGACAAAGGAAAAGCCATCCTCGAAGCTTGCCAACAAGATTTAGAAGCAAAAACGGGAGAAACAAACGAATGCGTGGCACCCGGATCAAACAAAACCAAAGCATCCAGGTAACAAACAGAAAGAATACCTGCCACGACTGCATTAGATGCCTGAGCATCCTGCTGAGTCAGATGAAAAACTCTGGCCTGACCTCGACCTCCCTGCTGACTGGTAGAAGCCTGGCCAACACCTCTAGCACCTCCTCTAGTACCTCTACCACGACTCTGCTGTGAAACAAACTGAGTAGAACTCTGATGCTGGGCTGGTGGCAACTGAAATGGCTCGGGTGCTGCACTAGCAATCGATTGCTGTGGGAATCGCGGAATCTGCTGCTGCTGATATCCGGAATAAGGACACGATCTGGCAAAATGTCCTGTCTGTCCGCATCTAAAACATGTCAGTGGTGTCAGATAACACGGTCCCTGATGGACTCTACCACAAGTCTGACAAACGCTGGCAGCTGATCCAGAACTACGACCACTGCTGCTGCTCGAAGCACCTGACCCAAATCTGAACGATCTACGCTGACCTCCACGGCCATGTCTACTGCTCCGATGCACTCGCTGCTGCTGTCTCTGACTCTGCTGAGTCGAACCTCGCTGCTGACTACTCGAACCAACATGAAAACTCGAATATGGAGTAGCCTGCGATCCACTCGACTGAACTCCCAACTGGTAATAATCAAGCATCGCTCCCTGCCTAACTAACCTCAGCTCGATCTCCTTAGCTAGCTCAATCACAGACTCTAGAGTAAGACCTGCTGTGGGCATACCAGCAAAAGTTGAACCCAAACCAGTAACATAGGTAGTAACCGCGAAATACTGATCTCGCATCAGATCCTCAGCATATCTACCCAGACGAAGAAACTCTCGGGTATACTCCTCTACAGATCGATCTCCACGAGAAATACTGGTCAAATGAAGACGATAGCTCAAACGAAGAGGCTCTGGACAAAATCTCCTCATGAATCACTCTCGAAACTGAGCCCAGGTCATCGTCATCATATAAGGCTGGATCATCTGAATGAACCAATCTAGAGCTGGTCCCTCAACAGACAACTCAACGATCATGATCCGTTGGTACTCGGTATGAGCAGTCCGAGTCCTAGTCTCAATCGCATGCAGAAAATCTAAAGGATCAGAAGTACCATCAAAAGCAATCCTGCCAACTCGGGTATAGAACAAAGCTGCCTCAGGGTCAGACATACCCTGCTGATAGGCAGGCTGAACAACTGGAGGAACAGGAACATCAAACTCAGGCTCAACAGGCTCCTCGTCCTGTAACTCTCTCTGCCTACGGCGACCTGCCGCTCCTCGAGGTCTACCTCTGCCACGACCTCTACGTCTAACTGGCTGCTCAGGAGGTAAAACCTCATCCTGAAAAGACTCATCATCCTCGGCCTCAACGACCGGTGGAGCGACACGCGCTCGCCTCCTCATTCTGAAAAGACAAACGGAAAGATTCAGACAAAACAGACAACGGAGGAATAACGCTGAAAACTACAGCAAGGAATACTCATCAAGACATACTCGAACCTAATACACTGCAGTAGTCCAACAGAAAACACAACTTTAAAACTAGGGCCACAACTCACATAACTAAGCCCTGACACAGAACTCCACTCTGATACGAACTTCGCTCTGATACCAACTTTGTCACGACCCAAAACAGGGGCCATGACCGGCGCTAGGGAACGGGAATTCTTTCGAATCCGGAACCCGTAGCAAGCCTAAAAATAAATAAATCATGCCATCATAACAATAAAAATATAATATGCAGCGGAAATAAAAATCATAATATCATTTTTTCCATATCAACTGGATTTAAACTAAATCTCATCTCATTACATAGATGTATATAATCTTTAATACAAATCCAGTTTCAACATAATACACCTCTTTAAAATAAAGTACATAAAATCCAATACTTTAATTTACAACTACTGCAGTGTCTAGATAAAATAAATAAGACTCAAGTATACAATTTACATAAAGAAGCCGGGGCGAAAGAAATCCGACGTATCGACCTGCTACTGAGGTCTGAAGAAGTTGACTCTCCTGAAAAATAGTCAACGGAGGGGAGTCAGACCTCACTGAGTGAATTACTATAATATATATACATACACACTAAGTGATAATGCATACAGTCAACAGTATATATATATAATATGTATATATACAGGCAATTGCACACAGATGCAATAAAATCATTTTATATATTTTATCTGAAAAACCTTTTTTATGAAGGATCACATAGAACCCTAGAATATCGCAACCTCAGAAAATAGTGTTAAACAACACTCTGGCCATACAGGCTCACTTATTCCAAATATATCCACTTAATCCATTTGGACAGTAGTCTGGCCCCGAGACACTAAGTCAACCGAGCTCCAGCAGTCTGACTGCCAGTGTGATTGGCCCCGAGACACTTGGTCAACCGAGCTCCAGCAATCACACCCAAATCACATCTCACATATCAATAATCATAACCAAATCAATATCCACAAATAGTTAGTAATATAGCCTAAAGCTATAGGCGTACCGGTACGCACTCGGTCCTAGTGCTGCCCACTAGGTAGCACGTTCTATTGATATCCTTCATCATTAATATAAATCATTCATTCACAATAAATGATGCATGAATGTAAATGAAACAACAATATAAACCATATATATACCGAAAATATACCAAACATAAACCAGGTATATTTTGAGTATATATATGTCAAATGAATTCAATCAAATCATGAATTAAACTAAAAATATATTTAAAAACATTTTAAATATATTTTATTAACAAAACATGTATATAATTTATTATATACCAAAAATATACTTGAATATAAATCACATTATTTATGCATGTTCAGTCAAAATAAAACATGCATTTTCTAAATCATGCATCCTAAGCATATATATATATAATATAGTAACTCACATAATGCGCTCCACGAGACAGGTCCGACGGGCCTGGTCCACTAGTCCTCGGTCTCGGCGCAACTAAACAAGCAATAAATAACCGACATTAGAATAAACCTAACAGAAATCCTAGAATTCAATCTAGAGTATTAAACACAGAATCGAAAATTAGGGTTCGACTGGATATCACGTTTTACGAGAATTCTATCGAAAATTCGGCAGAACCTCCCCTGTAAAACGGACATCTCTCTACTCAAAAGAGTAGAGCCGACCCTACAAAGAAACACACTTCGAAATACAAGCTCAACACAATCAAAATCCCACGGTCGGACTCCAAACTACAGTCCACCGACCGGGGTCCACAAGCACAGAATGATTCCAGATATACCAAAAATATCCTTAAATCACAGAAATACATTTTATAGATAAAAATTACATAATTAACCTTAAAACACTGTAAAAACCGAATAAAACTCATTTTATTAGAAAAACCGTATATTATATATATAATTGAAAATAATTCATGAAAAATAGTTTTAATTAGTTAAAAATACTAAATAATTTGTAGAAATCATTTTTATACCTTAAATAAATATTAAAACCAATTAAATTACATTTTTAGACAATTTAGGGTAAAATTACCAAAATACCCCTATATATATAAATATACCTAAATTACTTCAAAAATTCACCAAAAATCATACAATTACCCAAAATTAATTTTCTCAACATATTTATCAATAATATCAATATTTAAACTCAATTAACCAATTAATTTCCATTAAAAACACATTTAACCTAATTTCTCAAAATCACATAAACTTTAATAATTCAAAATAAATACTTAGAAATTCATAAAAATTCCAAATAAATTCCTATAATTCATTTCAACACCTAATTCAACCATAAACTCAAATTTCATAATTTAAATAATTAATTTCCGAAAATTAGAAAATAATATTAAAATATTCAAAAATCCAAACAATCTCCAAAAATTCTACAAAAATTTATACATGTAGATTAAGCTACTAGGAACAACATTTGTGAAGGAAGTTTCCATGAATCATCCAATTCGAAGCTCAAAAAAATCGAAAACCCTAATAGGCCGAAATTTACAAATCGAAAACTAAGCAATTCTAGACCATTTTAGCTCAAACCAAAGCTAGAATCACACTCACCGAAGCTCAAGGAGAAGAAAGAGATCAGCGGTGTCGAAAACGGTGGCCGGAAGAGGGAGAAACGGCGAAGGATCAAGTTTCGGCCAAAAATGGAAAACTAGCTCGCCGGCGCCGGGGAAGGGAGCTGCTGGCGGCGGGAAACGGCTGGAGGCGACGATGGCAAGCCGAGAGGCACACCGACAGTGAAGGAACGGCATTTGCAGACGGTGGAGGTGGGTGGTGGTCGTCGGGCGCGGGAAGGAGAAGAAGAAGAAGAAGAAGGAAGCTCGGGGGCAGTTTGGTAATTTTCCAAAAATTTTTGATTTTTGATGTATATATGTATATATATATACTTTATACTATATATTAAAATAATATTAAATTACACACATCAAATATACACCACACACATAAAAATATTAATATTTTAATAATTTATACCAATTAAAATTAATTAAATAACAATTAAAACAATTAAATACTTAATAAAATATTAGGGTAATAATAAACCCTAATTAATTAAATATTCACACACAGGCTTTATTTAATAATTTAAAAATATGTATGAGTTCATGCAAGTCCGTAAATACCTTTAAAATAATTAATAATACATTGTTTACGTGAAAATTTCCCCGAAAATACAAGTCCCGGGAAAATTTTACGTAAAACACTGAAATTAATACACAATAATTAAAATAGGTTTTAAAATACATATCAACTCATAAAAATATCATAATATATATACAAAAATTATTGACACTGTATATCCCGGTACTGTGTCAAAATATTTTAAAAACACGGGATATTACAGTCTTCCCCCCTTACAGGAATTCGTCCCCGAATTCTAAAAGATAAGATCAAGAAGGAAAGAGATACGGGTAAGAAGCTCGCATCTCAGCTTCAGTCTCCCACGTATGCTCTTCAACTCTGTCGCTACGCCACAGAACCTTGACCATCGGAATCTGCTTCGATCGCAACTGTCGAACTTGAAAATCAACGATCGCCACAGGTTCTTCCACAAAAGTCAAATCTTCACTTACTTCTACACTGTCAGGTTGCAACACGTGTGAAGGATCTGAGATATACTTCCTCAACATCGAGATATGAAATACTGGATGCACTTGTGACATACTCGGAGGCAAATCCAACCGATATGCAACAGTGCTAACTCTCTCCAGAATCTCAAACGGTCCAATATATCTCGGTGTTAACTTACCCTTCCTGCCAAATCTCATCACACCCTTCATCGGAGATACTTTCAGAAAAACGAAATCTCCAACCTGAAACTCCACATCTCTGCGCCTAGGATCCGCATAACTCTTCTGTCTGCTAACTGCGGTCTCTAATCTTCGCTTGATCACGACGACTTTCTCTGCAGCATCCTGAACCATCTCTAGTCCAATCAAAGCTCTCTCACCAATCTCATCCCAACTCAACGGGGATCTACACTTCCTTCCATACAACGCCTCATATGGTGCCATACCAATACTGCTATGGTAGCTGTTATTATATGCAAACTCAACAAGCGACAAATGATCATCCCAGCTACCTCCCAAATCCAAGACACACATCCTCAACATATCTTCCAGTGTCTGGATCGTCCTCTCAGACTGACCGTCTGTCTGAGGATGAAAAGCAGTACTGAAATCCAACCTAGTGCCCATCGCTTCCTGCAACTTCTGCCAAAAACGAGAAGTGAACACTGAACCTCTATCTGACACAATGGACACAGGTACTCCATGAAGGCACACAATATGCTTCACGTACAACTTCGCCAATCTAGCAACTGAATATGTGGCTTTCACAGGCAAGAAATGTGCAGACTTCGTCAACCTGTCTACAATCACCCAGATGGAATCGTATCCATCCTTCGAACGAGGTAAACCGACCACAAAATCCATAGCTATCCTTTCCCACTTCCACTCAGGAATAGGAAGAGGCTGAAGCTTCCCAGAAGGCTTCTGATGTTTGGCTTTCACTTGCTGACACGTCAAGCACTTAGCAACATAACCAGCAACATCCTTCTTCAATCCATCCCACCAGTATAAATCTCTGATACTGTGGTACATCTTAGTAACACCTGGATGTACGCTGTAGGCTGTAGAATGTGCTTCCTCTAAAATCTCCTCTCTCAAATCATCCACATCAGGAACACACAATCTACCACTGATCCACAACACACCATCATCATCGAGTGTGAAATCAGTGAACTTCCCTGCTCTGACATTCTCTGCAAGCTCTTCTAGAATAGGATCTCGGCTCTGAGCTGCTTTAATCCTATCCCTTAGTACAGATCGTACTTTAAATTGAGCTAACAGTCCACCTGATCTACTGATATTCATCATTAGACCTTGATCCACCAACAATTGCAATTCCTGGATCAATGGTCTCCTCTCAACACCGATGTGAGCAAGACTACCTGAGGACTTTCTACTCAAGGCATCTGCTACCACATTAGCTTTACCCAGATGGTAAAGAATCTCGCAATCATAATCCTTCAACAGTTCCAACCATCTTCTCTACCTCAGATTCAAATCTCGCTGCTGGAAAATGTACTTAAGGCTCTTGTGATCAGTAAATATCTCACAAGTCACCCCGTACAGATAATGTCTCCAAATCTTCAGAGCAAAGATCACTGCAGCCATCTCCAGATCATGTGTAGGATAGTTCTGCTCATGCTTCTTCAACTGCCTTGAAGCATAGGCTATCACCCTTCCATTCTGCATCAACACACAACCAAGACCAATTCTAGAGGCATCACAGTAAACTGTGAACTTATCCACACTATTAGGCAAAGCTAATACTGGCGCTGTGGTCAACTTCTCCTTCAACAACTGAAAACTATTCTCATAAGCTTCTGACCACTCGAATCTAACATTCTTCTGAGTCAAGCGAGTCATAGGGGCTGCAATCCTGGAAAAATCCTGCACAAACCGCCTATAATACCCGGCTAAACCCAGAAAACTTTGAATCTCCGTAACCGAAGTAGGTCTAGGCCACTCAGATACTGCCTCAATCTTCTGTGGATCAACCTGAATACCTTCTTTAGACACTACGTGTCCAAGAAAAGAAACACTCTCCATCCAGAAATCACACTTCGAGAATTTAGCATAAAGCTGATGATCTCTCAGTGTCTGTAGTATAATCCTCAAGTGATATACATGCTCTTCCATACTCCTCGAATATACCAGTATATCATCAATGAAGACTACCACAAACTGATCCACATACGGTCTGAATACTCTGTTCATCAGGTCCATAAAAGCTGCTGGTGCATTAGTCAAACCAAAAGACATCACCAGAAACTCATAATGACCATATCTAGTGCGGAAAGCTGTCTTAGGAATATCAGCTTCACTGATCCGCAGCTGATGATAACCCGACCTCAAGTCGACCTTAGAAAAGAACTGTGCACCTTGTAACTGATCAAATAAATCATCTATCCTCGGGAGAGGATACTTGTTCTTCACTGTCACCTTGTTCAGCTCTCTGTAGTCAATGCACAGTCTCAGGGTACCATCCTTCTTCTTCACAAACAAGACTGGTGCACCCCAAGGAGAAACACTAGGTCTGATAAAACCCTTATCCAACAACTCTTGCAACTGCTCCTTCAGCTCTCTCAACTCTGCAGGAGCCATACGATAGGGTGGCATAGATATAGGAGTAGTACTTGGTACCACATCTATACAGAACTCAATCTCTCTATGAGGTGGTAAACCTGGCAACTCCTCGGGAAAAACATCAGGAAACTCATAAGCAACAGGAACATCTGTGAGTGACAACTTCTCCACTGACGTATCCCTAACCAATGCCAAAAACCCCTGACAACCTTTCCTCAACATCTTCCTAGCTGAAATAGCCGAAATAAGATTCTGAGGTGCTGAACTCCTATCACCCACAAACTTAAATTCTACTTCACCAGGAAATCTAAAAATCACCTCCTTATTCCTGCAGTCTACCATGGCATAGTGCTGAGATAACCAATCCATTCCCAGAATAACATCAAACTCCATCACATCCAACAAAATCAAATCGGCGGATAATTCTCTATCTCCCACGAAAACTAGACAACCAGAAAGAACAATATCGGCGTCCAAGGAATCACTCAGAGGAGTGGCAACAGACAAAGGAAAAGCCATCCTCGAAGCTTGCCAACAAGATTTAGAAGTAAAAACGGGAGAAACAAACGAATGCGTGGCACCCGGATCAAACAAAACCAAAGCATCCAGGTAACAAACAGAAAGAATACCTGCCACGACTGCATTAGATGCCTGAGCATCCTGCTGAGTCAAATGAAAAACTCTGGCCTGACCTCGACCTCCCTGCTGACTGGTAGAAGCCTGGCCAACACCTCTAGCACCTCCTCTAGTACCTCTACCATGACTCTGCTGTGAAACAAACTGAGTAGAACTCTGATGCTGGGCTGGTGGCAACTGAAATGGCACGGGTGCTGCACTAGCAATCGATTGCTGTGGGAATCGCGGAATCTGCTGCTGCTGATATCCGGAATAAGGACACGATCTGGCAAAATGTCCTGTCTGTCCGCATCTAAAACATGTCAGTGGTGTCAGATAACACGGTCCCTGATGGACTCTACCATAAGTCTGACAAACGCTGGCAGCTGATCCAAAACTACGACCACTGCTGCTGCTCGAAGCACCTGACCCAAATCTGAACGATCTACGCTGACCTCCACGGCCATGTCTACTGCTCCGATGCACTCGCTGCTGCTGTCTCTGACTCTGCTGAGTCGAACCTCGCTGCTGACTACTCGAACCAACATGAAAACTCAAATATGGAGTAGCCTGCGATCCACTCGACCGAACTCCCAACTGGTAATAATCAGGCATCGCTCCCTGCCTAACTAATCTCAGCTCGATCTCCTTAGCTAGCTCAATCACAGACTCCAGAGTAAGACCTGCTGTGGGCATACCAGCAAAAGCTGAACCCAAACCAGTAACATAGGTAGTAACCGTGAAATACTGATCTCACATCAGATCCTCAGCATATCTACCCAGACGAAGAAACTCTCGGGTATACTCCTCTACAGATCGATCTCCACGAGAAATACTGGTCAAACGAAGACGATAGTTGAAACGAAGAGGCTCTGGACAAAATCTCCTCATGAATCGCTCTAGAAACTGAGCCCAGGTCATCGTCATCATATAAGGCTGGATCATCTGAATGAACCAATCTAGAGCTGGTCCCTCAACAGACAACTCAACGATCATGATCCGCTGGTACTCGGTATGAGCAGTCCGAGTCCTAGTCTCAATCGCATGCAGAAAATCTAAAGGATCAGAAGTACCATCAAAAGCAATCCTGCCAACTCGGGCATAGAACAAAGCTGCCTCAGGGTCAGACATACCCTGCTGATAGGCAGGCTGAACAACTGGAGGAACAGGAACATCAAACTCAGGCTCAACAGGCTCCTCGTCCTGTAACTCTCTCTGCCTACGGCGACCTGCCGCTCCTCGAGGTCTACCTCTGCCACGACCTCTACGTCTAACTGGCTGCTCAGGAGGTAAAACCTCATCCTGAAAAGACTCATCATCCTCGGCCTCAACGACCGGTGGAGCGACACGCGCTCGCCTCCTCATTCTGAAAAGACAAACGGAAAGATTCAGACAAAACAGACAACGGAGGAATAACGCTGAAAACTACAGCAAGGAATACTCATCAAGACATACTCGAACCTAATACACTGCAGTAGTCCAACAGAAAACACAACTTTAAAACTAGGGCCACAACTCACATAACTAAGCCCTGACACAGAACTCCACTCTGATACGAACTTCGCTCTGATACCAACTTTGTCACGACCCAAAACAGGGGCCATGACCGGCGCTAGGGAACGGGAATTCTTTCGAATCCGGAACCCGTAGCAAGCCTAAAAATAAATAAATCATGCCATCATAACAATAAAAATATAATATGCAGCGGAAATAAAAATCATAATATCATTTTTTCCATATCAACTGGATTTAAACTAAATCTCATCTCATCACATAGATGTATATAATCTTTAATACAAATCCAGTTTCAACATAATACACTTCTTTAAAATAAAGTACATAAAATACAATACTTTAATTTACAACTACTGTAGTGTCTAGATAAAATAAATAAGACTCAAGTATACAATTTACATAAAGAAGCCGGGGCGAAAGAAATCCGACGTATCGACCTGCTACTGAGGTCTGAAGAAGTTGACTCTCCTGAAAAATAGTCAACGGAGGGGAGTCAGACCTCACTGAGTGAATTACTATAATATATATACATACACACTAAGTGATAATGCATACAGTCAACAGTATATATATATAATATGTATATATACAGGCAATTGCACACAAATGCAATAAAATCATTTTATATATTTTATCTAAAAAACCTCTTTTATGAAGGATCACATAGAACCCTAGAATATCGCAACCTCAGAAAATAGTGTTAAACAACACTCTGGCCATACAAGCTCACTTATTCCAAATATATCCACTTAATCCATTTGGACAATAGTCTGGCCCCGAGACACTAAGTCAACCGAGCTCCAGCAGTCTGACTGCCAGTGTGATTGGCCCCGAGACACTTGGTCAACCGAGCTCCAGCAATCACACCCAAATCACATCTCACATATCAATAATCATAACCAAATCAATATCCACAAATAGTTAGTAATATAGCCTAAAGCTATAGGCGTACCGGTACGCACTCGGTCCTAGTGCTGCCCACTAGGTAGCACATTCTATTGATATCCTTCATCATTAATATAAATCATTCATTCACAATAAATGATGCATAAATGTAAATGAAACAACAATATAAACCATATATATACCGAAAATATACCAAACATAAACCAGGTATATTTTGAGTATATATATGTCAAATGAATTCAATCAAATCATGAATTAAACTAAAAATATATTTAAAAACATTTTAAATATATTTTATTAACAAAACATGTATATAATTTATTATATACCAAAAATATACTTGAATATAAATCACATTATTTATGCATGTTCAGTCAAAATAAAACATGCATTTTCTAAATCATGCATCCTAAGCATATATATATATATAATATAGTAACTCACCTAATGCGCTCCACGAGACAGGTCCGACGGGCTTGGTCCACTAGCCCTCGGTCTCGGCGCAACTAAACAAGCAATAAATAACCGACATTAGAATAAACCTAACAGAAATCCTAGAATTCAATCTAGAGTATTAAACACATAATCGAAAATTAGGGTTCGACTGGATATCACGTTTTACGAGAATTCTATCGAAAATTCGGCAGAACCTCCCCTGTAAAACGGACATCTCTCTACTCAAAAGAATAGAGCCGACCCTGCAAAGAAACACACTTCGAAATACAAGCTCAACACAATCAAAATCCCACGGTCGGACTCCAAACTACAGTCCACCGACCGGGGTCCACAAGCACAGAATGATTCCAGATATACCAAAAATATCCTTAAATCACAGAAATACATTTTATAGATAAAAATTACATAATTAACCTTAAAACACTGTAAAAACCGAATAAAACTCATTTTATTAGAAAAACCGTATATTATATATATAATTGAAAATAATTCACGAAAAATAGTTTTAATTAGTTAAAAATACTAAATAATTTGTAGAAATCATTTTTATACCTTAAATAAATATTAAAACCAATTAAATTACATTTTTAGACAATTTAGGGTAAAATTACCAAAATACCCCTATATATATAAATATACCTAAATTACTTCAAAAATTCACCAAAAATCATAAAATTACCCAAAATTAATTTTCTCAACATATTTATCAATAATATCAATATTTAAACTCAATTAACCAATTAATTTCCATTAAAAACACATTTAACCTAATTTCTCAAAATCACATAAACTTTAATAATTCAAAATAAATACTTAGAAATTCATAAAAATTCCAAATAAATTCCTATAATTCATTTCAACACCTAATTCAACCATAAACTCAAATTTCATAATTTAAATAATTAATTTCCGAAAATTAGAAAATAATATTAAAATATTCAAAAATACCCAAAAATCCAAAAAATCTCCAAAAATTCTACAAAAATTCATACATGTAGATTGAGCGACTAGGAACAACATTTGTGAAGGAAGTTTCCATGAATCATCCAATTCGAAGCTCAAAAAAATCAAAAACCCTAATAGGCCGAAATTTACAAATCGAAAACTAAGCAATTCTAGACCATTTTAGCTCAAACCAAAGCTAGAATCACACTCACCGGAGCTCAAGGAGAAGAAAGAGACCGGCGGTGTCGAAAATGGTGGCCGAAAGAGGGAGAAACGGCGAAGGATCAAGTTTCGGCCAAAAATGGAAAACTAGCTCGCCGGCGCCGGGGAAGGGAGCTGCTGGCGGCGGGAAACGGCTGGAGGCGACGGTGGCAAGCGGAGAGGCACACCGACGGTGAAGGAACGGCAGTTGCAGACGGTGGAGGTGGGTGGTGGTCGTCGGGCGCGGGAAGGAGAAGAAGAAGAAGAAGAAGGAAGCTCGGGGGCAGTTTGGTAATTTTCCAAAAATTTTTGATTTTTGATGTGTATATGTATATATATATACTTTATACTATATATTAAAATAATATTAAATTACACACATCAAATATACACCACACACATAAAAATATTAATATTTTAATAATTTATACCAATTAAAATTAATTAAATAACAATTAAAACAATTAAATACTTAATAAAATATTAGGGTAATAATAAACCCTAATTAATTAAATATTCACACACAGGCTTTATTTAATAATTTAAAAATATGTATGAGTTCATGCAAGTCCGTAAATACCTTTAAAATAATTAATAATACATTGTTTACGTGAAAATTTCCCCGAAAATACAAGTCCCGGGAAAATTTTACGTAAAACACTGAAATTAATACACAATAATTAAAATAGGTTTAAAATACATATCAACTCATAAAAATATCATAATATATATACAAAAATTATTGACACTGTATATCCCGGTACTGTGTCAAAATATTTTAAAAACACGGGATATTACATTAGGTTACATGATTATGTGTAGAGAATTAACGTAGATAAACACATTAGATGTATTCAATCTTTACATACCTTTTTGATATACTTAACTTTTATACAAGTTATATACTTATCATGATGAGTTGTATATATGTGATGTAAGAGATAATGTTATTAGGGTTTGCTTTCTCTATATATATATATATATATATATATATATATATATATATATATATATATATATATATATATATATATATATATATATATATATATATATATATATCTTAAAGAAGTGTTTCTTAAAATAGGTTAGACATTTTGTATAAAGACACACAAAAAGGAGAGAAACATATACACAAACTAAACCCTAAGTGTTCTTGCAAGAAGCTAAATTAGTGCAAGTTTTGTGAGGGTCATTAGAGAGGCTACTTACAACTAATCTAATCTAAGCAAGAAAGTGATTTGGAGGAGCTTTGGTAGGCTAAGCTAATTAGAGAGGCTTAACACATAGGAGGCTAAGCATTTAATTTAAGAGTTGAACAAAAGAATCCAAAGCTTATAGAATACATGTTAATATAAACCTTAATAGGGATTAAAAATGCAAGCATGGAGCTGAATGATGAAAAATTCAAGCTAATTAGCTTAATTTCCTATTTTGAAATTAATTAGCTTGAATTTGATGAATTTTTAAGTTAATTTTCTATTTTGGAGTCAATAAATAAGATTTAAGAAGATGTAAGAAGATTCAAGGATATTCCAAGTCCAAGTTAATAAATTAACAAGTCTAAGTCTAAGTTTAAGAGTTAACAAGTCAAAGTCAAGGGTTAATGGTCCACATCCTACATGGCATGTGACATGGCACGCTTCAATACTTAGTTGTCATGAGCTGTCATTTTGCACAGTTGTAATGAGTTTCATTAGTTGTCAATTTTGACTTTTCAAAGATGAGTTGTCATTAGTTGTCCTATTTTGAAGGAAACCTCTTTATTTAAGGATTTCCCTATATAGGTATCTTTAGGAATAAGGAAGAAAACCTTTTCCTTCATGGATTAGGTTGTTTACATGCCTACATAAGGGCTCACCCTATATAAAATGAATTTGAAGAGGATTCAAATGTAAAAAAGTGAGGTTTTTCCTTAAACTTTTTTCTTTTAAAACTTTGCAAGTTTACTTGAATTGTTTCACATCTACCTTTCATTACATTTTCTAGGTTATATTAGACTTAGAATTGTGTGATTGTTCATCTTTTAATAGCTAAGTATCTTGCTTCAATTTAATAAGCAAAGGTTTTAGCTCCATCAACACAATCTATCCTTAATGATTCTTGGGCTAGATTTCAATGTTGGATGCGCGTTCTATCTCTATTATAGGTAGGGTTCATATCAATTTGGTATCAAAGCTCTGGCTAATTAATTAAGTACATATCTTTACTTTTCTTTGTTGTTTGAATTTAATCTAAAAAAATCATTATTTCTTATTTCATTCATTCTTATGTCTTATTTGATATCAATTCATTTTCTTTGTGATCATAGAGTTCAAATTCATTTTTCTCTGTTATCTTGAGTCAATTTCTTTCTTTTCTTTATATTCCAGCCTATTTTTAGTCTTTAAACAAAAAAATTAAAAAAATCATTTATACTCTTATTGTTTTGCATCTTAAAAGTCCTATTTGTCACAAATACATATCAATTGTTCTCAATTTATCCATTTTAGCATTTGTTATAAAAAAAAGAGTTGAATTGATCAAAGCTTGATGCAAGCATTAAAGAAATTACAATTCAATTTATGGAAAATTATGAAAAATTACATTAATGGCATTTTCATAATTTTTAGTAGCTTTGGAGTTTCAGATTTTGGCACAACAGGAGCCCAATTTGATTGGAATTGGCCCAATGATTCCAAGTTCATGAGCTCCGTTGCTTTTTAGGCAAATTCCATCGTTTAGGCCTCCAAACTATTAATTTTCTATTTTTGATTATTTTAGGGTTTTTTTTCTTAGGATTCTTTTATTTAGGGTTTTTCTTTATTTAAGTTGTGTTTTGGACTTTTGGCCATGTTGTTGATTAATAAAAAAATTTTGAATTCCCTTCAATTCCCAAAATTCTTTGAATTTTGATGCCTATTTCCTGATTTTATGAATTACAGGTTATAGAAGATTAGTGTTTGGCAGTCGTGCATGATTCGACGAACATTAATTCATTATTTTCACTCTTCTACTACGTCATTTTAGTATTAAAGTTGTGATCCTTAAATAAGATGTCTCGTAGATGATAATAGTAGTAACCACAACTGAAGTATGTAGAAGAGTTTTATGAGTATGATGACCTACATTAGCTTGAGCAACAAATGGAGTAGATTGATCAATGGTTGACATCTTTATGGAGTAGCTCACAGAGAGAATGGGCGAGCTATTGGCCAATCAGAATAGGAGGTAGCCAAATCAGTGTCGAATCCCTAATGTGGGTGATTAGACAACTATGGTGATGACCCTGATGATGTCCCATATAGGCATCAAAGGTAGCATGTTGAGAATGATGGTCGGAGACAGTGGGAGGCAGGTATGCGAACTGAATCCCTGAATTTCATGGCACCTTACAACTAGAAGAATTCCTTAATTAGCTGGCCATGGTATATCAGATCTTGGAGCTCAAGGGAGTGCCTAAGGGCTAGTGAGTGCCATTGGTGGCCATAAGATTTTGAGATCGAGCAATGGTGCAGTGGCAGCAAATTAAATAGACGCGAGTCAGATTGGGGAAGTAAAAAATTATGACTTGGGAGAAGATAAAAAACATATGTGTGCAGCGTTCCTTCCCTTTAATTATCAACTTTTAATGTATCAGCATCTGCAGAATTTAAGTTAAGGAAATCATTCAGTTAACGATTACACCACTAAAATTTTATTAATTGATTACTCACAATGATGTGCATAAGACAAAGGACCAATTGGTTGCTTAGTATATTGGAAGGTTAAGGGAACAAATTGCAGAGACAATCAACATGTTTGATCCTATGTCTATTCCACAGTGTACCAACGGGCATTACAGATCAAAAAGCGATGAATAGGTGATTTTATATAGGCCTTTAGATTCAAAAGTGCAGGGGACGGTGGCACTATGAATCGTGCGATTGGCAGAATTGCCCAAGACAATATTGTGAACAAAGTTGGGGCAGTACCACCCACTACACAGAAGATTAGTTTGAGTAGTGGTGTTAACTGTTTTATTTATGGAGAAGTAGGTTATAGGCAGTCTAAATGTAAAACGAAAGGGAAAAGAGTGATGTTTGTTAAGGCAGATAAGCAGTATAAAGATGAGGATGTAGCTGACCTAACTGGTGACCCAGTATTAGATCCAGATTCTGTTGATGAGGAGATTGTGACTGGTGATGTAGGGGCTCCTTTGGTTATGTAGAGATTCTATCTAACACCCAAAGCTGCTAACAATGATTGGTTATGAAATAATTTTTTTCAGTCCACCTGCACTATTAAGGGCAAAGTATGTAGATTTGTGATCGATTGAGGTAGTTGTGAGAACATAATTATAGCAGAGGCAATCTAAAAATTAGGGATTCCAACTACAAAGCATCCTAAGCCTTACAAGTTGGTATGGTTAAAAAAAAGGAGCAAGGTAATAGTGTCAAAGCGTGCCTTGGTTTCCTTTTCTATCAGGGAAAATATAAGGATGATGTTTGGTGTGATGTGATAGCCATAGATGCATGTCATTTGTTGTTAGGATGGCTGTGGCAATTTGATAGAGATGTAATTTATAATGGTAAGAATAACACATATAGTTTCATGTTCGAGGGTGTAAGGATTGTGTTAGTGCCTACTAAGGATCGTGATCAACCTGAACAGGTGTAAAAAGACAGCAAGGGTGGTACGAGTTTATTAACCCTAGCACAATTTGATAGGGTAGTGCAGAAATCCGAGGTTGTTTATGTCCTCTTTGGGAAGATGGTGGATAATGAGGTAGTAGTTCTTAATGTAGTTTTTCCACTTTTAAAAGAGTTCAGTGATTTATTTCCAGAAGAATTGCCTAAAGGGTTGCCTCTTATGAGGGATATTTAACACCAGATTGACCTTGAACTAGGTGCAACCTTGCCAAATCAACCACACTATAGGATGAGTCCTATTGAGCATGAAGAATTAAGGAGGCAAGTCGAAGAGTTAATAACAAGAGGGTATATTCGAGAAAGCTTGAGTCCTTGTGCTATACCAGCCTTTCTAACATTAAAGAAAGATGGTTTTTGGCAGATGTGCATTAATAGTCAAACCATTAACAAAATAACTGTCAGGTATTGCTTTCCTATTCCTCGATTGGATGACTTACTTAATTAGCTTAGTGGGGCTAAGATTTTTACCAAAATGGATCTAAAAAGTGGTTATCATCAAATTTGGATTCAAGTTGGCGATGAATGGAAAACAGCCTTTAAGACAAGGGAGGGATTGCATGAGTGGCTAGTTATGTCATTTGGGTTATTAAATGCACCAAGCACTTTCATGCGTGTTATAAATCAAATTTTTAGGCCTTTAATTGGTAAGTGCATTATTGTGTATTTTGATGATATTTTAATTTATAATGCTAACCCAAATGAGCACCTTAGTCAATTGTGAGATGTCTTCACTATACTGGGTAGGGAGAAGTTCTATTCAACCATTAAGAAGTGTGTATTTTTTTACTACCAATGTGTTGTTTCTTGGCTATATGGTGTCAGGTAAAGGATTGTAGGTAGATGAATCAAAGGTAGAGGTTGTGAGATGTTGGACAAAACCTACCACCATTACTGAAGTGAGGACTTTCCATAGGTTGGCTTCATTTTATATGCATTTTATTCCAAATTTTAGCAATATTATGGCACTTATCACTGATTGTATGAAGCAAGTGGGAAGATTTGTGTGGACAGACGAAGCAGAAAAGGCATTCGAGTTGATTAAATTATGCCATACTATAGCTCCCATTTTAGTGTTCCCTGATTTTCATTAACCTTTTGAACTACATTCAAATGCTTCTAAGGTGGGAATTAGGGGTATTCTGAGTCAAAACAATAAGCCAGTAGCATATTTTAGTGAGAAGTTGTCAAGGCCTAGATTATAATATAGTACCTATGATGTCAAATTCTAGGTTGTGGTTTAGGCAATTAAACATTGACATCACTATTTATTTCAGAAGGAATTTATCTTGTATACAGAGCATAAAGAATTGAAGCATTTACACCTGTAAGATAAAATTTTTATGAGACGTGCTAGTTGGGTCGCTTACCTTTATGGTGAAGCATAAGTCGGGTATGACCAATAGAGTGGCGGATGTGTTGAGCAGGCAAAAGAGTTTATTGGCTCAAATGTCCATTGAGGTACCTAGTTTTGATTCCTTTATAGAATTATTTAAGACTGACCCATATTTTTTTGATATTGTGGCTAAGGTTAAAGCAAGGGAGAGAATAGATTTTCTATTGTAGGAAAGATTTCTATTTAAGGGAAATCAACTATATGTCCTAGATTATAGTTTGCATTTGAAGATTATTAAGGAATTACATGGTGTAGGGCATGCAGGACAAGACAGGACCATGCAGTAGGTGCAGGCTTGATATTTCTGGCTTACCATTCGTAAAGAAATGAAAAAACTAGTGCAGCGATGTCAAATTTATCAGGTTTCTAAAGGGACAGCATCCAATACGGGTTTGTATATGCCCTTGCCAGTTCCTTCATAGCCTTGGGTGGAGCTTAGTATGGACTTTGTGCTAGGATTACCATGTACACAGTGAGGTAATGATTCTATATTTGTTGTGTTGATCGATTTTCAAAAATGGTGCACTTTATTCCATGTAAGAAAACCACAGATGTTGTTCATATTGCTTAGTTGTTGTTTAAGAAAATTTACAAACTGCATGGGTTGCCTATATCTATTGTGTCTGACTGAGATACTATGTTTCTTAGTCATTTTTGGTATAGCCTATGGACGATAGTAAATACACAACTTAATTTCAGTAGTGCCTATCATCCACAGACAAATGGGCAAACTGAGGTGGTGAATCGATCTTTAAGGAATCTCCTGAGGTGTTTACTAGGAGAACATGTGAAGAGCTGGGATCAGAAGCTGTGTCAAGCAGAGTTCACTCATAATTTTGTACTCAATTAGAGCATTAGGTTTAGCCTTTTTACTGTGGTGTATTCTGTGGCACCAAGAGGACTGCTGGATTTAATTCCTCTTCCAGAAAAAATGAGGGTTCATGGCAAGGCAGAGGATTTTGCTAGTGGATTACAAGAAGTTCATAAGACTATCCATGACAATTTGATCCAAGCTGCCTGTAAGTATGTAATATCCTGAGTTTTAAATATTTTTATACTGCATCGGGATATACAGTGTTAATAATTTTTGTATGTATTTATAATATTTTATGAGTTTGTTATTTGTTTAAAGCTAATTTTAATTATTTTACATTATTTTAAGTACTTTACGTAAAATTTTCCCGGGAATTATATTTTCGGGGAAATTGATACGTAAATAATTTAATACTATTTATTTTGACTAGTTTTACGAATTTGCATGAACTCATATATAATTTTAAAGTGCTAAAATAAATTGTATATATGTGTATTTATTTAAATTAATTAGAGCTTAATTAATTTTCTTAATTTTATTATTTAATTTTTGTATTAATTAATTAATTTTAAGTGTATAAATTATTAAATATAATAAAATATTTGTGTGGTGAGTATTATTTGTGTGTGAGAATATATGTATTACTATAATATAAGGTGGACATATATATATATATATATATATATATATATATATATATATATATATATATATATACACACACACATATATACATTATTTTATACCAAAAATCAAAAAGTTTACTTTATTTATGATTTTGCCCCTCCCTTCTTCTTCTTCCTCCCAACACATTTTCTTCCATTTCCAGCTATTTTTTTGTTGTCATTGTGCCCCTCAGCCTTCCTCCTCCCTTGCTAGCCATTCCTGACGCCTAAATCACCTTTTTCCAGTGTGTTTTGACCGAAAAATCAAGTAGAGGACGAATTTCATCTCATCTTCGATCAAGTCATTTCCGGCTACCAAATTCGATGCCACTGGTCTCCATCGTCTCCTTGAGCTCTGGTGAGTATGATTTCAAGCTTTGTTTCACTTGATTTGGTCTAGAATTGCTTAGGTTTCAATTTCTTCATTTCAGCCATTCAGGGTTTCAAATCTTTTTTTGCTTGACTTTGATTGATTCATGAAAACTTCCTTCACAAACTTTGTTCCTGGAAGCTTAATCTACATGCTGTAATTTTTGTAGAATTTTTGAAATTTATTTTAATTTTTGTGATTTTTTTATTATTTTATTAATATTTTCTAATTTTCAAAAATTAATTAATTAAATTATGAAATTGTGTTTTATGGTAATTATAGGTGTTTAAATGAATTATAGAAGTTTATTTGTAATTTTTGTGAATTTTTATATATTTGTTTGGAATTTATTAAGTTTATGTAATTTTGAAAAATAGGGTTAATTATGTGTTTAATTGAAATAAATTGGTTAATTGAGTATATTTATTGATATTATTGAAATATATGTTGAGAAAATTAATTTTGAGTAATTATATTATTTTTGGTGAATTTTTGGATTTATTTTAGTAAATATATATATAGGGGTATTTTGGTAATTTTACACTAAATTGGCTAAAAAATGTAATTAAATTGGTTTTAATAGTTATTTAGGGTATAAAAATGATTCCTAACGGATCAGGCCTGCCGAGTTTGTCTCGTGGAACGCTAACATATGAGTTATTATACTATATATATATGCATTGCATATAGGATGCATGACTTAGGATTTTTCATTTTCATTATATGTTTAAACAGTAATTTAATTATAATATAATTTGGTATATTTTCGGTTTATTTTTAGTATATCTTGATATATAAATGTTTGTATATTTTCTATATATATTTAATATATCACTGGTATATTTAGAGTTTATTTTTGATATATGCATGTTAGATATTTAGGTTTATGTTTGTTATAATTTAATATCTATACATGATTTAAATGTACATCGAACCATAATTATTTTATTAAATGATTAGTATAATTTAGGTTTATTCTTAAATAATTGCATGCTATATTATAAACGTACACTTAAATTGCTTTTAAGTTTATTTTTGTGTATGTTTGATATATTTCCAAATAAATACATGTTGTACTATTAAATTAAACCTAACACATTAGTGGTATATTTAGCGTTTATTTTTTATATATGCATGCTAGATAATTAGGTTTATTTTTAGTATATTTGTGAATATATGTTAAACCTAAACACATATTTAAATAAATGATTATACATAATTGTTTTATTAAGTAATTTATGTACTTAGGATATATCTTTTGTATATTTAAGTATATTTTTAAGAAAATGCATATTATATTATTGTTATACATTTAAATTTTTTTTAACTATATTAATGATTTATCTTTAGTTTATTTCATATTTTATTTGACATATATATATATATATATATATATATATAGTTGGTTTTACTATTATGAATATTGTTCTACATTAATTATTTTCTGAATGAATGATTTAATTAGATGAAGGATATCAATAGAACGTGCTTCTTAGTGGGCAGCACTAGGACCGTGTACGTACCGGTGCAATAGATAAGGGTTGAGTGAGAAATAATTGTGGTGATTATAATTGATTTAATTGATTTAACTAAGATTAATGGTATGTTAGATAGTGTGATTGCGGGGCCAATCACACTGATAGTCAGACTGCTGGAGCTTGGTTAACTTAGTATCTCGGGGCTAGTCTACTGTCCATAAGTGGATTGAATGATCTATTGGGTTGATTGAGATGTGAGGTGATAGATAGTGTGATTGCTGGAGCTCGGTTGACCAAGTGTCTCGGGGCCAATCACACTGACAGCCAGACTGCTGGAACTCGATTGACTTAGTGTCTCAGGGCCAGTCTGCTATCCAGTTTGGAATAAGTGTTCTATTTGGAATCAAGTGAGCCTGTATGGCTAGAGTGATAATGGGGTTGATTGGGGATTGCTATTATTAGGGTTTTATGGATCCTTCATGAATTAAAACAAACGTTTTCTATATTTTGTATATTTATATAAGCAAAGTTTGGCATTCGTGTGAAATGTATGTGTATATATATATATGTAAGAATGCCTGATTGTTATGGTTTAGATTGCATATATATATAGTATAACAATTCACTCAGTGAGGTCTGATCCCCCTCAATTATTTTTTTTCAGGAGATCCCATATTGTCAGACCTTAGTTGTAGAGTTCCTCGTCGGTGTTCTTCAATCCCGGCCATTTTATGCAAACATATATTTTGAATTCTGATTTGTATTCTAGAAACTGCAGTAGTAGTGTTATTGTATCGAAAGAGTATTATATTTTTTTGATATTGTATACTCTGAAAAATGGTATTTGAAACTGTACAACTATGTATTCATTGATGAAAGGATTTGGAGTATTTATTTTATATATTGATTTGAAAATTTTTAATTCTGTCATACTTTTTATTTATTTATTGCATGATTTTATTTTCTAAGGCTTGCTACGGATTTCGAATTCGAAAGAATTCCCGTTCCCTAGCGCCGATCATGACTCCTAGTTTGGGTTGTGACAAAGTATAAACAAGTTGTTGACAAAAAAAGGTGACATGTTGAGTTTGATGCGGGGGATTATGTGTGGGTTGTCCTTACTAAAGAGAGATTTCCTGTATATGACTATAACAAGCTATCTGCCAAGAAGATTGGACCAGTGGAAGTCATTGAGAATATCAATTCTAATGCCTACTATTTAAAGTTGCCTAGCCACATTCATACTGCGGATGTTTTTAGGTTAAGTACTTAATTCCCTATGCAAGTAAATCTTCAAACGAGTCAAATTCATGGGTGAATTCTATCCACCCTAGGGAGAATAATGCGAGCATTAAAGAAATTGTAATTCAGTTTATGGAAATTATGAAAAATTGCATTTGTGGCATTTTTATAATTTTCAGCAAGTTTGGAGTTTCAGATTTTAGCGTGACAGGAGCCTAATTTGATTGGAATCAGCCCAATGATTCCAATCTCGTGAGCTCCATTGCTTTTTGGACAAATTCCATCATTTAGGCCTCCAAACTGGTAATTTTTTATTTTTGGTTGTTTTAGGTTTTTTTTCCTATTTTGTTTAGGATTATTTTGTTTGGGGTTTTTCCTATTTAGGTTGTGTTTTGGACTTTTGGTCGTGTTGTTGATTAATAAAAAATTTTGAATTCCCAAAATTCTTTAAATTTTAATGTCTATTTCCTGAATTTATGAATTATAGATTATAAAAGATTAGTGCTTGGTAGTTGTGCATGATTCAACGAACATTAATTCATTATTTTCACTCTTCCGCTACGTCAAAGTTGAATTCATTCGGCCTATAACCATTCCAATTTGCTATTTTGATTCTAAATTCCATACCTTGCCTAATTTCAATTCTAAATATTCTACTCTTCTGCTTAAGTTATGTTTGGGATAGTTTAAACACTTATTAAAAAAAATTTTATTTTTATTTTATTTGGATATTGTCTTTATTTGTTGCGTTTTCTTTGGCTCTTATAGTCAAATTTGAGTTTAATTTTGCTTTGTTTGTTTTGTATTGAGCTTAATCTGATAATTAATAACTTAAGTTCCATAAGAACTATAAAATTGAAAGGTAAAAGGCGAGTGGTGAGCTCATAAGAGGGTGAAAGCCTAATTAAGTGAAACACGAGCGTTGAGTGACATTCCTTGAGTGTAAACACGTGAGGGAGTGTTACTTATGAGGTTTTTTTTTATTTTTTATTTTTTCCATAACATGTCAAGTTTAAAAAAGGTTGAAATAGATCTTGAATGGAAGCTCTTCATGAAGACGATGCAAAAATAAATAAGTCAATTAATAAATAGCCATAAAGAGGTTCAAGAGCGAATTGGGAAGATAGAGCAAAGTCAGAACACAACAGCCACTATAAATCACATCGTACTAATAAAAATTCATAAATAGAGATGGCGTGATGATGATGATGAATTCGTTGATGAAAGAAATCAACGGAATAGGAGGCGAGATAACAACCTTAGGAGCGTAAAGATGAAGATACCTGATTTCCATAGCAGAAGTGATCCCGGAGCATATCTAGCACGGGAAAAGAAGGTAGATTTTGTGTTTAATACCTACTCTAAGGAAAAGAAAGTTAAGTTTGCAACTAGCGCATTCATGGTCTATGTACTAGCTTGATGGAATCAACTAGTGCTCTTAAGGAGGCATTATGGTGAAGAACCTATCTCGACATGGTAAGAGATAAAGACTATTATGCAAAAGAGGTTTGTGTCAAATCATTATTATAGGGATTTGCATAATCACTTTCAAGGGATAAAATAAATTTCAAGGAATGTTAAAGTAATTAAAGTGGTTAGGAGACAAGTTAAGAAGAAGAATAAAGGAAAAGAGTGCCAACTTGAAACCTTACTTACAAAGTTAATTTTTGAAGACTTGAGCATCAATTAACAAAATGAAGAGATTTACTCTTTCTGTGCGAAAACTTTAGAAACAGAAACCTATAAAGATGAGAGAAAGGAAAAGACAGAGTTAAGTATTGAAATTGGGTTGAGTGAGCAAGATGAGAAATATAAAGAGCAATTATGCATTGAAGTAGATGATCAGGTTACTGAAAAGGATGACAACATTCATGTTTTGGTGAATGAAGAAAGTGTAAACAATGGTTTTCAAGAGGATATAGTTAATGAAGAAATTATTGAGGTGTTGGAGCAAAATAACGCTAAAAGCATTGATGAAATATTACAAGAAGTTGAAGATAATGGCAAGTGTCTACAGCCTAGTAAAGAAATTGATAAGAAATTGCAGATTTTTAAAAGAGATATTGAAGCTAATAAAGGGTGGTCACAAAGTTTTAAGCAACCCAACGAACTTGTAGTAGGATTATCTAGTTAAGGAGTTGTCAAGAGTGCATATTGTGATCATGAAGAGTATATGCACCATGAAGAGGGAAATTTAGATGTTTGTGCACAAAAGAGGAAACTAGAGGTTAAGAGCATTATGAAGGATAATAAGATGGTTATTCATCATAAATCTACTAACAACTTTAATGTTTCTTTCTCTAGTGTTTTTAATGTTGTTTTATAGACCTTGAAGCCATATAAAGATCCATCTGATGATGATGTTGAGGTTCCTTATGTCCATAATACAATCTATGGAGTCTTTGCTTGTAGCAAGAAGAACTTGAGATATATATGTTTCAAGTTTAGAAGGAAGAAACAAGAATACAATCCTTGAAAGTTCATGACCAAGAGTTCTATGCTTCAAATGTTCAATCAAGTTCAAGTTATCTTGAAGCTACTTTTATAGAGCATTACTTTAAAAGAGAAGTTTTCAACAATAAGTTAGCGTTTGACCCTAGAGGATTTATGAATTTATCAACTTTAAAAGATGGCTATGATTCGAGGGCAAATCATCTTCAAGAGGGAGGGAATAATATGAACCCTAATAGGGATTAAAAGTACAAGCATAGAGCTAAATGATGAAGAATTCAAGCTAATTAGCTTAATTTTCTATTTTAAATTAATTAGCTTGAATTGGATGAATATTCAAGTTAATTTTCTATTTTGGAGTCAATTAGAAAGATTTAAGAAGATTATAAAAGATGTGAGAAGATTTTAAGATATTCCAAGTCCAAGTCAACATGTCAAAGTCAAAGTCAAAGAATCAACAAGTCACAACCAAGGGTCAATGGTCAACGGTTAACATCTTACATGGCATGTGACATGACATGCTTCAATGCTTAGTTGTCATGAGTTGTCATTTTTCTTAGTTGTAATGAGTTGTCATTAGTTGTTAATTTTAACTTTTTAAATATGAGTTGTCATTAGTTGTCCTATTTTGAAGGAAACCTCCTTATTTAAGGATTTCCCTATATAGGTATTTTTGGGAATAAGGAAGAAAACCTTTTCCTTCATGGATTAGGTTGTTTACATGCCTATATAAGGGCTAACCCTATTTAAAACGAATTTGAAAAGGATTTAAATATTAAAAAAGTGAAGTTTTTCCTTAAACTTTGTTCTTTTGAAACTTTGCAAGTTTACTTGAATTGTTTCGCATCTACCTTTCATTACAATTGCTAGATTATATTAGACTTAAAATTATGTGATTGTTCATCTTTTAAGAGCTAATTATCTTACTTTAATTTAATAAGCAATGGGTTTAACTCCATCAACACAACCTATCCTTGATGATCCTTGGGCTAGATTTCAAAGTTGGATGCGCATTCTATCTCTGTTATAGATTAGACTTAGAAATGCAATAAAAGGTCAACAATCACTTTAAAGATTTCATTCCTAGCATGAAGTATAAGAATGAGCTGTAATATTTTACTTCTTTCAAGGGAATCCATGGAGTCTTTGTTTGTAGCAAGAAGAACTTAACATATTAATGTTTCAAGTTTAGAAGGAAATAATAAGGATTCAACATTTATAAGTTTATGAATGCTAGTGCTACATTTCAAGTAAGTCCTCAAGTTTAAATTATTTTAAAGTTGCTTATGTGCATTATTTCTTCAAAAGAGAAGTACTCAATCAAGGTATTTGTATTTGATCCTAGAGGACATCCAAATATACTAACTATACAACATGGGTCAGATTCGATGACGAATCTTCATAAGGAAAGAGGGAATGATGTGAACCAAGCATGCACCAAACATGTTAACCAATATGATGATCCACTCAAGTATAATAATTAGAACATGCATGAAGAAGTTTAAGGGTGTTTTAAGATTGTTCTTGAAGCAAAAGATTAAGTTTGGGATAGAGAATCAAAGCACAAGTCCAAATGGAGCTTAATTGAGTGAATTTGGAGAAATTTTACACAAGGGGAAAACCATCCTTTTTGCACTTTATTATCATACTTTGACCCTCAAAATGAAGAATTTATGTCAAACTCATCAAGTGGAGTGATTTGCACTCAAAATACATAAAGTGCAATTTTGAAGATTTTGGAAAGTTCTAGAAAGTGCTAAGGGAATCTACAAGAATCAAGAATCTTTTAAGAATATTCTCTATAAATAAAACCCTAGACATGATGGAGAGTGGCTGCTACTCATTTAAAGATTTGGTTAAATTTTTCTTAGTTGTCATGAGTTGTCAATTTGACTTTTCAATGCTTAGTTGTCATGAGTTGTTAATTTGAATTTTCAAAACTTAGTTGTCATATTTTTAAAAGGATCCTATTTAGTTAAGGACTTTCCTTTATAGGAGTCTTTGGGAATAAGTAAGAAAACCTATTCCTTTAAGGGTTAAGATGTTTACATGCCTATATAAAGGTCATATTAATGTAGTATGCATTTGGAACTAGTTTTATCAATTAAATTTCAATTATTATGAGTTTAAAGTCCTTCTCTTTTGTTCTTAAAAGAAATTTAGTGAATTTATCAAGTAAAGACTTAGTACATTCAAACCTAAATTAATGTAGACTTAAAATTAACTTTGTTAATTTTAGGTTTATATTAAACAACCTTTAATTCTTTATAATTAAAGTTCTTAAGTACAAGTTATTTAAGGGTCTTGTTGGGGATTAGAGTTTTTTTTTACTTGATTTATGAATGATCCTTGGCAAGGTTATCAAGATTGACTATGGGTTTAGTATAAGTTAACCATGTTCGTATCACCTGTGGTCTATATCAAACTTAGAAGATTGTTAGTATTCTTAAACTTAGACTTCCTAGGTTGTTGTTTTACATATTGATTTGAAATTTAACTATGTGTAAAATGCAAAATGGATTTATGGGAATGGAAATCTTCATGTAATGAAGGGTTATGCAAATGAAATTTTTGAAATTTCACCCTATCTAAGGCATGTGTTCACCACATTTGATTATTGCATAACTGTTTCCTTTCAAGAAACTCATAAATCCACCAAGCTAAGGAGAACCTGAACCAACTCCACAAAGCTACAACTCCTTTTACATAAGTTGCATGAAAACAACAAGAAAAAAAAAAGACTAGACCTATATATATCAAGATAGATAAAACTAATAGATTTGATATTGTACTTAAATCTAGTTATCAATGCATTAAATATTTTTAAAAAATGATTTGGGGTATTTTTGGCTAAAATTTGCCAAAAATCACCCTTGAAAACCAACTAAACAAGACTAGAGAATAGGAGATCTAATGAGAATAAAGAAGAGGAGGCCTTTTTTTGTGGTAGCATAGTGAAAATTTGATATGTTATAGAGCATAAGATTATAGTATAGTATAGTAAAGAAGGGTTTTCTGTCCTAGCTATTGGTTGTTGCATAATGGCTCTGTTTTAAATACTGCAGTAAAACCAAAAGCATGAGCAAATTATATTTTGGTCGTTGATGTTTGACTTAGTTTATACTTACCTCCCTTTTGTTTTAAGATTGAATTTTTACTTCTCTCACTGTTTATTCTGTTAATATTTAAGGAATTCCTTTAGGATTAGATCATTTTTTCGTCAAATGCTATATAAAAAGACTAAAATACCCTTTCAAATAATAAAAAATTATAATTAAATGTAAAACACTAATAATATTTTAGTCCTTTATATTTAGTAACATTAAATATATACATTCCCCACTTGCTAATGATATGGTTCATAAAAAAAATGAATTATATTATTAGTATTTTGTAGTTAATTAGAGTTTTTTTTTACTATTTAAAAGGAGACTTTAGTCTTTTTATATAACACTTAACTGAAAAAATGGTCTAATTCTAATAGAAATTCTTAAATGTTAACGGAATAAAAATTAAAAGAGATAAACGTTGGACTTTAAAACAAGAAAAACATAAGTATTAATTAGGTTAAATTTAGGGAGGAAAATGTAATTTGCTTTTTTTTTAACTATTTTTACTACAATATAAACATTTATTTTTCATACAAACAGAATTAGAACTTTTAAATTAATTTTTATTTAAATAAAATCATTAATTATTTTTGTGTATTAATATCCATAATGTACATCATTAACTATAATTAAATAAATATTAATATAACAGTTAACATTTCTTTTTTTTTAACAACAATAGTAGGATAATATTAATATGTAAACATTACAAAGAAATGAGCATTATACTGAACCCATAAACCAGGAAAGTGTCAAACATAGGCCTTAAACTAAGGGCAGGCCCAATAACATTATCTCGACAAATTATATCATGGACTCCTAATCCATATTACAATATGGACTAAGGGTCCATTACACGTATGAAACACGCCTGCTTTTGAATTTTTTTTTTAATGCTTTTATCTTCTTCTTCCTCATTTTCTTATGCATCCCCATCTTCTACCTTTTGTCTAGGAGATCCACAAGCCTTTTCTTCATGAGAAGTTGGTTTTCCATTTGCTGACAGTGGATCTTCCTCTGTATTCGAAGACTTGGGGCTAGTTTGGGCTTCTTTGAGTTACAGAATCTGAGGTTTTTTTCCTCTATATTCATTTTTTTTCATTTTCATAAAACACAATTTATATACAAAAGTTTCTTTTTCACAAAACATTGGGTATATATAGTTTGGGCTTCTTTGAGTTATAGAATTTGAGGTTTTTTGTCCTCTGTATTCATTTTTTTTCATTTTCACAAAACACAATTTATATACAAATAGTTTCTTTTTCACAATTTCACTATGAATACACTGTTGATTCATTAGTATTTGCTTACAAGTTCATTAGTAATTGCCTACAAATTAATTAGTATTTACCTACAAGTTAATCAACTAATAATAAGGTTTATTACTTAATGCTATTATTAGTTAATATTATTAATATTAAGTAAAAATTAATATTGATATTGTAGACAGCAGGGTTTAGCATGTGCCTAGGATTTTAGCAACTGCGACATTGTTTGAGCTTAGGGCTTTAGAGAACACACTAACTACTATCACAAAAACATTGTGTGGAGATGAGGAGTTGCCACCTAGGATAATAACTGGAACAAATCGAAAATGGTGGTACTCGATTCTCTAAAAAAAATCTAGCACCACAACAAGGAGATTCTGGATACAAAATACTAACTTCTTTCAATCTCGTGTTCATTTAGAATTACTTTATGAATTACTATATGAATTACTATCTTATCCTCTATTTATATGAAATTTCATATAAACTCTTATTTAAATAATTAACTCCATGCAAACTAATCATGAAAAATACATGTAAACAATGCATTCATTTAAATTCATAATATTTAAGTTAGTCTAATCTACATTGATTTTAATTAAATGGGCTAAATCTACATATTTTAATTTACAAGTGACTCTAAAGACTAATGGGCCTAATTCCTATTTAATTTTAATTAAGTGAACCTAAGTCTGTTTATTTTAATTCTAAAAATGGGTCTAAATCTATAAATTATGAAGTATTTAAATTAGTGGGCCTAATTCTGTATGTTTTAATTCTAATGTGATCTTAAATCTATAAGTAATGGAAAAGACTTTAATTTAATAGGCTAAGTCTAAATAAGTTTAATTATCTTAGGTGGGCCTATGTCTAAATTAACTAAATGAGTCTAAATTATTTCTACCCTAAATTTAGTTAATGAGCATAAAGATTCATTTTATTTAAAATCTAGATTTAATTAATTAATAACTTATTAAATGAAATGAGCTAATTAAAAGATGGGCCAAAAAGAACTACCTAAACATAAAATTAATTAAATGAGTTAAAGCCTAACATGAGCTTTGAGCCCAAAACACACAAAAATATATAAACAAGCCCAAAACATTTAAAAAAAATACCAAAAACAATCAAACAATCAATTTATTTATTTCTTCTAAAAACTTAATTTAGTTAAGGTGACCTTAAACAATAAATTATTAATAAAAAAATAATTAACAAGCAACCCTAATTCTATCCACTTAAATCTAATTCAGTTTTAATTAAAAAAACTTAATTATCTCTATAGCAAGTAATTTTAATTAATCACCCAATTAAAACTTTAATCTTACTACTCAATTAATTAAAATAAACACAAACCACACACACAGGATTTTATTATTTCCACTATAAGGGCTATTACAATGATCTATAGAACTAATACAACCGAAAAAACTAAATAATAAAAAAATACAAAATAAAAAAACTAACAAAATAATAATAAACAACTAAATAAAAAAAACCTAGAAACTATATTTGGCTACAAAATTCAATCCATGGCATTCCATGGATCTTCATGGATTTTTGTTCTCCAATGCTTGACCTTTCCTCCCAAAAGCCTATTGCTTCTTCTTCAAAGAACAGTACCTCTCAACAAAATATTATTTGAAAACTATGTAAAAGGAAAAAGAGAGGTTCAGGAAGAAGTCACCCCAAAAAATTTCCCTTTCAGGAGAGTTGAGCTAGGTTTATATACAAAACCGTAGCTAAAAAACGTATCATACTATGGCTTCCTTTCTTTGCAGGTTATAGAGTTTTGATTTAAAAAGGACTTTTGATTTCCTAAAAAAATCAGATAAATCCCAAAAAAGGAATTTATCATATTATTTGACAATCAAAATTCACAAAATAAAATTTTTATTTATTGTAAAATAAAAATAAAAAAACAAACAAAAAAACGTTTAATTATAACCGGGATTATATAGTTCCTATCAAAATTACATAATTCTAATTGATTTTATGTAATTCCAATTGGAATTATATAATTCCGATCAGAATCACAGAATTCTGATTTTTTTTTAACTTTTAATTACAAAAAAACTCTTAAAAGAATTTAAACTTTTTAATTAGATCCTTAGAGAAAACATTAAAATTAAATCCTTAAAAACCAATTAAGTTCTTTTAAAAATGCATTTAGGCTTTTGGGGTTTCAAACTTCAAATGTTAAAGATCTATTTATAATATTTTCATCATTGGAGTCCCCTATCGCATCCACACTTTATCATCCCAAAATTGGATGCTTACAAATATCATAAAAATTAATAGGTTAATTAGTAAAATAATATAGGTTCATTGATTAAATCATGAAAATTCATTAGTTATCAACTATTGATTCATCACTTTTAATTATTCTATATAAGTTCATCAATAAAAAATAATAATAAGTTCATTGAAATACAAATTCATTAACTATATACTTCAAATTTACCAAATAAAAAACAAAATGAACTATATATATATATATATATATATATATATATATATATATATATATATATATATATATATATATAATGGGTCCATTCAACCATATATATATATGAAAATGCAGAAGTATATAAGAAAAGGAGAGAACCTACGTTTTTTATGGCTAGAGTGTATTATTAATTAATATTATTAATTTAATATATTAATATTAAGTAAAAATTAATAGGTTAACTAGTCAAATAATATATGTTCATTGATTAAATCGTGAAGGTTCATTATTTATTAACTATAAGTTCATCACTTTTAATACTCTAGTTATTATTTTATATAGGTTTATCAATAAAAAAAACTATAAATTCATTGAATACAACATACAGATTCATTAACTATACACTTCATGTTCATCAAATAAAAAATTAAATGGACCCATTATATATATATAAGATGAACCTGATGAAGGAATTGAATTAGATGAAGTCAAAATTTCTACTGTGTTGAAAGCATTATTCGAGTCAGTTTCAATAAGTTTGGCTAGTTGTATATTGGTGCACTATTGTGCAATAAAATTTGGCTTTAAATATGATAATTGAAATTTCTTACTCCTTGATAGATGCATATTTCAGGTCTGGTAATGTTGAACTTTCACAAAAGGTTTTTAAACAACTTTCGTCACCCACAAGGACACCAAGATACTCAAAATGGTTTTTAAAGCATTAGTAGCAATCTTGGTGGATGCAATCATATGGTTAATGAAAGACTATGTTAGTGAAAATGATGGCTTCATTGTTGCATATAGCAACATACTTTGATAGAATGAAAGAAATGAATTTTCCATCATTACATTCTCAAAGCACTTTCTAGTTCTCCAATGTCGAAAGTAGTTGTATCAATGGAGAATCATAATTTTACGGCCATTGGATTAAAGTCGCTACCATCTGGTTGGAAGCAAGGAGAGTGGAAGATGGAGATGAAGTCAAGGAAGAAAAATACGTGCAACCAAATGTGTAGGAGTTTTGACGTAAAAAAAAAAAGGATGCACATTTTCGCATGTGTGTGGTACCATGGATTTAAATAACGGTATTGTGATCCGTTTCGGTATCGGTAACGGTGTAACGGTATCGGACTGAATCAGATTGATTCGGACTGTATCGTTCGGCGCTACCGTGAATAATACAAAATAATCAATAAAATATATCATATTATGAAAAAATGCAAAATAAACTTTTACATCTAATATAATAAGTTAAGAATTACTTAAACAATATATAATTGCACTAAAAAATATACATTTGAAAAAAAAAAGAAATATAATATAAAAATTATTATTTATTGTAATAAAAATTTAAAAAAAGCGAGTACTTTAAAGTTTTAATATGTATGTAATTTTATTACATTAATATGAAATTATTACAAACTTTTTGACAAATATAATAATAATAGAAATCACCACCAAAAAGAGTGGCGTGGAGGATCTTGACTACTAGGTCCAGCATTATAATCAGTAACATCTTGGTTGTTCATTTGAGATGGGAATAAGTTAAAAAATGAACTCCCTTCGTTGAATGTAGTAGAATGGCTTTGAAATTCAGGCAAATTACTTGGAGAATTTTGAGAAGTATTCACCTAATTCTCAAATCTACTTGGATAACTTTGGTGTTGGTCTTGCTGATTCCAATTATCAGAGGGCATTCCATAATATCGTATAGGATCAAATGGATTCATGTAATGACTGAACTCATAATCTTGATTTGTAGTAGTCGAAGTAGAACTACTTTCACCTCCACTGATTTTGTATCCAAATTCATGTTGTCTTTGTGCAAAATTGGATGGAATATTTGCAGAACCAGATGGATCAAAAAATGAAGGAATATCATTTGAATAATTGGAATCTTCATAATTTCCATAGCTTGTTCCAATTGGCCGATGATATCCACCTCCACCACCATCATTATCACCACTACAACCATGACTACCATCGTCACCACCACAACCATGACTACCGTCGTTGCCATCATCATCATCATCATCATCATCACCACCACCACGATCACCAGTACCATCATCTTGATCACTTTCACCACCATCGTCTGAAGGAGAATCAACACTATATCTGAATGGAGGAGTCACACCTAATTCCTGCTCAGTTAAATCAATTATAGGATCTTGTTCACCATTTTCATCATTTAACCAATCAAGATCCTGTCCATCAAGTAACGGAGTTTCTGATTCTTCCAACCATGGATTTAAAGGGTCATGCTCATCAAAAATATAATTCAAGTTGACAGGATTAAAAGCTTCCTCTAATTCTTTTTGTGACTTTCGCATTGTATTTCTCAATTTCAACTTCATATTGTAGTGTACATAGACTAGATAGTGTAGTTTTTTGTACTTCAATCTATTTCTAGTCTTTGTATGAATCAAATTAAAAGTGCTCCAATTCCTTTCACAATTTGTTGCTGATGTTGTTTGACTTAAGACTTTCATAGCAATTTTTTGAAGTTCTGGTGTTGACTCTCCAAAATTAATCCACCACTCAGCTACATCATCCAACAATATTCAACTAGTTAAATATTTTTTATTAATTAATTAATATATATTATAAATGAAGACAAAAAATACCTGGGGGCAAATTCTTGATTGCTTTTTGAGCAAGTGTTTGTCCAAAAGATTGTCCCTTTTCTTGAAAAGTAAACATCTACACGACAGTAAAAAAATAATGGACATATTTTATTACTATAATTATCAATATATAAAAAAAGTTATTTCAAATGCACTAAAAAATGTTACTTGTAAAAGGGCTTGAATTTGCGCTTCTTCGTTTGGTTCAATCTTTTTAATAACATTTCGAATTCCTCGCATAACTTCAATATCTGATGGAATGTCATACTTATCTCCATATTGATATTGTGGGTTGAAATAATAACCTATAATAAGTACATCATTATACATATTAATATCTTGCAAATAGATTAATAATGTATTCATTAACAATTATAAATAATATACCTGCAGCATGCAAATCATGATGCAATTGAAAATTTCATCTTCTATCAATAATTGACCAATAATGCTTGTGATATCGACAATTTTCTTTAATGGCCATCTTGCATCTATCCATTGCATCATATAAAAATCCCATTGTTGGTTTATCATCCCCATCAACTAGCCTTAATGTCTTCAGAAGAGGCTCTTGAACTTTAAGCAATTCATTTGCATTTTGCCAAAAATGTCTTCCTTCACTTATTGTTGCTAATATTGTTTCTCTAACTTCAACAGCTAGTGGATCTGTCATTCTTCCATATCTAGAATTCACCCATGTAGGTGAGTTAAACATATTCCTCAAATTATTGCGTTGACGGACAATACTCTCCAACGCAATAAAATTGGTAGCAAATCTAGTAATGCCAAGGCGAAGCAACTCTTTACTATCTATAAATTTCTTCATATAATTTGTCACCCAATTATAATTATAAATAAATTGGGTGATTTTCTTCCCTTTTGCAATACAGTGACATTCTTGACTTCTCTTCCCAATATCTTCTAAAATGAGATCAATGCAATGAGCACTACAGGCAGTCCAATACAGATTCTGATACTTGTTCATGAGCATTTTTCCCGCAGACTTAATTGCAGCATCATTATCTGTAACAATTTGTACAGTCTTTTCAACTCCAACTTCTTCGACAACCTTTGACATCAACAGAAAGTAATAATGTCCATCTTTCTTCTCAACATCAGATGCATTCACTGACTTATGAAAAATCGTGCCACGATTTGAGTAAACAAGAAAATTAATAATGGACATTTTTGTTGGGCCTATCCATGCATCACATAATATAGACACACCTCTTTCCTTCCAAATCCCTGCAAAAGATGCAACATATTCTTTCATTAATTGATACTCCTTTGGCAACCATACCTCTGCAAGCTCATAAGCTGTTGGAGGTGGAATGTTTGGTCCAACTTCTGAAGCAACTCTAAGTAAAGGTCGTGTCCAAGGTGATTCGGCTACTGCAAATGGTAGTCTATTATGAACCACAAATCGACCAAAGGCATTCATCAACTTTTCTTTACTTTTCTTGAGCCAAGGAGATTTTAATTTGGTCTGCTTCTTTGTTTCCCTTTCAATCTCTAAATCCACTTCAATAGCTCGCAATCTTTCAGCTGGTGTTGATAACTGGGGAGGAGCAAATCTAGAAGATTGTGGATTGTTGCCTCTTTGGTTTTGTGTATCCTGAATGTTTCTAACACTGAAAGAACGACCCATCATTCGCTTTCTTTGTTGACTCCCTCTGGATCCACCTGCATCATAGTGAACACCTGTAGTCCTTTTAAATGAATCAATTTCAATTTGTCGAAGGCTTTGTTTCCTAGCATATTGCATTATTGCATCTTCCTCCTCTTCATCATCACTATCGTTATATTGTCCACTTGCATGCATTTGTACAATTTCTTCCTCAAGTTGATG